>LPNX010991285.1:1443860-1758860 GCA_001517045.1 Pseudotsuga menziesii | reverse complement strand
GTGTCCTTAATGTTGTATAATGGTCTACAATGCTAGATGGTATAGGAAATCCTACTCTATATTAATACTACTCGTTATCATATATTGGTCAATAAGACAATTTTTTTGGATTCACCACACATGAGTTACTCTAAGTATATCAACCATTTTGCATTATGTATTCACTCAATTCAAAAGGTGGAAATTTCCCCAATCAGACTAGAGATTTACCTTGAGAACTTACCATGCCAATAGAGGAATCCAAGGTAAGAAATGAAAAAATTCCCCTAGATCCTTCATTTGGAGTAGTAAATGGGAAGCCAAAAATTGAAAAATTCAGTAAAACCAAGGATGTTCTCCACCATCCATATTTGTAGCTAGATTTTGGTTCAACGGCTGTGAAATGGGTTGAAAAACCCTAGCAACGATAGACATTTCACCCTAGTTTACTATGACAGTTATTCTTTTGCATCTGGTATGGTTGATGTTATGCTTGAATTGTTTGTTTTCATTTAGGTATAGTGTGATAATATCACATTAGATATATATGTTGTATTGTTGTGATGTATAAAACATTATATAGTTGAATTGTTGTAATTATATGTGCAATTCAATATTGTGGACTAGTTTATATATAGGTTGGATCATGGAAGTGTATGTGTGTGTGTGAGACTGATCAATGGATACCTATATATGTATATATAAATATGTATAAATACATATATGATATTATGTTATATAAATATATTCAAATATTTTTTTACAACTAAATTGAATGGTTAGATTAAAAGTTTCTTGATGAATTAATGATTTTAGAATAAATTCTTTTGGATATATTACTGGTTAAGGGGAATCATACGGATAAGGAAACCATAATACTAGTGGAATATATAACAAGACCCATTTCTATTTAACTGAATACTCCATAAATTTTGATAAATTTTTCCTCCCTATAAGTAAGCGTATTGTTGGTTTCCTCCCTAGGAATAGGTTGGGTGCAATACATGCATACATTAAATAAGGTGGAACCAACATACAGAATGTGCAAACATATATCACATTTGGGGAGTCAACCCTACGTTCCAATTAGTGATTATTAGACCATTACTATATGTATTTAGTGATTTGGCGATGCATGTGTTCCTCTACTTCCATATAATCCTAGGTGTAATATCATCATGATTGGCCATGCAATTGCACCTAGAGAATACATCAATCACTGAAATATAATGGGCCTCTTGTATCATTTATATAGGAACTTAGATTAGGTATGGAAACCTATAGTTCATGATTTGAAAGTAAGAATAAAAGGACCAATTAAGGTCATTGTCATCTCAATGATCATTTGAGTCATGAATATATATCTTGAGAAGTTCAAATATAGAAAAGAAAAGTGGACAAGTAGCGTTCTTACCTCTAAGAAATCAAGGGAATTCTTGAAACCCTAGGATCCATGTCAAATAATTAAGGAAATGGACCCTTAGAAGATGAGAACCTTAGCTAAGAGGAGCAACATAAGTCATAGGTAAGCATATAAGACATTCAAATTTCCCAATTTTTATAATATTTATACATATTTGATTGTAAACTCGTGATCATGGGATCATTAAGCTATTTCAAAAGTGAATATTTATTTTTTCCATGGAATTTTTTTGTTTTCCCGCAACATCATGTGTATACCTAAAAAGGATATGGTTGTGTCTGACATTAAACCCAACATATTGTCTTGTCTTATGGGACTCAAATGTGTAATTTGGTGGAGAGGAGAGAGTTAAAGTTGAACCTTGCAATCATGTAAGAGGATGCCTCATCTAGCTATAATTTAATTTAGAGAATATATTTTCACTAGTGTGTACTCTACTTTATTTGGATTTTGTAGGGGTGCAATGATAGATCATTCATTCAAAATTTCAAATTGTATGCCTTGGTCATTGGTTAGGTTATCTTATATTATCATTGTATGGGTTTTAAACTACAAAAAATGGAAACCATCGTGCATGTCTTTCTTAGAATTTCATAGAGCAGGCCAGATGTTCTGCAAAGAAAAAGCCTCTTGCAAATAATTGACCTTGCCACAATAACGTTGCAGGAGAAATAAAAATAGGTAAAAAGGTCATTACATGTTTTTCTAGAAATATTGGTGGAATAGAGCATATCTATGTGCTAAATGATGAAAATAACGATATTGAAAGGTGCAAGTTGCAACTTGAGACTCATGTCTCATGTGTATTTAAATATGTGCATCTCCATCTGTCAATTTAATTGTCATTGTATCTTTCCAAGTGAAAGGGAAAGGGAAAAGGACATCCATGTGCTAATAGAGGAAAACATTATTAGAGAAAATACAAGTATTGACATTTTTAAAAATTGTATGGAGATGACATGATAGGCTTGATGATTAAGGTTTAATCCCACAAAAAAACACATATTTTTAAAAATTGTAAATTTGGAGTTTCCTATAGCTACGAGTGTAGTGGGGATTGTTGAATTTTAACATGGGCATGGCATTCTTAAAAATTTCAGAATGTAATAGAGATAGAAATTGAAAAGTAAACAACAGTAAGACAAGTATAGTAATCAACCAAGCATCACACAATTGAACACATGATTTTTCATGAGGAAACCTTTCAAAGGACAAAAACCCCAAAACATTAATAATTCATCCTCTAAATGAGATGACTGAGTTTGTAAATGAAAGAAGAAAATTTGATCTCATAATTCTATGATGAATGTTCATAAATTTTTCCAAAAACACATAAGCCCTAGCATGCTTACAATTTTTGCGTCGGCTACCACATGTACTCTAATGTGTTTCTTCTACTGTGAATGACATGTGGAATGTATATTGTACTTGCTTCCATTCATCAAACCCTTCAACAGCTATTGCTTCCAATCGTGACCACCAATGTGGGTTGAAGCTGCCCTAGACTGTCACCGTGAGCTGCTGTAGTAGCTCGTTGCTACTCTCCTAGTCACTGTGACCACCAACGGGCATGGGAGAAGTCTATTATTGATATCCATGGCCACTACTAGGGCTATAGCAGCTTGCTTCTCTTAGCTGTGACCACCTAAAAGGCTATTTTGTAGCCTTAGACCACCATCGAGGGCTGCCAGCTGAGTCTGTTGATGCCCTAGACCACCACCGAGAGCTGTAGTAACAACCCTTGTCACCACCGATCGTGTTGTAGTAGCTTGTTGTTGCTCCCCTTGTCACCACCGTGAACTATAAGTTGTGCATGGAGAATCCCTAGCAGGATAGGCCACTACACTAGGACAAGAGGAAGAACAAAAGGAAAAACTCATCCACAAATTCTGCTTCAAGAGTAGCGAAGATGAAGATAATCCCAGTCATGAATTGCCTCGGTCAAAATGGAGCAGTTGTGTGTCTAAAAATGATTTTCAATTGTCCTTTATTTATAGGCTATCAAACATTTGATTTGGTCCCATATACTTAGGATTTGACATTAGGGATTGAACTATTTTTAATCGTTGAGCCTTTGACTTTTAATCTTTTGTGGTACAAAATCATTCTTAGTGTTTTGACTTGTGCCACTTGGTCCTTCTCTTTATGGTCTCATGGACCAAGACTAGGGTTAGATGATCCTCCAAGTATT
This sequence comes from Pseudotsuga menziesii, assembly GCA_001517045.1. Lineage (NCBI taxonomy): Eukaryota > Viridiplantae > Streptophyta > Pinopsida > Pinales > Pinaceae > Pseudotsuga > Pseudotsuga menziesii. The sequence continues at coordinate 1,755,267 of LPNX010991285.1, read as the reverse complement.
TTTGTGGTAATAACAAGTGGTCTCAAGGGTCCTTGTTGTTCATTGATTCCCACTCAAAGTACATCTTCATAATAAAGGAGAATTACTAATTTCTTTATCTTGATATTTTTGTGCCACCAAGATCAAGTGCTAGGTCTCTCAACCAGGGGTAGCTAGTCCTTGGAGAAGGTCTCATATCCCATATATCAAGGAGAGGAGTGCATCACTTTTCCAGAAGCATTCTAGGGATTATGGTGATGCCCTGGTAACTGACCAGGTGTCTTTTCCCTATGCTGCATCAAATAACTCAATGTCAAATACTTGGAAACTGACCAAGCACCTCCATTCTCCCAGAGAATGGTCCTCAGCCCCAGGTTGAGTCCCTAGTCCCGAACTAGGTTAAATTCTTGGTAATTGACCAGGTGCCTCCATTCAATGAATGGCCCTCAGCTCTAGGCTGAGACCCCCAATCTCAAAATGGGTCAATTTCCTAGTAACTGACCAGGTGCCTCCATTCTCCCAGAGAATGGCCCTCAACCCCAGGATGAGTCCCCGGGTCCTATACTGGTTTGAATTCCAGGTAACTGATCAGGTCTCTTAATTCAAAGAATGCCCCCCAACCCCAGGTTGAGTCCCCCAGTCCTAGAATGGGTCAAATTCCTGGTAACTGACCAGGTGCCTCCATTTTCCCAGAGAATGGCTCTCGATGCTGCTTAGGAAAAATCAACAGGGATTAGTGTGTGGTATCTCATTTTGATGGATAATGTTTAGTTTTCCTTTGAGGGATAGTAATGATCATCTAAGTTAGATGTTGCTTGGGTTACTAATACCAATGATGCATGAAATTTTTTTGGTGCAGTGTAATGAAAAAGAACTTTCAACAACATATATAGAAATATAATTATTTTTCTATTATTATAGATTAAAATTCTTGTTAATTGTGTATTTCCTAAGACATTTTGTGAAGGAGTGTAACTATCCTCCCCACCCAACATAAATTCAGCTCCTTATGAAAAAAATTCAATTTCAAACATGAAAATAGTTTACATGAATTGAGAGAGGCATCAGTGATGCCACTTTAAACGATACAAATCTGATTAGAAAACACACCAGACTTTACCTGAAAGGAATAGGGGTGTTGTTTCTTCAATTGGTAGCTTTAGTTATCTAAACTATCATGGATCAATCCATGGGTAAATAAATAGTGATTGTGACTTCTACCTCAAAGACAAATCTCTGTAATGGGTCTAGCATTCATAGATAGGTGATCCATTTCATTGTGGTCACGCTTAGTTCATTTTTTATGTTCTCACTTGAATTACCATCAATATATCATTGGTTTTATTTTTCATTCTTCCAGCTATGCCAAAGTTTCATTCTTAGGAAGTGCAAGGATTTCTTTGAATAATTGTGAGGGAGTAAAATTTATATGACAATTAGATTCAATGATATACTCTATATTATTGTATCCAATATTAGGAATCACCAATGATTACCAATACTATGAATGATTGATCTCTATTAAGCAAAATGCTACAGACCAACAAACACTAGACATTGTGTTGCATCAACACATACTACCGGATCTACACTCAAATGTATCAGCTTGATTAATTATACCCAAATATATCCAAGTGTATCTTGAGTAATCATCTAAAAAAATGAGAGCATAATTTATAGCTCCTAAGGACGGATTTTTATTGGGCCACAAACATTGTAAGGGGACAATTTTTTCTCCAAGAAGACTACTTGGGAAAACTGTTTTTTTTGTTTTTCATATAAGCACCCTTCACATGTTCCACCTTTAATTCTCTCCAAGTGTGGAGCTCCTTCAACCATAGAAGTTGGTTTTATAAAACTGTCATAATTTAAGCAGTGAAATATCTCATGCCACAATTGTGTTTCATATTTGTCACTTTCTTTGTAAGCATTACTAGGAGTTGCATTGATTTTATAAATCCCTCCTTGTTTAACTCCATCACAAACAAATCCCTAGTTATGCAGGGTTTGCACGTGATTTAGGGATTTATCACAAGCTTGCAAGCATTAATAACATGTTTAGGATGACCTACTAACTATGTAACCTTGTTTTTGGGAAAATAATCGTGTAACACTCCTCTAATCATATGATATAAAACAATGTAAACCGTGCAGGATGCCCTTTGTTGGAACATTTTTTGTAGTACATGCAAAATGGTTCATTTTGTTATATTTTTGTGGCATATGAGGTAGAGCCATTTTTCTTTTTTATTAGTTTCCCCATAGGGCATGTTGGAAGTGAGATCCCAATCAGATACAATGGTTTTCACTCATTTATTTTGCAATATTATATGCTCATTGTTTTAGATCATGTGTGGGGGATTGGTTCAGTTAATTGGACATGTTTTGGATTTTATTAGATGGATATGGTTAGGTATTATATGGATGGTATATAGTTTATAGATGATGTTTATTGATTCTTATAGGTACAAAGATGAGTTGTTGGGATTTCAGACAAGGTTGACAGTGGTGACAAAGATTAATTATTCACCCTCACCTTATGCACTTTCAACTTCTTGAAATGATAGTAGTTATAGGTTTTTGATGTAAGCGGGGTCGACCATAGCCAACTTTACCAGCATCTACAAGATCTGGTGGCTCCTACAATTAGCAGGACTGCCAAATTTAGCCCTCGTCCAAATTGTGCGCTAGATTTTCCTCCCCGCAATTCATCTTTCACAACAAGGTTTTTCGCAACCCTGTCTCCACAACTGCCTTTCTGCAACAGGCCTTCACGTAGCATTGTTTCCACAAAATTCTTTCCCACAACACTGTTTCTGCAACCGCCTTTCTGCAAGTGGGTTGCGGGATGCACAGCCAAATTTCCAAAGTTGCTCCCCCACAACTCTCCTCCCGCAAATTTTCCTCCGCTGTTGTTTTCCACCGCCATATCTTTGCGGCCTTCCCCACAATTGTCGATCTATGCTTTGGTGCGGATCTCACAGATCTTTGTAGATCCATGATCGCCTTCACAACTTCCGTTGTGGATCTCTCCTAGACCTTCAGATCTTTGTTTACAGACTCAATCTCCACCATTCGTTCTCTTCAATAAACTGGTTAAGGAAGAAAACCTGTGCATTGCGCTGATTGATCATGGAATCGATCAATCCAGCATGCAAAATTGAAGAGTAATTATCCTAACCCTCCTATGCATGCATCTACGATCTATTTCAATTGTTCAAGCAATGATTTAATGCGTCAATCAACCATTTCACAAAAATACCCAAGTATTCAGAAAATCGCCGAAGTCGGCTCTACACAGACACACAGTTCAAATAGTAAATGAATAAAGGCCAATAACACTACAAACACATAGCTACTCTTCATATTAAGCAAACACACACACACACACACCCCTCATCTCACCTTTCTCTCTCTTCTCAAAATATTTACAAGCAGAACCAGATGCAAGTCTGTCCGTCTCTCTGCAAATGGGATTCACCAGAAGAACAGAACCCCCTCTGCTTCTCTAATATGCCTATTTAACCTAAATTGTTACCTAAAACAAACAAAACAGAGCATGATGGAAATGTCCCTATATCAACAAACAAATTATGGCTTGATCTCCACGCAGGGAGTCATGATCCGCCATCATGCCCATCAGCACGAACAAACTATGACTCAACAAAACAACCCAAAAATTTTCCACAGTATGTGACCAACTCATCACATTGCTGACATGCCACGATGCTCCTGCATCAGTTTTCCTACACATTTGTGCCCTTTGGGTCCACTTTGACTACCACCTCCACCTCTCCATTTTTTACTTTACCCTGTTGATAAGTCCTCTTTCTTTATCCTTAATATGACACTTGTCACCATTGACCAACTCAACCAAGTAACCATTTTTGGAGAACTACCAACATAATTGGAGAACTTGAAGAGGTTAGATGCAATTAAGAAAATATTCATTTTTTGGATTCATGTGCCTTGAATCACTTGAATCTATTATCCAACAATATTTGGTTGCCACCAAAGTTGAAATAAAGAAGACATTATTGTTGGTTGGATTCTTCTTCTTCCTATTGTTCCTATACAAAGTTTCTTTTTTTAGTTTTCCAACCAAGTTGAGGAGGTGATGGAATTTTTTTGGCAAAATGTCCAACTCCACCATAGTTGGAACATTGCATGAGAGATGTCTATTTTAGCCTAAATTATTTTCTTTGGGGTTAAATACTTTGTTGGTATGCATTTTTTCAGACTTGTAACAACCAACAAAACCTCACCTTGTTATCTCATTCCATCTCCCAAAACCTTCCTCACCCCGTATCCCATCTTTCTACTACCCTAGCATACAAAATCCATAATTTCTTGACCCTTATATGCCTTATATCCATCTTAAAAAATGGTGTCCTACCATACATTTCATATCAAGTATAGCATTCATCATTATATACCCAATCTATTAAGTTTTGAAGCATCCCAACCCTCCTTGATCCATAAAATCATCAACACCTTTTATATTTGGCCTTTGTGAACTCATTATCCTTCTTCTCCTTGGTTGAAGCTTCCCTAATGGTACCCTAAGGTCATATTCCACGTTATGGATCCCATATATCATCCTATGTACACTCCACAAGGTTGTCATACAATCCTACCTACCGTTTACCTATAACAAAGTTGAACGCGTGGCTATAATTTTGGGATAAAAGCATTGTTTTGAGGTGCATTTACTTTGATAATATGAACATATCAATCCTAATTAATGAAAAGAGGTTCAACTTAAAAAGAATCAAACATAACATCAAGTTGTTAAGAGGTTTGGGTCTGACCCAATAAAAATATATATATAATATAAGAGACATTTTAAAGGAGAAAAAATAATTTATTATGGGTTATCATGGAGAAAATTAAATGATGGTCCTTATGGTGTGTTCCCTGACATTATAAGATTACATGTGGCATCATGAAAAGTTCACTAACTAGGGATTTCTTTATTTTAGAAGCATATAAATATCAGGAGATGCATTTTTGACCATTTTGTCCAATTTTGAAAATGGAAGACAATTAAAGGAAAAATCTCTTACTAATCAACATATGCATTTTCAAGATTGGGGGAGAATTGAAAACTATGTATGATGATAGTGGTAAATGCATGCCTTAATTCCTTGTAATTCTCTAATTTGAATTATGCATACCCAGGAAGGTCCTATCTGAACTTTTTTCCCATGCTACAGGTAGAACCGAACAAATATTTGTCGAATCTTTCTTCCTCGAGCGAGGGGAGTTCAGTACGACTAGATGAAAGTGAGACATCCAATAGGTCTACAAGAGTTATATAAACTAGATGTCAAAATATTAGATGAAAAATTCCATAAACGCATAGAATTTTTTCTCTTTGAAGGGGGGTCATGTTCCTATGACGATGAGACAATAGGGGACATCAAGGTGCCCTTGAGGTACAAACATCTAGTGAAACAATGGGAACCCAAAGATATTCCTCAACTAAACACAGATTTTTTTGTGAACAAGAGGATATATCGAATTGTACCATCGTCATTACATGGTTTGGGGTTGTTTTGCATGGATGGCATAAAGGTCGGTTACAACAGATGTACATAATTGATGGAATATGTTGGAACTTGCTACAACTAAAAATATCGGATGTGCCTGGTCCAATATACACAAAGTATGCATAAATATGGATTGTTAGAAAATTATTTACAGCTGAAAGACAAACATCAAAATAAAGGACCAACACTGTACATTAACGGAAGACCAAAAGCCACAGGGAATGTTTCGGGGCTTATAAACAATACACAACCAGGGTCTACAATTAAGCAACCCAGCTGCATATTTGAGGTGCATGAAGGAAATTTTGTTTTTGTATGTTCCATTAAATCAATAGTTGCAAGGGAAGAGTTGCTTATTAATTAAAATCTAAATTGAGCAGATACAAGCACAGTTACTATGGGAGTGGTACATCTAACAATTTACCCAAAATTTTATTAATTAATTTAACCTCTTAAGGATTTTTCGTTAGTCTATTGTTATAATTTTGTTTAAATTTTCTATATTTACTTCACAGGGTAGTGATCGGGGTATTTCCCTAGCACCTAGTCAAAGGAGCACAACTTCCTCGAGGCAGCAAATATACATCTTTGTAATAGTACAAATATAATTTGGAAAAATTGTTTTTTTATTGTGTTTTTTCATTAGTATATTCGCTTGGTTTATATAATGTTATTTTTATATTTGTTGTAGAGTGTTGATAGGGGAAACCACCCAAATTTTGATCGAACTACAGTAGCCTCGAGGCAATAGGTATACCTGATTGTAATTGTACAAATTTAAATATGTCAAAATGTTTTCTCATTATGTTGTTTATGTGAGTATTTTAGTTTTGCTTGGATAATTTTTTCTATGTTTTTGAAGCAGGGTGTTTTAAGGGGTACCTCCCTAGCAATAGATGATATCGGACTTGCCTCAAGGAAGCAGGTATACATCGATGCAATTGTACCAATTTAATATCAACCAAAAAAAAATTTGTTGTGCTTTTTTCATGAGTATATTCGATTCATTTAGATAATATTATCTATATACTTGTTGCAGAGTGTTGATTGAGGAAACCACCCATTTGTTGATTAGAAAACAACATCCTTGGGGAAACAAGTATACATGATTGTAATTGTACAATTTAAATACATCAAAAAATTTCTGATTATGTTATTACTGTGATTATTTCGGTTGTGTTCGGATAATTTTTTCTTTTTCTTTTTTATGCAGGGTGATGTAAGGGGCACCTCCCTATTAGTATATCGGGGAAGGTCCCCTATAACCATTGATACAATGAGTAGATGATCCTTGAGGAAGTAGGTATAATTCATTGGAATTGTACAAATATATTATGGAACATAATGTTTTTTTATTTCTTTTTAGTGTGTATATTGGTTTCATTCTGATAATGTTTTCTACTTCTTTTTGGCAGGGGGATGATCAGGGAAAGTCCCTAGTTGTGGATCAGACAACACGAGCATCGAGGAATAAAGTAAACCTAATTGCAATTTTATGAATCTATCATGATCGAATGTTTTGTTAATATATTTTTTTCTCATTCTATTGCTTTCACATCAGTAATGTTTTATACATTTTTGTTGTAGACCATTGATTTGGCTTATGAAAAAGCCTCAGAGTAATCAATAGCTTTAGATGTGGATGAGTTGATGCGCGATGCTAGCATTGGTTCTTCTCTAGACCTGATTAATATGATAGAGAAGGCCTTGAGAAAAATTAATGAGGATATCCTTCGTCTACTATTCATTCAGCCACAGACAGATGAGATTAAAGCCAAGGTTGATTTTTTGGTAAAGAGATCGCATGCCTTGCAAGTAAGTTACAGAACCTTGAATCATAATATAAATTCATATAGTACTTTATAATATTTACTTGTATATCATGGTGAACTTATAAAATATGGTTTGTATTTACAGGATTTTCTACGACCACACACTAGTGGTTAAGGCGGTATTGGCCCCAGTGATGCTCGTGGAGGGTCGTCAAATGAGAAAACGACTCCACGTACATCTCATGTGCCATTGTTGTTGATTGAACAGTTAGAAACAAATTCCATGACACCCCCTAGGCCATCTATGAGTGCACCTGCAAGTGATCAACGCACACCATATTTTGTATAAGAAGGAGTCGATGCAGAGCCTGCTAGTATTGATATTACTGAAGCAACATTTAATGGATTTCTCGTGTCACTAGTATGTGTACAATACAAACAACATTCTTTGTGGACAAAGATCTCGTTCCAATAAACATAGATAATATCTGAGGCAATTATTATCCATTTTTCAAGTTAGTTTTTATAATTTGATTGTAATATACCGATAAAACATTGACTTTCAACTAATGATGGCATGATCGTTTTGCAGGTAATGATGTTTTTTATAAACATCTAAATGATTTTTCCTTGGATATATTTGGTCCCACCATCCACACAAGGTGGGATAAACAAATTAAAACTTTCAAAGATGAGCTCACTAATCGGTTGGTTTCCTTGTTCGGCAACGAGACCTTTAATAGAGCCACAGTCCTAAAGAAGGCCGGACAACATATGAAGATTGTTCGAGACCAATATAGGATTCACCTAGAAAGGAACCCTAGGTATGAGAGCCCTCCGATTATTCCAGCTAGAGAGTGGAAATCCCTCATGGAAGATGGAAAGGAGAGGGCTCTGAGAAAACAAGGAAAGACACCACCAGGAACATGGAGATATGCAATACTTTCCACAATGTAATTGTAAACATTATTATTATTAATTTATATCTCAAATTTGGAAAATCTAACGTATTTCAACACTTTCATAGGAAGTATGACACATCAAAGGCCACAAAGGAAAGAAAAGAAAAAAATGGTCGGCAAAAGCTTGGTCCTGGTGGTTATTTGAATTTGGTGGCACGAATTGTAAGTATCGAAAAACCAATAATGCATCCAAATAATCAATTGCAAATTATTTTCGTTTTATTGTGTTGCAAAGGGTATATTCATGACATTATAAAAATATGCAGGATGACCGATTCAAAGAAGTTCCCAATGAGGAAGACTTGAAGCTTGGATTCCATCACGACTTTGGAGCTATTGTTGAACGTTGAAAAATCATGTCTGGGAAAACACAGTCTTCTGGTGATCCATCTTGTGCACATGTATATAAAATCTATATAGTTTAATTAATACTTATTACTTGGGAAACCTATTCGTTATAAAAAATCGCCATAAAATATTGACTTTGTTTTGAGCAGGAAAACAACAATCCAATCAATGCTGAGGATGGACAACAACCAATCGAATATCATGCTTCAAATCCCAGTAATGAATTTATTCATATGCTACAATTTTAAATATTGCATTGAATATGGTGAACATCAATTGTACTCTTCCATGTTTCAACAGGAGAGCATGTAGAGGGTCACATTGTATAGGTTGAGCCTAAAGTACAAGAATATTAAGTACATCATGTGTCCACATAAAGTAAAAAACACCTTTGTAATGTTTTTTTGAAATGAAATACTTGTCATTATAATACCATAATATATCAATGTAACATTTTCAAATTATTGTAGCAAATATAGACCCCTTGCCACAAAATCCATGACAAGTTGTTGAACCACTAATAATTGAACAACATGTTCCAAGCGATGAGTTTCTTCTTGATTTTGTAAAGAGAAAAAAATAGGAAGAAATGACTCAAGAAATACTGTGAAATTGTTTTTGATAATACAATGTCATGCAAATTTGTTTCCCTACTGAATGAATTAATGGTTTAATCGATGTGATCTTTTATTCAGTGAATGGTAAATGTTTCTTTATGATGAAATCTACATGTTTGCACATATTTTTTTTTCAAGTACATGCATTGGGTATGGGGAATTGAGAGTGATGTGAGGGGTGGCGGGGAGGGGCCATAATAGATTCCACCTTCACGCGGTTGGTTTTGTTCAATAGAGAATATTAAATTATTCTTGAAACAAAGAGGAGCTCAATGAATGGCTACGATGGTGCCTTTCTACAACCCACTCACATGTCATCTAAATTTTGACAATTTCTTGGGTACAATCCTAGATAATTCATTGAGCGAAGACGTTACCATACTTGTTGCAACAATTGCAATGCTAGAATGTAATATTTGCATTTCTTATTTATAATGGAACTAGGATGAACAAAATTTATTACATCTATTAGATTTCATCTATTTTTTTTCTACAAGCTAAGGCTATAAATGCATTGGTGATGTTTTTTAATTCATGAGTTTGTTAGCAAAATAATGTAGCCTTTATAGTTTTGGAATATATATTATATATCTTCTCATCATTTTTCATTGTACTGATAATATTCATAAGTTTCTACAGTGAAAAACAATTTCGGTTTGTAAGTTTAAGGTAGCACAACATTATAACCTAAGAAGTGCATTACATATGATTTATGGGTGCAGTACTATAGGGAGAATTCGTAAGTGTGCTCGAGAGAATATGAAAACCAATAACAAGAGAGTTTAGGGTGCTCATAGTCTAAATCACTTGTATTCAATAGATTAGTAAGTTCACATGAGGCATGGTTCCTTGCCCAATTTATGCCAAATGTAAAATTGTGTCATTCTAGGATTTGGAAGGGTTTTAGTTCTAGTTATGGTAAATTCCTGGATAATTCATTGAGTGAATACCTTACTATACTTGTTGCAACATGTACAATGCTAGAATGTAATCTTTGCATTTCTTATTTATAATGGAACTAGGATGAACAAAATGTATTACATTTGTTAGATTTCATCTAATTTTTTGTACAATATAAGGTGATAAATGCATTTGTGATGTTTTTTAATTCACGAGTTTGTTAACAAAATAATGTAGCCTTTGAAGTTTTGGAATATATTTTATATTTCGTATCATCATTTTTCATGGTACTACTAATATTTGTAATATGATGTAGTTGTGAGGGACCCTGCATGAGGTCTTTCCATCTAAATAGAGAATCTAGAGAGGATTCCAACTAGAAATATCTAGGTTTAACAAAAGCACAAGTAAGGGTAAGTTCAAGATGCCACCACTTCTTGTAAATGGGATTCTAGTTTTTGAGCTTTTCCAATTCTTGTTATTATCTTGATTTCCAATAATTACTCATATTTGGTGCAGGATATACAAAATTTCTACTGCCTAAGCTGTAAGCATAAGAATCACCAGTACAAATTGATCAAATGGTGTGCTATTTAAAATAACACGTTGTCTTATGGACATGAGTATATTCATGTGAACATACATAATATATATTGACATGGTGTGTGGAAGGTCCCATATATAGCTTCATCCTAGGGGGTGTTAAGCTTGGCACAAATGTTCATAGAGAACTGTTTGACTGGGTCACTATACAACTTTCAAAATTTAATGATCAACGTGATGTTGTACAACTTTTGAAACCGACATCCCTTGCTCTACATGTATGAAATATTGTACTACATTAATATGGCTTCTCATTGTTTCTCTCCTTCTTACTTGAGTCTCTACCATGTGCTTATCCCTTATGCATCCAACCCATTGAAACTAAAAATGCAATTATTCTCCATCTTGAAAAGTATCCAAAAGGATATGTGGTCCTATTGTAAACATTCAGTCGCCATCTCATTTACCACCATATTGAAATTGATTCTGCTAAAATATATAAGAATATAGGCTCTATTCTTGATCTGAGATCTATGAATAACATGTATCGTAAACACACTACTATATGATAATCCCACATAAAATTCATATATTATATTAATTTTATTCTTACTAATGCTTAACAGAATAATTTCCATTTTGGATCCCAAGTTCCCCCTACCCAAGACACTTGATGGTTGCATAACAGAAGAGCACAATGTTGATTATAGACAATTTAGTATTTTAGATAGAGATGACTTCTACAGATAGTTCAATGGATTATTGTGTAAGGATGTGTTGGAATCATCATCAAGTGAGAAGTATTAAAATTGAGCTCACATGAATCTATGGACCAAGACAAAACTTTTAGAAGATTCCACAAACAAATTTACTCAGAATATGATATGAAACACTGCAAATAATGAGTTGCAGTTGTATATGCTTTCATTAATCAAAAAGTAAAAATGGATACAATATGGATAATTATTACAATGCAATACACTGGCATTAATAGATAGAAAATTTGATTTCATGAGAGGAAATTTGAATTGATTAAATCAATATGATCGCATGAATAATTGGATGTGTATAATTCACTATCGGAGCTTAACTAGTTATCTCCAGTTGTCTAATTCAGTCTCATAATCAGTTAGAAAAAGTTAAACTAGTCTAACTGATGTTGTAGGTGAGAAAAGGTGCCTTCCCACATGCATCCATGCAAATATTGGCACTAACTAAATGTAATCGACTCATAACTAGGCTTGACTAGTCACCTACTTCCGACAATTGAAGGAGGTTGGTGCCGACACTCCTGGTGGCTCCTAAATTGTAGGGATTGGTCTAGGAGGTGCCTAAATTGATGCATCAAAGTGTATCCAATGGAATTTAGCCTCAATCAATGTTCGCCACACTCTAGTGACTGGTACATGTGGCCCCATTAGGTCAAGTGGACCCAATGGTACTAGTGACTCAATAATGACTAAATGATTCCTAAGTTAGGCTAAATTGACCAGTTTCGACAAGGGAGGATTATAATCCTAAAACCCCCCTAAATTCTAACTTGGAAAACTATGGTCCCTAGTAACTAAGACCATATTTCACCCATTACAGATAAAATGCAAAAAGTAACTGCTTAATACAAACAAGGAAACGTGGAAAAACCTCATGGGAAAAATACCCCCCCCTCAAACTAAGCAGGTATAATCAGGATCAATCTTGTTCTTTTGTGCACAGGTATCCTAAGGCCTGGCATGTGAAATTATCCATCCAAACTAAATCATTATTTCTGGAGGAATCTTCCTCTTTGGAAGAAGAAGAATATGCTCAACTAAATCAAAAATATAGGCAACTACTAGATGAAAACTAGACCCATGCAAAGCAACTAAAATCAACTGATAAGAGAGAAAAAAATGCTTGAGAATTTGAACCATGTGAGGAACACCCAAGAAAATGATATATTGAAGCCTTGAACAACAAACCATGTGAGTTAATATCATCTCCAATTGTTAAGAGCAAGTCTCCATGTGGATGCAGAATGTCTCCCTCTTTACTAGTTCTGTGAGGAGATGAGCATGTGATCAAAGGTAGAGAAGCCCTGGGACTGTGGAGAGAGAATGCTTGAGCTCCATAATCTGATATAGCTTCAGAAATAAGAAATGATTCACAAAATACAATATCAGCAACCTCATAAGAGGAGACTAACATCAAATCCCCAACAACAAGTTTGAAGAACACTTGCGATACTTGATTTGCCACACCAAAATTGATGAGACCAGCTACAAGCATGATTGAATGCTCTTGGAACTTAAAATTTGAACTAAATAATACCAGATCCAAATAGTTTCATATCATATCCAAAAGTGTGGTCCTCTGAGATGGTAGATGCACAGTCTTCTGCTTCTTCAAAATTCTGAATATTGGTGCATGCAATCCTGTAGGAATTTGATGGAAGATCTAGATAAAGGAGAGTGAATGGATCGCCCCTAGAATATGATATTATTTACAAAATATCAAATGTATTACTTATATTCAGATCAACAACAACATTAGAGGGAGATAAATCAAATTTCTTTTCACTTTCCGAAGCAATCACTGGCAAATTTTGCACAGAATTTAAAAGAGAAACACTGGAGAATGTTTGCATAGAAGTGCAACAGAGTTTTTCTTCAATATCAGATGTTAAAATGTCTTCCTTTGGTTCAACCATAAGAGAATATGAGATATTAGAGATCTCATAAACTTCTGGAGCAGCAGGAGAAGGAGTCAATGCAAGGAGACATTCTTTAATTCGAATTGACTATGTGGAAGATTTTGCTTCTTGTTCATCTTGAACAACTTCATCAAAGAGAGTAGAGGCTGAGACTTTTGAATAAATAAATATTGTGGTTCTGGGTGTGATATCCAAATTGATATTATGATCCTCATTGTGCTTTCCAAAGGTTCTATCCAATTTTGTCCAGAGATCCTTTGGGTATTCAGCAGAACCAATAAGGTAGCGCAAGCTTAGAGAAAGGGCTAGACATATTGTTCCAAACTCTCTATCACCATCATTTAGCCAATAATTATCATCTTCATAAGACTTTTTACCAATTCCAATAGACACCTCATAGAGATATTGTCTCTTTAGAGATGAAATCATCTTCATCTTCCATTCTGAATATCTTGTGGATGGAGTAAGAAGAGGAATTGATAATTTCGAATCCATCTGAAGTTGTACCTAAAATTACACAAAAAACCAAGGTAAGGTTGAACAACCTACACTTTTGGAGTTTTCATCACACCTAGCTTATTTCTTGATCAACAAGGTTGGTCTTCCAGGAATTATGTGGTAAACTCTTTTCTTTTGGTGCAGAGCTGGAATGTTTTGAGTTTTTTTGCTCAAATTGCTTCATAGATCCAGCATGAAATTTGTAGAAGAATAATTTCCTTGTCTTGTCGAGGCTCTGATACCATATTAAAATTGATCTCACATGGATATATGGACCAATACAAAACTTACAAAATATTCCAAAAACAAATTTACTCATAATATGATATGAAACAGTGCAAATAGTGAGTTGCAACTGTATATGCTTTCATTAATCAAAAAGTAAAAATGGATACAATTGGATAATTATTACAATGCAATACACTGGCATTAATAGCCAAACAATTTGAATTTATTAACTCAATTTGACGGCATGGATAATTGGATGTGTTTAAATCACTATCGGAGCTTAATTAACTATCTCCAGTTGTCTAATTCAGTCTCACTATCAGTTAGAATCAGTTAAACTAGTCTAACTAATGTGGTAGGTGAGAAAAGGCGCCTTCCCACATGCATCCATGCAAAGACTGGCGCTAATTGAATGTAATTGAATGTAACCGAATGTAACTAACTCATAACTAGGATTGACTAGTCACCAACTATCAACAACTAAAGGAGGTTGGTGTCGACACTCCGAGTGGCTCGTAAATTGTAGGGATTGGTCTAGGAGGCGCCTAAATTGATGCATGCAAGTGAAGTCAGTGGCAGTTAGCCTCAATCAGTGTTCCCCACACTCTAATGACTGGCACATGTGGCCCCATTAGGCCAAGTGGACCCAATGGTACTAGTGACTCAATAATGCCTAAATGACTCCTAAGTTAGGCTAAATTGACCAGTTTGGACAAGGGAGGATTATAATCGTAACAAGAAGAAAATGTGCATGATAGTACAAAAAATGAAAAAGTTGCTAAAGGAAGAAAGGGTATACACCAAGTCTAAGCCTATCATGCAATTAGAAAGTAAAATTGTTTCACTGGGTTTAAGCCAGATGATACCACACATGCACAATCCATCCTATAGTAATGAGGTCTCCCTATTATCCATTTCTCAAGGTAAGAGGGTCTGTTAAGTCAATTTTGGGGATTTGACATATGTATATAGGGTTTCAAATTTTTAGATAAATGTTTGGATGTGTATTAACTCTATATTATCATTGTAATTTTGGCTTTGTAATATTAATTTCACACATGTTCTCTATTCATGTAAATTTTATTGAGATATCAAAAGATCCGAACAACAATCTTTGCATCATGTTTGAAACATTGATATGAATATATGCTAAATATCATGATTGGGATATATATTTCATTTTATGACCTCTTTCCTACCATTGATGTTCATTTTTTAAATAGTAATTTATAGTTATTATTGCTATCCAAATATACTACTGTCCAAGCTTCCATTTTTCTTCAATAATCAAGGTTGATTTGGATAATGTTAAACTACTAAATTCTTTATAATCTCAGTGCATTTTCTTCCACACTAAATTTTTAAGAACTGTATAAATGGAACCTCAAACACTTCTTTTGTGTTTCCACTTTCTCAATTCACCCTCATATACAATTAATTGTTGAGTATGCACCTTGAAATTCATCTAGAGTGAAATCCCTAACTTATAGTTTATCCATCATCCCCATATCTGCAATTTTTGATAGATTAACCATCAATATCATCATACAATAAATATTAAGCCCTAAATAGTTAATAATTTAGAATTTTCATGCCTTGGAATAGTCCAAATTTTGTGGAAATTGAACCCAAGTGATAGAACAATTACACTCACAAAATTGCCAATCAAACATGCAAAATTACCAACAAAGGAGACTGAAATTGGAGCATAACACTAATCTGTATTGAATAAGTGTACAATATCCAAGCTTATGAAGTCATAGGCTGCTGCAATATATAATTACATGATATATTCAAAAGCATAAGGATGCCATTCGAAATAGTCAAAAAGTAGGCTTACTAAATCTAGTCAAATCCCCCATAGGTGCATAAAGCAGTTTCCAAATCCACTTAGAGGCTCACAAATTGGAAAAGTCAAGTAGGAAAGATAATAAGGGATGGAAAGAAAACTCATACATTATTTTATTAGGAGAACAGGATGGAGGAGGATGAGGGCTAAAAACAAGTCAACTACACCTAGTCTTACTTTCCCTTTTGCCTTATTTCTCAATAAAACAAGCAACTTAGCAGAAAAAGTATATATGCGCTTTGGAGGATCTGGAATAAAGTAGACATGCTAAATATGGTTTCCAGGAGGTTTCCCATGCACTCTATGACTCAATTTTAGCAATTTTGACTTCTATGACATGTGGAAGACAACTTGCATAGAGTGGAATATAGGAAACTAGGCAAACAAGACAAAAATGGATTAATTAATGTCTAAGGTAGGTAACTATGGGTTGATTATTCTAACACCCCCCCTTAAGCCTGAATTTATGAGTAAATATCATAAAAATATAGGGCCTAGCAACAAGGCTTAGTCACCCTTTACATGCCGCCTGTCCATTTAACCAAGGAAAGAGGCAAAACCCCAGTGGGAAAATCCTCCCTTAAACATGGATAGTAAAACAAAATTTGAAAATATTGACATCAATCATGCTTCACAGCATGATCATCAATCCCCAACAGTGATTTGATATTGTTGAATGTCTTCTCACAAAAAAATTTCATGAAGATGTCTGCTACTTGTTCTGAAGATGCATAGAAGAGTAGGTGAATGGTGCCATCATGCACAAGTTGTTTGATGTAGTGCATATGGATCTCAATGTGTTTGGTTCTTTGTCTCTAAATTGGATCATTGCATATTCGAATGGTGATCTGATTATCACAATAGATAATAGTTGAAAATTCTGATTCGAAGCCACACTCACCAAGTATTCCCTGCAACCATAAACATTGAGTTCTTGTATTTACAACTCCTGTGTACTCTGCTTCTGTAGATGAGAGTGCTATGGCACTCTATTTCTTGCTTGACCAGATGATTGGTCCTTCAGCAAGCATGAAAACATATCCTGATGTTGAATTTCGATCTGTGTTTTCACCTACCCAATCACTGTCAGTAAACCCAATCAAATCAAGATCAGATTTAGCTTTGTAGAAGATCCCATGAGTTCTTGTTCCTTGAACAAAGTTAAGGATCCTTTTGGCTGCTCTCCAATGGATCTCATGAGGCTGATCCATGTATCTTGAAGCCACACTTACTGCATAAGAAATATCAGGTCGAGTGTGTGTAAGGTAAAACAAACACCCAATCAACTGCCTATACAGTGTATTATTTACCATAGGAGAAGAACCTGCTTCTTCAAGCTTAACTCCTGAAAGGAAGGGAGTCTTGATTGGCTTGCAATATTTCATGTTGAATTTGTTTAGAAAATATAAGGCATACTTGGACTGATTTACTTTGATTCCATGTTGGGATTGAGTAATTTCGAGACCCAAGAATTGGCTCAACAACCCCAAATCAGTAATAGAAATTGCATGGTTCATTGCATCCTTCAAGCAGGCAATCTCTTTCTTTGAACTTCCTGTAATCAAAAGTTCATCCACATACAAGAAAATAATCATCAAATAACCATGAATCAACTTCAAATAAACATTAGGATCAGACTTGCATCGAACAAAACTCAATGACAGCAAAAAGCTGTCAATCTTGGCATACCAAGCCCTGGGGGCTTGCTTGAGCCCATACAATGATTTCTTTAGCCTGCACACAAAAGATGGATTAGAAAAAAACCCTTGAGGTTGCTGCATGTAAATATATTCAGCAAGATCTCCATTTAGGAAAGCACACTTCACATCCATGTGATGTACCTCCCACTGCTTCGAAGCTGCAATGGCTAAGGCTAACCTTATGGAGTCCATCTTTGCCACTGGTGCAAAGGTTTCATTGTAGTCAATTCCATGTACCTATGAGTAGCCCTTGGCTACCAATATTGCCTTATATTTCAAAGGTGAACCATCATCAGTAAACTTAGTCTTGAAAACCCACTTACATTGAACTAGCTTCCTCCCTGGGGGAATATCAACCAATTCTCAAGTGTTGCTCTTCTAGAGCGAGCTGAATTCTTCTTTCATGGCTGTTTTCCATATTGGATCATGTGCTGCATATTCATATTTCTGTGGGTCTGATTCAACCATCATATAGCACTTCTCTGCAAACAAAGGGTCTTTCATACGCAGGGCACTCTCAAACAGAGATCTAGTCCTCCTAGGGTCACTAGGATTTCTAGCTAGTTCCCCAGCTGCATGAATGGTATTTGCTGCCCATTTTGGTATTTTAGTACTATTAGGATATATAAATAAATCATCATTATCAGACATATCAGATTCAGCAAACTCATTTGTCTCTCCACTTACATTCAATGGTTCTGGTGGTGAAGAAGACTCTCCAACTTCAACTGCTACTAAAGGATCTTCTTGGAACTGAACACTCCTTTCAATGAAGGATTTGTTTGTGCTCAAGTTGATCAGCTTGTACCCTTTTTAATATTCATAATACCCAAAAAATAGGCACTCTTGGCTTTGGGGCTACAAATCCTTTCTCTTTTCAGTTGGAATTCTAGCCCAAGCCTTTGAGCCAAAAATCCTGAAATGGGTCACATCTGGCTTGTGCCCACTCCAAGCTTCGAAAGGAGTCATACCCTCAAGTTGTTTATGAGGCACCCTATTATGGATGTAGGATGCACATTTTATAGCCTCGGCCCAAAACTTTGGTGGCAAATTCTTAGCCTCCATCATACAGGTTGCCATCTCCTTCAGTGATATGTTCTTTCTCTCAGCAACACCATTTTGCTGTGGTGTGTAAGGGATCGAATGCTACATCTGAATACCTGCATCTTTACAATATTGAATGAACTCAAACTTGACATACTCGCCACCATTGTTAGATCTGAGGATCTTGAGTCTCCTCCCAAACTGGTTTTCAACCAAGGCCTTAAAGACTTTGAAGAGGTCAAAAACTTCAGACTTGTGCTTTAGGAAGTAAGCCCAACAATACCTAGAAAATTCATCTATGAAGGTCAATGAATATTTGGCTTGAATCATGGACATATGAGGAAATGGACCAGCAACATCACTGTGGATCAACTCAAGAGGTGCATAGGTTCTCTCATGACTAGCTCTCTCAAATTTGTGCTCTGGGTGTTTTCCTAGGATACAACCTTGACATACTCCCTTGGAAAACTTAATATTTGGTAACCCTATGACCATATATTTTTCACTTAGATCAGAAAGATACTTATAGTTAAGATGGCCAAATATTTCATTCCAAAGCTTGCTTGCCTCATTAGCATGAATCAGAAGAGTGGAGGGGTTTGAGTAGGGTAGAAAATGTGAAAACATGTATACCTTCAAAGTGTGATCTACAACACCTTTTTCAATGACTTTACCATTCAAGATCTCTGTGATATCAACATCATTAGGGGAGAATATGACCTTCTTTGGAGACCCTATGTGAGTCATCAGATACACTGACAAGAGGTTAGAGGCAAGACTTGGAACATACAACACTTTATTGAACTTACCATGGTCAAGATCAATCCTTCCTTTCCCCAAACTGTCAGTGAGAGAGTCATCTCCCAGCACTATTAGTGGACCTTTCAACATGTCAAAAGAGGAGAATTCCTCCTTGGTTGAAACCATATGTCTAGAATCTCCAAAGTCTATGATGAAGCTAGGTGAGCTTGATGTGCCAGCAACCAAAGCATGTACTCTCTCTCTATGTCCTCTGAATTTCATCCTCCTTCCCTCTTCTTTGAGCAATCAAGAAGGGATATGTTATTCTTCTCCAGGAGTTGGGTCAACATGTCAATTTGCTTCTTCATATAGGAGCTCTTAGGATGATAGCCCCTACTGTAGTATGCACACTTTCTCATTTATCCTTTGTTCTTCTTCTTCTATAAGTTCTTCTTGGAGCCTTAGGTCTCCTCTTGAGACTTGTTCTTAACTCTCTTTTGCTCAGGTGGCTTCTTAGCTTTCTTCTTGCCTTTTGAATCCACCCTCAAATCTCCAACAACCAAATCTTGGTCTTTGGAAGGTTTGATGGTGCCCATCATCACCAATTTATCTTGTTATTGTGTGAGGGATTCCATGAACTTTGCAAGCTTAGGCATATTCCATGCTTAAGCTATCAACTTGGTGGCATGGAAAGTCGAAAAAAACACTGAATAGTCAGTGCCAAGCTTTGAGAGTATGGCCAAAACTAGTTTCTCTTCCTTCTTTTCAATTCCGCACTGTTTTAGCTACAAAACAAGGGCTTTAAACTTGGGAAAATAGAGTTGCAAGGATTCGAAGCTGCTGGGAATCAAAGAGATCAATTCATTCTCGATTTGATGTCCTCTCATCTCATATATCTTACCAAAAATCTCTACAATATTCTTCCTTACTTCATTAGGTGATGTCAATCCATCAAGATGGAAGAGGAGGTCTCTTGAAATGCTCAGACACAAAAGACCATAGGCCTCATCCCTCCTGTTGTGCCATTTAATTTTCTCTACAGCTGCATTGGGCTCTGCCTTAGTTTCCATAGTCACCCTGTAGAGACCTTTCACTCTCAACAGTATCTCCATCTCTTCTTTCCATTCAAAGAAATTAAATGGAGTCAAGATGATCTTCTGAGATTGATCCATAGCTTAGAAACTGTGCCCTTCAGTCAGTAGAATATGCTCCCAGTCAAGATGTCGAACCTGTAATAGAAATATGGAAGGAGAGAAATCAATCTACAAAGGCTTTGATACCATGTGGAAATTGAACCCAAGTGATAGAACAATTATACTCACGCAATTGCTAATCAAACATGCAAAATTACCAACAAAGGAGACTGAAATTGGAGCATAACACTAATCTGTATTGAATAAGTGTACAATATCCAACCTTATGAATTCATAGGCTACTACAATATATAATTACATGAGATATTTGAATGCATGAGGATGCCATTCTAAATAGTCAAAAATTAGGCTTACTAAATCTAGTCAAATCCCCCATAGGTGCAGAAAGCAGTTTCCAAATCCACTTAGAGGCTCACGAATTGGAAAAGTAAAGTAGGAAATCTAATAAGGGATGGAAAGAAAAATCATACATGATTTTATTAGGAGAAAAGGATGGAGGATGATGAGGGAAAAAAACAAGTCAACTACACCTAGTCTTACTTTCCCTTTTGGCTTATTTCTCAATAAAACATGCAACTTAGCAGAAAAAGCAGATATGCACTTTGGAGGATCTGGAATAAAGCAGACCTGCTAAATATGGTTTCCAGGAGGTTTCCCAAGCACTCCATGACTCATTTTTAGCAATTTTGAATTCTATGACATGTGGAAGACAACTTGCATAGAGTGGAATATAGGAAACTAGGAAAATAAGACAAAAATGGATTAATTAATGTCTAAGGTAGGTAACTATGGGTCGATTATTCTAAAAAATTTAACCTTGGTACATCTTAGGGGATAACATATGTTTTGAAACAACAACGGTTGGAAACATACCACTAATCATTTTTGTAGCTTCATATCCTTGATTCTCATATTCTAGTTTAGGAGGTTATGGCTTTCCTCACAACAAATTTCATCTCAAGCCTTTTATAACTAGTTTGTTGTACCAATTTGTTGTTTCTTTTTCTCCCCCTTCCTTGGTTTATGTAAAACATGCACATTCACTTTCAAGAAAGTATGATGAACTAAAGTTATCCATATGCATAGAATTTTTCCTAGAGATCATATTCAATAACGCTTTCCTATATTTCTCTAACATACAGAGTTTCTATACTATCATCTTCATGATGAACAAGCGGTTACATCTCACCAAGATAACAACCTATGAATAAGTGTAATATGCTACTATTCACATACTAGGTGTAATATGATAATATTAAATACTATGATGAATGATTTCTTTTTTTTTGTTTTGAATAAATTTGCATTTTGATAAGCTAAAAATTGACAGGATATCTTATATGCTAGTTCTCCTTACTAATTTTCTTAATTCTACGAAAACTACTTTCACTAGGAAACTCTATTGAATTGGATGGAGTTGACATCATTGCCATATAATTTTCAATGAGGTCAAGGTAATAATATGTTGAGATAACACCCTTATTTCAATTTCAAATAACTTATATTGCTTTTCACATGTATGGTGGAGGCTTTTCTTACTATTTTACTTTTGGTATTGCTAGTGCAAAAGCATTTATGGTTGCAAGAAAATCACATACTAGTAAAATGAGTAAAATAGGGGATATGCATTTGACACGCTGCATCACATGGGAAAAATTCTTGCTGCATTAGTCCCTTCTAGTGGCCAAAGGTTATAATTACATATAATGTACTTCTTTGAACATGTATTTGTAACTTAGATCCATGTATACTTTTGCAACAAAATTCTCCGTCAATCCATAAGTTATTGCTCAAGAAGCTATATAATTCTAGAAAGGAAATCCATAAGTGGATATTGACTAGTTTCATGATACACATGATTAATGGCATAGAGAAGATAATGTATTACCATGTTGTGTGGGGTAGTATAGTAAGCACACAAACTTTTCTAACTAAGAGAATTATACCATAGAACTAGTACTTTTCTTTTTAATTCTCGATCGTGGTCAGATATCTGACGGCCCGTCCCACAATATCCGAAGAATATGACATACCACCAACAGAACCTATCGTCGGATATCCATCGTCCTTCCACACTATTCAGATGTTCATGCCATACCACCGACGAAAACTGTCGTCGGCTATCTGAATGTCTGTACAGTATTTGTGGTCGGTTATCCGACGTTTACACCACACCACCAACGAAAAATCTCATCGGTTATGTGGCAATTTGTATAGTATTTGTGGTTGGTTATCTAATAGGTTTGTCATAGGATATCATTCCTTCTGTAAATTATTGGGGTAGAATATCTAATAGTTATGTGGTAGAATACCCGATGTTCATGTGTCACATATTCGACATGTATATTAATAGATTTGTGGTTGGATAACCGACCATGTTGTGTCAGATAACCGACGATACCATATTTATGTCAGAGATCCGACGAAAATCAACCTACGTTTATAAAAATTAAGGCTTGTTGGATTGTCAATAGATTGATGTCGAAAATCAGACATATATGCCATCGGATTTTGGGTTCAAATTTTGTTGTGACAGAACATGCAGAGCTACCTTTCATTGATGAACCAGTTGAACTAGTTAATGACCCACCTGCAAAGAGGCGGTTAGCATGGTGCTGATATGTATTGACATATGTTGAGAAGCATGGATCACCAGTGGATTCTTCCATAGGGCAGAATAATCCTGATAGGTATTCGGGATATGTTGCATTGATGAGTAGCATCAATGACTTAAAGCCTTCTTCATATGAAGAGGTTGCGAAGCAGCAAGTGTGGAAAGATGCTATGAAAGAGGAATATCATTCTATTATGAAGAATTATGTTTGGGATATTGTTCCCAGACCTAAGAGGAAGTCAATTTTAACTTCCATATGGATTTACAATATAAAGCATGCTGCAAATGGCAGTGTGGACAAGTACACAGCCATGTTTGTTTCCTGTGGATTCTCTCAGAAAGAGGTCATTGATTATGAGGAGACTTTTGATCCAATGGCCAAGTATACCACTATTAGATCTATTATTTCACTTGCATCATTATTGGGATGGATCTTCACCAGATGGATATGAAGATTGCTTTGCTCAATGGTGAGGTTGAGAAAGAGGTTTACATTGGGAAAACTAAGGGTTATGTGATACATGGGAAGGAGTCCAATGTGTGCAAGTTGAATAAATCCCTGTATGGGTTAAAACAAGCTCCCCAATCTTGGTATTCAAGAATAGCCATTTATCTTCAGAAATTGGGTTTCTTGAAGAGTGATGCAGATTCAAATTTGTACTTCAAAGTAGTGGAGAGCCAACCTTTGATATTGGTTCTATATGTTGATGATATTTTCCTCATTGGAGAGGAAAATATGGTTTTTGGGTGTAAGAGGGAGCTTACCTCATAGTTCAAGATGAAATACTTAGATCTTATGCACTACTTTCTAGGCCTTAAGATTTGGCAGAGGAATGATGAGATATATCTATCTCAAGGGAAGTACATCATGGACATCTTGCACATATTTGGCATGGTGGATTGTAAATCCATGAATACTTTGATGGACTCCAATTTGAGGAAACTCCATGAGATCGATACTGGATTGGATCTCGTTGACCCCACATTTATAGAGATTTGATTGGCTCGTTGATGTATATGATACATTTGATGCCATAAATTTCCTTTGCAGTTAGCATTTTGAGTCAGTTCATGGATGATCCTAGACATAGACACTGGGTTGCAGGTAAGCACATTTTTAAGGTACCTATGTGGTACAATTGCTTATGGACTCAGGTATGCCTCCAAAGGAGGAGTGTTATTACTTATATTTATTGATTTTGAATTGAGTGGCAGCATTGTTGATCGGAAGAGCACTTCTGGTTACTACTTCAGTTTGGGTTTTGCTATGATCTCTTGGTATAGAAGAAAGCAGGGGTCAGTTCCCCAGAGCACCGCAGAGACTGAATACATTGTTGCTAGTACTTCTTGTAGAGAAGCAGTATGGCTAAGAAATTTTCTTGAAGGATTGGTCAGTGTAAATATAGAGCCTACAATGATCAGGTGTGACAACTAGATTTGTATAAAGCTTTCCAAAAATGCTGTGTTTCATGAAAAATTGTAACACATAGAAATGAAGTATCACTTCATTCGAGATATGGTTTTGAAAGGTATTGTAAAACTTCAGTACACAGATACTGATGAGGCGATTGCAGATGTGTTGAAAAATCCTATATCAATGACAAAGTTTAGACACTTCCGAGATAAGCTTGGTATGGCAGAGAATGTCTCCCTCCCTGAGA
Source organism: Pseudotsuga menziesii (assembly GCA_001517045.1). Classification (NCBI taxonomy): domain Eukaryota; kingdom Viridiplantae; phylum Streptophyta; class Pinopsida; order Pinales; family Pinaceae; genus Pseudotsuga; species Pseudotsuga menziesii. The sequence continues at coordinate 1,730,416 of LPNX010991285.1, read as the reverse complement.
GGGAGTGTTGATATTACAGCATCAAGATTCATTCTCCAAACTTGTGAGTAATATCAAGTTAGTAAACTTGTGAGTAATATCAAATCCTACAAATATCCTCATGTGATTGAGGTGGTGATGTTGTAAAGCTTGTGAGTAATATCAAGTTGAGTCTTGCGATTAATATTAAGACAATAAACTTGTGAGTAGTATCAAGTCATACAAATATCCTCATGTTGTGATGTGGTGTACTTTATTGTGTAAAGTGATTATACTATGTGATGTATTACTAGTCATGGTCACTAAATGTTATAAGTCTCCTTTAGGGGTTAGCTACCCTAGAGTGATATACTTTAGAATGTGACTATATGGCCTGGAGTAATATGTGTGATCATAAGTATGTGGAACAATTATTCTGAGTATGATATGATAAGATGGTTAAATTAATTAATATTCATTTGGACCATGTAGTATTTAATAAATGATAAATGAGATAAGCATAGAGAAAGAGTAAGGATTCAAATTTCCCATCACATGGCTTCAATGAAATTGAATTACTAAGACATCAGTTAAGCATCAGTTGCGGAAAACAAGTTTCAGTAAAATAAGGAATCTCTCCTTGATTTATGCAAAATGTTTGTTCGTGGATGGAATTGATTGTGAAGAAATAAAGACGTTCAGTTAAAATCCTAACTAGTGGTCAAGCAGTTAGTTGATGATTGAGTTCAGTTCAATCAAGCTCACATTTAGTTCAGTCAGTTCACATTCAGTTAAAGGTAGATAACTTCCAGTGAAAGAAGTAAGGCACATATCTTCTGCATGGAAGAGAATTTGGGGTGCCAATTTGACACCAAGACTAGGTAAACATTAATGTTGGGTATGGTGAATTAATTAGTGCACATGGTGCACCAAAATCATGCAACCATTCGCTACCTCTTCTTATGTGTAATTAAAATCTTATTATTAAAGTGGTATGCACTTGGCAAGGCTCATACATTGTTCCTAGTTATCTATATTCACTACTGCTTCTTTGATATCTCTTATCAAACTCATGTATTGAAAACCATTCTCTGCTATTATCTATCATACTCAAAGAATTGCTTGATTTTTCATCCTCTAAGTTTGGATGGTTTTCCCAGGGTACATCTTGTGTCTTATGGATTGAATGATTTATGTGGCTGAATTGTTTTATGAGATTAACATATGTTGTAATTGATTATCAAAAGTTTTAAAGTTCAAGCATCTTCAATTTTTGCTCAAACATTAACATTATTGCAATCAACTAGATCAGGTTCAAGCATTCCATACACATCAGTGAAATGTTAAGGGTGAAAGGCTACAAAGTTCATGTAAATGTTCTGGAAAACAATGGTATTTTAGTTATAAAGAATCAAATACATGGGAGAAGGAAAGGATTTTGTGTTGGTGAGAAACTATGTTTTGTTGAGAGAACTGGTGGGTTCCTTTGTGTGTTTGTGTTATTCACAATGAGGGAATTATCACTTGGATGATTACATACTATCACTTGTTGTTGAAAAATTTGGCATTTCCTAGTAGTGATAAGTATTATGCACATATGTAGCACAAAGGTTGCAAAGAAAGTTGGTAATTTTTTTTTTGTTTTTTCCCTACTTGGGTGGGTTATTGTGGTGTGGATTTAGATTATGGTTAGCAGGATTATGATTTACCCCATTGTCAGTAGTATGGCTAGGTTAGTTTCTCCCTTGTACCTAATTCTAATTATGGTTCTTGTACTTTTTTCTATATTTTGTTGATTATTGCAGTTGGATGATTTTGCTAAAATAAAGCCTAGCCTTGTTGGGAAGGAAAGGATTATATGATATTGATGTAATATGGGAACAATGATGGCTATGTCGCTAATGTTTGTTACAAAATACCATGACAAGATAAATGTGGGATAGGAGAGGGTTAGCCACCATAGGAGATAATTGATCTGTACATTAGAGTGGAATAACTACTAGAGGATTTTCCCATGCATGAGGGGTTATGTCCATTGTGATTGGAGTTATTTGTAAGTTCAGACGTGCTTGGGATTTCGTAGTGAGGTCGTAGTTAACATACTGCATGTTATATCATGTTATAATGATGAGGGGATCTGTCCATTGTGAGTGGGGATAGTTTTGAGGTAGGACATATGTATCCCATGGTTTGCGGGTAGGATTTATCATAAGGAATATTTGGATTAATAAAGGGAATACTATAATCACTTTATACTATTCATACAAAGTAATAATTTCCTTGTAATGGTTTCCATATTGACGTGATCCCTAAGAGAAGGAAATTTGATTCAATTGGTTGATGGCATGAGAAAGTGACCCAATAAAGTCATTGATAGCAAGATATCTCTCTTGCATTGAAACTTCAAGAGAATAATTCCAACAGGAAACCAAGATGGGAATGTATGAATACTTGAGGCATGGTTGTGGCCATCTATTTACCAATGTTGAGGAGGATTGATTTCAAAAACGAGACCAAGAGGAGGGGGTATTTAAGTTCAATTTTACAAAATTTGTGTAATCAACACCACTTATGGATATGATTTTGATATAGGTGGTAGTGGTTTGGAAATATGTAGTAAGAATTTCGATCTTGGTGTCATGGAAAGTTGGTAAATGGAAATGTTTTAATAAGTCATTTCCTAGAGACTCAAATGCGGTGCGAGTATCTATAAGTTTTTCAATATACAATTTAGTAGATACCCCCATGAGGGTTGGTCGAAATAAATAAGGTCAAATGGAATCCTCCATGATATTGTTGGACAAGCACCAGAGATTAAAGGTTGTCCATATTATGTGAAAAATGAAACAAAGATAGAAATATAGCTAGAACACATAATATTTATCACACATAGAATATTAATACAATGAAACCCAAATTCTAGTAATGAATGAAATAGAAAAAACACTACAACATGTAAAGCAATATAAATTGTCTAGAATGGTGGTATCTTATCTTTGAACAAAGATATGTTGAACACATGCATTCAAAAGAAAAGCATTATAATAGGAAAAAATACATTGTAACATAAACTACAAAACCCTAAGAGACAAAAAGCCTAAATATAAAAATAAAAACCTAACCCTAGGAGTTGAGGTGGAAAAAGGAATTTAAGCCTTGGGGCCTATATGATATGTCAACTTGACAGGGCCATGAATTTCACAAAAAAAATTGTTTGTAGTGTTTCTTGGGTCGTTATTTAAAATATTATTATATGCTCTATGTGTTCTCCTTGTACCACAGTCAATTCCCTAAAATGCATGGGAAATGCCCAAAAATGCATTGGAATTTCAAGACCTACAAAACTGTAGTATAATTCCCAATATGTAGAACAATTATTAGTTAGTGTACAAGGTGGGTTCCCACTAGAATCCACCTGGATTAATCGTTCCCTAGGAAGTAGTGGTTCCCATTATGTTAATTTATTCCATTGGATGGGGAAACATTGAATAAATTTGATTCTTGGTGATCCACTTACCCTACTAAAGGAGCTACCTTGCTTTGACAAACTTTTAGAGTTGTCTGTTCTATTGGTGGTTTCCCTTCATCTTGGTGTCCATGATTTGGTCAACTACATCATGCTCAATGTAGTTAGGGATTATTTCTACATGGATCAAGTGCTTAACAACTTCCAAGGTGTCAAATAGAGGTGGAAAATATAGTTGAAGTAGCTCCATATTAAATACAAGGTGCAAGCCACAGGAAATATGTAATAGTAATTTCAAAAGTATTCTCACACACAACCTTGGTAATGGTGTAAGGATCATAATAGAGTAGTCATATGATCATTTCAAAAATTATTTACCTATGCCTAGTGTCAAGTATGTAGCAATAGAGTCATGGCCATTGCCATTCAATTGGTGCTACTTGAAATTCTTTTGTCCACCATAGTTAAGAATTGGGATTAGTGCCACAACTAGTCTGTGTGGATCTTCTTATATACCATGATTTTAGGTAGAGGAGAATCAATTTTCAAATTAATTATGCACATTTCTTGATAGTGCAAATGCATCATCGTAGGTGAGCCAAATACATCTATTTCTTCTTCCAGTATCTTGTCCACCTACTTATGTTTTGTAGATATACCTCACATAGAGGCCCTAATGGTTGTAATTATTACACATCACCTTCCTACTAAATCATGAAGAGGAAAAATCGCATGGCCCTGATAGATTTACTTCTTGCACTAATTTATTGAGATCAAGGAGACTACAATAGTAAAAAATACCTCTAGTACATCTTAGAGCCAACCTACCAAAGTAATATTTACACTATGGGTACTCAGACCAATAAATAACACAAGACTTCTACATGTATTTTTTTCCTAATAGAACAACACAAAATTCAAGTAGGGAAACATCACATAGTACCTCATTTTTCAAGGGTTTGATGCCATGAAAGAAACATTTCTAGTTGAAATAGATGTAGAATCGTCCCTTGATCAACCAATCAATGGTATATGGATACTAGTGTGGTGTCAACAAAAACTTCAAACTCTTGATGACTTATGCTAAGATCATGTTCTTTTGGTTGTTGTTAACAATGAAATGTAGCAAAGTTCCCTTCACCCACATTTTTTAATGAAATAGGTGCTCACCTTCCTCGGACTCTTTTAGTTCCTCTAGTTATATCTTTGTGTTGGAACATAATTCCATCTATACATTAGGTTACAACATCATTATTTTATTTACTATATGTTTAATCAAGTTGTTCCATGTGCTTAGGATTCCTAGTGCATAGTCTAGTGTCTTAGACCATAGTTGTCCACATTTGACCATGCTAGACTATTGTAGCGGCCTCATTCCTACTTTTTCTCTTCTTTCATGAGATAGAGCGCACTTCCTTCTTTATTCGTGATTTTATCCAGCTTTTATGAGTTAAGGAAGTTTTATATTGCTTTTCTATTGGATTAGGATGAACCAGAAGCACTAGGATGATTTGGGAAAGATTACCACTTTTTATCCTCAACCACTTCTATCTTTTTCTCCTAAAATCCACGCACTAGTTATATTTTGGTCACTCATGGTCTACTTAGGTCCACCTAGCCAATTTGTGACCATTCACTATGAGTTGGTATTGACACATTATAAATTTTGGGAATTAGTCAATATTGTCCTTCTTTATTGTGAGCTACTCGAATTTCCTCCAAGGCTCTCGAATTTCCCTCTTGGGATCATCTATATAGTGTACACTACTTTTTGTTCAATAATGTAATGGAATATTAATCCTCTGGTGTGATTTCCAGTAGTGTTTTGCATATACTTTCTTCATATCTCTTATATTTTGCTATCTATCTTTGGTAAATTCTAAGTGAAGTTTACTCTAGTAACCTAGATCCTACAATGACTCATTAGAGAATTTGACATGGAATCATATCTCTATGGTGGTTCACATTGATTTTTCCATAGGCCTTAGATGCTTCCAGTTTTTCACTAGAAGCAGTGGAGAAACCTCATAATTCATGGGGAAATCGTATTTGGTCCTTTGGTTCATCCAAAGTGGCCTTCCAAGTTGTGATGTGATCATGAATGTTCATATTGTTGAAGTAGAGCCGGGAAAATATATTATTTCTTCCAAATAGGTTTCCAAAGTGTTTGTTTTGCAGGTATCTATAACAACTTCATGGATTTGAAAGCAATTCCTCTCCTCTCTGTTTTCAACTGTGTTGAGTGGAAACCAAAGATGTGTGCATATCTCAAGAGACAATGTCTCTATGATGTGTCCATTGGTTTTGTGAGCAATCTAGTGTCATATGAAGAGAAGTGTGATTCGATAAATGACTATGATAGAGTGTGTGGAGCTATGTGTCTTGTAATGTCTCCTAATATGCATTATCTCATTAATTTTGTTGAGTATCCATTTGAGCTTTGGATCAATATGAATAGAACCTTTGGTGTGTAGAAAGAAGAAGATGATACATGGAGTGAATCTAGCACCTCCTTAATATATCTCCCTACTAATGTATCAACCTCATGTATTTCTCAAGAAGTTGTTCATGAAGAAGAAGGAAATACAGATTCAAGAAATGATCCAACTCAAATTGATCAACTTTCTTCCTCTATTGCTTCCCCCAATTTCCAAGAAGATGATTCACATGAAGATATCATTCAAGTTGTTTCTACTATTGAAGAGTTGTATGACCATTCATTTTTCTCATATGATTCTTCTATTTCGAATTATAGGCAAAGTAAGCCAGTTATTGCTCTAAAAATAGAAGAGGAATTCAATTCATCGCCTTCCCATGAGTCTATTGGTGTGTAAAATGGTGATATCTTATATGTTTTGGAGGATAGATAAAAATTTGGATATGATGCATTCACTCTCCTTGGTCCCATGCTTCATATGTATTCCTACTTTATTTCTATCCCCTATTCTAAGAGTTGCATTGAAGATGGATAACCTCATGCATTTTCCATCACATTAGCACACTTGGGACTCTTGTCCCGCTTTCTTGGAGCTGATTATAACTCTCATTATTTGAATTTGATGACTCGATACATTCATGATTCAATTGGGAACACTCTCACCGCTCTTGGTTCAAAATCTCAAGCACCTCAAGACTGTTTTGGACTTGAACCCCTGGTTGGTTCGAATTTCAATTCTGAAGAGAACCTGCATTTCCTCTCCTGTCAATGTTACTTAGTTTCTATACATAGTTGCATTGTCTATCATATAGTTGTTTAAGTTCTCGATCCATTTGAGTAGATTCCTCTTCTTCCAAAGAGAAAAATTCCTCCAGGCATTTTCATCAAGTTCTAGAGAGCATTATTTTGTGTTCCCTATATTTCATGTCCATTATTAAGGGGGGATTTTTCCCACTGGATTTTTCCTCTTTCCTCTTTCCTATGTTCATATGGATTAATAATGTAAAGGGTGGCCATAGGCCTTATTTCCTAGGCCATAATTTTGTATTCATTGCTCACTACCATAAGTCAGGCTTAAGGGGGGGGTGTTGGAACATAATTCCATCTAGAAATTAGGTTACTACATCATTATTTGATTTCCTATTGTTTAGTCAAGGCGTTCCATGTGTTTAGTATTCCTAGTGCATAGTCTAGTTTTTTGGACCATAGTTTTCCAAATTTGACCATCATAGACTATTGTAGTGCCATAATTCCTTCTTTTTCTATGCTTTTATTAGCTAGAGCACACTTCCTTCTTTATTCCTACTTTTATCCATCTTTTCTAAGTTAAGGAAGCTGTATACTGATTTTCTACTGGATTAGGATGAACTAGAAGTGCTAGGATGATTTGGGTAAGATTTCCACTTTTTATCCTCAACTACTTCCATATTTTTCTCCTAAAATCCACTCACTAGTTGTTTGGTCACTCATGTTCTACCTAGGTCCATCTATCCAATTTGTCACCATTCATTATGAGTTGGGATTAACACATGTTTAGATTTGGGTAATTAGTCAAGGTAAGACTTCTTTATTGTGAGATACTTGAATTGCATCCAAGGCTATCAAATTTACCTATTGAGATCATCTATATATTGTACTCTACTTTTTTCCAATAATGTAATTAAATATTAATCCTCTAGTATGTTTTTCTACTAGTGTTCTGCATATACTTTCTTCTTATCCTTTCTATTTTCTTGTCTATCTTTTTTAAATTCTAAGTGGAGTTTTCTCTAGTAACATAGATACTACTATGACTCATTAGAGAATTTAACACTTTGGAGTAGCAATGGAAACACTAGCTTCTACATTCACGATCCATTTTCTCTTATCTAGATATAAATAAAAATCTAAGCTAGAATATGATTTTTAGGTATTCATCCCGTCCAACAATACCTACTTAGAGTGGCATTCATCGATATTGTGACAAGGGATTTTTTGGAACTTGCACCAATTTCAAGTGTCCTTCCTCAACTTAATGTTACCCTTCTTTGTTTTCCTCTTACATTGGTTGTCCTAAGGTTTCCCATCCTTACTCTGTCCTTTGTTTTGTAAGTTAGGGCCAGCCCTACCATGCTCCTATAATGGTAAAATTCTAGACCCAAACTCCCTTTTAATCTTCTACTTAAACTTTTTCTCTATCTTGATAGGTGATTGATAAGCAACTCCCAATGAGGAGATGTCTGAGAACTCCATATCTATTTGGATATACATGTATAGACCTCCGACTTTAGGAAAGAATGGGAACGTAATCACATAGTTTTCTTTATATTTTCATTTTCGTTCTCAAATACCTTTAACAGAAGAATTTCTAGATCGCCATATTTTTATGAGTTAAAAGGTTAGAAAGGTCAATACTAAAACAAATATTATGTCCCTACATAGTAAGAACATACAGGTATCGTTGTGCACTATTATTTTGCACCATACACAAAGCTACTTTTTTAAACCAAATGTTTATATTAATAGTATTTTTTCTGTCCCATGAGGGTTAAATAAATTGGTAATGAGTAATTGAGATTATAAGTTGTAAATGGAAGGTCATGAGTTTAAACCCCCCATGGGTACTTACTCACAAAAAAATATTAATTATTTTTATATTAAACTGATTTTTTTTTAATTATTTATTTAACTTTTCATTTGAGTTGTATTGTTGACGTCTATATTGGTTTTTGTATCCCAAGGCCCAACGACGAATAGAAATTAGCACATTTAACAAGGTATTGGGATTGAATTGGAGGTGAAGAAGCTATGGAGGCTTCAAAGAATCTTGTGAATGGATCTTATTGTTTTACCCTTTCATTCATTGCCTTTGTTTCTTGTTTTATCAGATATTATCATGTCTCTGTTGGATTAAAGGTTGTTCATTTTATTTTGAAGTTGGTGGTGACTGAAAGAGATTGATGATGTAAATGATCTAATCATAATAATTTATCCCTCTTCCCATTGGCCAACAGTACGTAAAATTCAATGCACTAGTGATTTGTTTCAAGTACCTGGATTGAATATTTGGGAAATTGGGGCACCTCCATTCACTAAAACTACTTAAAAAAAACCATGTGAATGGAATACTGTAAAAAAATCATTTTTCACCTTACCTTTTAAGATTATTAAATAAAGAAAGCCACCATATTTTTAATGCTAAGATTTCTTCATAAAAAACTCTTAGGTTTTAAAGAAAGCTTGCCATCACATTTTCGTAAAGTTGTGTTGGTTGTGGAGCCTTATCTTCTTGATTTAGAGTTTGCATTTCAATCGAGTTTTGATCCCAGTACCTAGAGGGGGAGTTGGGGGTGTGGGGGTGTGGGGGTGTTTCCCCCCACTACAGTTGTCATAGGGGTCTAGAGGGGCGACAACTATTTTGGGATCCCCCTTATGTAATATCCCTAGTTTGAGCCTTGTAATATATTTAACTAGAATTATGTAAATGATGTAAATATGCTAGTATTTATTCCTAGTGCAAAGCTCAAGGCCAAGGCCTCGCTAGTGAATGGCTAGGAATATATGATGTAAATATTGTTATTGGACCTCATCATTGGATTTTCATGCTAAATAAAAAATGTATGTAAATATTATGTGCATAAATAATAAAATGGTCTAAGAATGGTTGTGTAAAGAGCACCAAAGAGGTTATGATTCCGCCAGAGGAGAATAGGAAATGGGGCCTATGGGAAACTAATCCTTATTGCCAAGTGCCAATATTAGAACTCACCCAAATTATGTCATGTGCCTTGAATGCATGTTGAGGTTGGTGGGAAAGTTCAGTTCAAGTAGTTATTGAAGAATGGGGATAATTGTGCCTTTGTGATAGTTTTGTTAGCAACCACGTTAGTTGTATTTGCACCATTTTCCCATACCTCTTGTATTCTACCTTAATTCTCATCATTGATTGATTTAGGAAGGAATGCATACTACACAAATTGTTGGGTATTGTTGTTCATGACTGTGTATAACCAAAATATTTGAACTGAGATACAAAGATGTTGATTTGGAAGGGAAATCAATTACTGTAGGTGAGGAGAAAGGTTGGGCCAGCTAGAAAACCTTCCCCATTGAGTTGTGTTTCTCATAAGATGCTTGAGAAGCCACGAATTTAAGCTACAAGTGTTTCTCTAAAAACATTTAGTAGGTTGGTCTTCTTCTATGCACACACAGGAAGCACTCGACAAGACGAATCGCCCAAGAAAACCATGGATCGATGAATGGGATGCCTGGGCCAAGAAGGGTGTTGTATGGAGAAGGTATTGTGGAAGCCAAGGCTATGAGAGCTAAGTGAGATCCATGTAGATATTTGTATAATCATTTGGCTAAGCATAGAGAGTAGATCGAGTAATGGGCTGAGAGAGAGAATCTTGTAGCTATTTGCTTCACCTTGGTGGCCTCATAGCCCAACTTGGGGGTGGCCTCTCAACATAAAGAGTATATGCTAGACAAAGTCCCTACAGTTGTGTGGAAGGTCGCTCTTATACAACCATTTACTTGGAATTGTGTTTCCTAATATAAGTATTTCTTATGTATTTGAATATGATACATTTTATTTGATGCATGTATTTGATTGGTATATGCATGAAACGTGTGTGTGGATCAATTTCATTTTTTTGATGTGTATGTTTAATTTTCATATGCACACATCTTGTAAATCAGAAGAATGTTTCTAAGTTTCCATTGTTGAAGTACCAATGTCGATGTCTAAATTTAGAAGGGAAATCTTGGTAGAGTATGTCGTTAAACATCAAATTAGTTATCAAAGTGTCGAAGTACCGATGTTGGGGCACTAATATCGGGATCGACATATTATTGGTAGAAAATCATCATATCGATGTTGATGCTGAGGTGCGGACACCGAGGCACCAATGTCGAAATTGGGGGTTTCCTTGTGGGTTGGAGACTACATTCTAATTTTTGACTTTCAATTCAAAGGGTGATAGTGTTAGTGTATGTGAATCACCCAAGGTTCTGATGTTGATATCTTGATGTCGATGTCGGATTCGATAGGGTCATTGGTATTTTTGTGGCTCAATCAGTGTCGAATTCCGAGGTCTGATGTGTCGACGTCGGGTAAGTTAGGATTTTGATGCCAGGGTGAGAATGTTGGGGTTATTCAATTAATGACCTGTATGGCAGTTTCAATATCTGAATTTCGATGTCAAGAGCGTCGAGAAGGTGGAAATAACAATTGGGAACTGTTTATAACCGTCAGGACTATTTAATCATGTCAATTAATGAATTAATGAACTAATTAACTAAATTTTATATGTTAATTAGTTTTTCACACATATTTTATGTGTTATGAAACCATAATTGTATGTTGGGTCAAATTTGAAGTCTAGATTTACTTATAAATGTCCCCTCTTGCTGGCGTGGTTGAGGGATGGGGATGTGATAGAGTGGTATTGGAGCATAAATTAAGACTTATAGGCATAAATAAGAGATGGTTCTAGATAAATTGAGTTCTATTAAGTGACGGACGTGGAGGAGTCATGTGGGAAAGAAGTCTAATGTGGAAGATCCATGTGGGAAGAGGGCGTGATGTGGGCTAGCAACATCAGATATGCATGCAGGTTATCGCATGTGGAAAACTGTGAAGGTANTATATATATATATATTCCTATGTATTTTTAAAGAATGTAATGAGGAAAAAATACAAAAGAATCAAATAGAAGATTCTTATTTTTTAACTAAGTTTCCCGTTGTTTCAAATAGAAGGTAGAGCAAAGCCTCTAGGCTTGAATGAACAATAAATTCTCAATGTGGGTGACTATCAAAGAAACCAAAATTTTGGAAAAATATTTATATGATGGTGCAGGAGTACCAAAGATGAGAGTGACTCAAAGTGAGTAAATAATATGATACCAATATCATGGTAATGGTTCCCTCACAAAAAAGTGGAGGCACATTTGGGAACACGATCATATTAAAATTGGTTGTTATCTAGCATGAAGAATTGAAGTAATCTCAGTTGGATGCTTAGTGAAAAGGCATTTCCACTAATGAGAAGGGATACTTAATTGAGAGTATTATGGTAATTCATGTTAGCGTATGGAAAAAAAAGTTGAATGGATAATAATGCACTTGTGTAGGCTGTGTTTTATAAACTCTTATTATGGGAGATGGGAGCCAACATGAATTGATGGTTCCTTGTACAGGATGTATGCAATGCATTCTCAATGTCCATAATGTGCAATATGAATTGCATAGAGGGAGTATGGATGCCCTTATTGAGAGTAATTAGTTTTCCTATGCATTATTGAGGAGTGACAATAATTCTTAATCATGGAAGAGTGAAAGAGACCAATAATGGACATTGGTTCCTTGGATAAGAATGCATCAATGTATTATTGTGATTGGTATATGAATTTCGAATTACAAGGAAGAGCCATGTGAGTTCTTAATTATCGGATATGGATAGTTTATTTCCTAAGTGCATGATCAACAAGGTATGGAATAGGATAGCGGGTTAAGGACATGCATTTTGCAAAGGTGATGGCTGAACCATCCTTATGAGCAAGTATATGCATGCTAAAAGAAGTTATAGGATATGAACTGGTAACTTATGAATAAGTTAATGAGAATGGGTAAGAAAATTCCATTCACCTAGAATTTGTCACTAATAGGAATAAGACATCCCAGTATGTGGGCATACCATGTAGTTCATGTAGTGACAAATTGGTCATGCAAAGGATGTTAATCAGGGAATGAATCATTCCCGTGTGTGAATCAATTGTGTGGTTCAGAATTGTGGCATATATTTCCATGGGAAAGAAAAGAAAATATCATAGTTGAATGAGGCATAATGAAATATAATGAACCTTGAAAAGACTTCCTATGGATTTGGAATGAAATAAATTGCAGCGTTGGTAAGTGCTAGGTGTTGATACTCGAAGCATGACGCCAAAAGCGAAACTACTGAAATTTTTACCAAAACAATTTCATCTATATTTTGATGTTAAGATTTTCATGTCATCATGTTCATGTCTCCATGCTAATCGCCTCCATATTTTGTTTCCCAAATTCTGAGTCCATTTGACCCTTTTGCTAGTCTATCAAACTTTCGACAAGTAAAGGCCTATTACGTCTTGTCAACTAAAATTCATGAAGTTTGCATCTATCCATAAATTCATTAGTCATGCCTACTAGTGTCTTCCCATTATGTCCAAGGTCCAAAAGTTGAAAAATATTCCTATTGATTAAGTCTCAATTTCTCTTTCCCCTCTTATTTTCCAACACTCCCTTTTTTACCCCTTTTATTATCCCTTTCTTATTTATTCATTATTACACTTTCCATGAAATTATTAAATATTATTTTCTCCCAATGTCCACACATTATCCTAATACTATCCCTTTCCATTTTACCTTCCTTAAGACCCCTTTCCTAAACTTCTAACTTTCCTAAATTATTAAGCCTATCCCTTAGTTCCATTTATCCATGTTTATCCTTTCCCTCCCTTTTCTTAATATAACAATAATAATAATAAAACTTTTACCTTTTCCATTTTTCATCCTTTCACTTTCCATCCCACTTTCTATTTATTAAAACAATAAATAAAATGAATACCGTTTCCCTTTTCAAACTCTCTTTTTAAGATATCATTGCATTATTTTATTACCCATCCCCTTGGGCCTCGTGCAAAGAGCACTCCTATAATAGTAGGATGTTAAAGAAGGAAAGAAGTTTCTTTTATCAAAGGTTTCACCATGAATGCTGGATATTCACTCCTTTTAGGATTGTAAAATGTGGAATATATATCAATATTCCTTGATTTGTAAAACTGGAAAAGTAAAGTTGGAACATAATTTACCTTTCAACTGTAACACTAATTTTTAGGACATGTTGTATTGGATGATTGCAACGTGAATTTCTTCAGGACAGGTTATGTTGGATGTTTGTCAGATCCTCAAGAAACCTAATCGATCGATTTCACTTTTGAATACAAGAAAGGGAAGAGAAGCAATTTGCATCAAAATATAACAATATGAAACGTGAGAAGAAGAAGAGAATTTGCAGTGAAGCAAAAGGCACAGGATCCTATCCGAACTACAGAGGCATCTGTCGTCGTAGATGGGGTAAATGGGTGTCAAAAATTCATGAATCCTAAAAGAAAAATGTAGCTTACACTTGAAAACATGTCTTAACATGTTGTATATGGACGAGAATACCTCCATGTGCATTAAGACGCCCGCGGGTCCAGCCTGTCACAGTCCATCCAGAGGGATATCATTAGTTGAATTAAGAATTATCTAATCAGAACAGTCATGGTCGATGCTAACATATTAAGAAAAGCGTAGAAAATAATTCTTGCCAAATTTGGATGGAATCTGTTTCATGCAAACATTCTCCCTAAGCTTATAGATATTTATATTGAATTTCTTTTACAATTCCGTGAATTTGATTTTAAATTTAAAGGAAATTTTGTCGAAATCAAGAATATTCTCAGCAATAGCTATGATGAATTTTAACAAAATTTGCCTTCTATGACATTATTGGTCGGGCCGCTCTAATTTCAAAAACTTTAGTGAGCAAGGAGATCAATCACTCCTTTAACTTGATATTTTTAAGAACTTTAAACTCAATGAATAGAACTGTGAAACTCAAGCCTCAAACTGAAGTCAGATGCAATTATTGGTGAGACTCCTAAAACTACAATACTGCTAGAAGCATGCCTTATTATTATCAACTTATTCTTTATCTTGTTAATTGATGTACAACATGAGGCAGCAAAAGATGACTGTCAAGAAATAGTTTCTATAATAATTTGAGCAATTTTATTGTGATGTTATACCTGAGTAACGAACACTCCTATGTGGCTCATATTTGGCTTTAGAACAAGCTCATAGAAATATTTTGTGTACAATTGATAACAAGGACCTCCTTCCATAGGATCTTCAAGGTCTCCTATTATGACATCGAATCGTTCCTCTCTGTTCTCGAGCTCAGCCCTGCGTCGAAGAATTTGGATTAAGGATTTAAACTTTAGCAGGAACCTAAGAAGTATAAAGTATAATTTGAGAAAATGAAGCATTAAAAATTAGTTACCTAGCATCATTGATAACGAGCTCAAGGCCAGTGGCCAGAAATGCAGAATGATTCTCTATTCACAACAAGTATTTGCGACAAAAATCAACAACATCCTGGAAACAACGTTTTATTTAAGTCCGGACAAAATTTAAAATAAAAGCAATAAAACCATAAATTAATGGAGATGTGTGGTTAGACCTTATCGATGTCACGCATCACCGCTTTCTTGACGTTCTTGTTCCGTAATACCTCCTGAGTTGTGGAGCCTTCATCGCCTCCCATGATGAAAACACTTTTGAGTCTGAAATCACACATCATGACTACAAATTAGAATCATGAGAACCAAATATTTGTCAACATTTGAAGGGATACAGGGAGGGATGAGGGACATTACCAGATGCAAATTACTTAACTACTTACTTTGGGTGGAAGACAAGCGTTGGATGCACTAGTAATTTGTTATAGATAAACTCGCCCACTTCTAGGATTTGCAACTTTTTGTCTATAACAAGCGCATGCCTGCAAGAGAAAGCAAGCCATATTGACATTCAGAGAAAAGGTAATTCACAATCTTTATTTTATATATTTTAAGATAGTGTACTGCGTATATTTACCTTTCTGAATGGTTCTGTATCGAACAACACTATATCCTGGTAATTGCTCACTACAGTAATTTGGAAATGGCACAGCATAAAAAGCTTGAGGAAATGAAGCATTTGAGTTATTATGAAATAAATTGTAAGACAACTTATCTATATGGGAAGTTTTCATGTCAAGCATTGGTCGAGTCACCTCACATTTCATATAGACTTGCAAATAAACTTGCAGGACAACATCTCATCGTTTTGAGCTTCTTATTGTAAAATAGACTTGCAGGAAAGCATCTCTTAGGTATCCTTGTCAGTGCAAAGGTAAGTAATGTCGAACTCCACCGTTCTCAAAAAACAATGTTTGTAGATTGTCTATCTCTTATAAATAAATAAATAAAATCACTTAGTATTCAAATTTTATTGTATATCTCTTGTAATAAATAAATAAAATCACTTAGTATTCAAATTTTATTGTATATCTCTTATAATAAATAAATAAAATCGCTTAATATTCAAATTTGATGTGGGTGATGGGTTTAAGAGGATGAAAACCATTTTGAAAAGCTATCATTTCATAACCTTCTAAGCTAATTCTCCAACACCAAAACTTACAGTGTTGATTTGTTTTTTGCAAATTAAATACATAAGAAAGGATTTGCCAGGAAACTCTTGCGTGAAAAAATCCATGTGATGAAGCGTGAACTCGGCTTTAGAAGAAATCTGTGAATTTGCGCTCCAGAAAGAGGCCTGGTTTGCGTAGAGAATCTATGTGAAGAGGTCCAATTATTGATAGGCATCAGAATTTAGCGAAAAAAGCACTTGCTTCTATATATATATCCACATTCAAGCCCAGAAATCTTTGCACGTGCGAAAATCAACAGTATTCAGTTCCACAGATTTACAAAATTTACTTATTTAGCGCGAAACACCAGCGAAGATTGTCTTCAATTTCCTCTTCATATAAAAAGCAGCGGCGTCGTACATCTCCAAAAGCGCGGTTTCGAATCCAGACACTCCATTGGAAACAACCATTGTGGTAATCCCATTGTCGTTCCCATTAACATGATGAACTGAACTGCATGCATGTTAGTTGTTTCGTTCATGTTAACATATGCATCACTATACGAATGTCCATTTCCATTGATGGAAAATCCATTTGTTGTTACTTCCCCCATTTCATATGTTCTCCTTGCCTTTAACACAAAGACATCTTCTCTTCAAAGTTCTAGCTTCCTGGAAAACGTAGAGTACCATGATAATTGAAACATTCTAAGCGAGAGTCTGAGAGAATCCACGGAAAACAATAGCAATTGAATGAAAAAAAGAGATTCATGAAAAAATTAGGGAATAAGCAGCGAAAAAACTTTGAAAGTGTCAATATATCATTAGCTCTGGATTGACCATATTGACATTAAACAATTTATATCAAATTGTATAAATTGTATAGTGTTTACACTACGCCGTTAATTTTGGTATCCAAGCAACCATCTGGAACAGGAGTCCGGCTATAGCTAGAATCAGGTTTTCTGGACTGTGTTTTGTATAATCCATATAATTGCACAAATGTTAATTTGTAATATTTGTATACAAGTATTCAAACTAGGTCTCTAGAAGCACTCAACTAACTTCCTAATGATATAAAGCAACAACCTGAGCTAACCTTTGTGCAAAAAATGCCAGTAATATAGACAACAGCTTGAAGCCTTGAACTAACTTATGTGCAACTGTTAATTTATGTATGCAGTCTGTTCGAATATATTGAAGGGAAGAACATGGACCAAGCCAAGGTGCTCATGACATCCCCGGTGTTGACGGACATATTTATGCCCCTTCTTTGAGTCTTCCTTCATCGTCAGTTTCTACGTGTCGAAGAAATTCCAGAAGAAGCCACCGGAAGTGGAGAAAAGCTTAGCATTGTAGGCCAGGAGATGGGATGTTGGGTATGCTGCGGTGAAAAGGTTCAGAGGCTTTGTGATTGATTCCAACATCGAAGAAGAGGCGTCCAAGCTGTTTTTGAGTCTTCCTTCGTCGTCAGTTTCTACGTGCCGGAGAAATTCCAGAAGAAGCCACCGGAAGTGGAGAAAAGCTTAGCATTGTAGGCCAGGAGATGGGATGTTGGGTATGTTGCGGTGAGAAGGTTCGGAGGCTTTGTGATTGATTCCAACATCGAAGAAGAGGCGTCCAAGCTGCAAGCGAGCCTCAGAGGCACTCCCTCGACGGACGCCATTTCTAAATCCCAACAAAGAATTGCAAAAGGGAAGGATCCGACCCTCTTCACAATATAGCAGCTGTCCGGTAATATATTCGTTGGTTCAAGCAGCTTATGCCATGATATATTAAATAGCCTTATGAACCTTTGCATGGCACCCACAGATGGAGAGAGAGACCACATACAGGTGGCAAGACATACCCTTGCCAAGACGAATATGTGGGTTAGCGCCGAGAGTCAAATTGTCACGACCAGCAGGTTGTCATGGAAAAATGCATCGCTGTCATGACCAACAAGTTGTCAGAAAAAAATGCATCGAATAAACCAATGCAAAAAATGAAAAGTTTGACCAAAACTAAAGCGATTGCATAATTCCATGCTTGAAAGGAATAAAAAGGAAGTTCGTTCTCTTTTAAAGTTTCCTTCATTTAAGAAGGATTAAAGGGTCATCTCGAAACTCCTTTTCCAACGTTATTTCCAATGCAGTAGGATTTCCATTGGAATAAATCAGCGCCCACTTATTATGGGATATGTTGGCATGCTAAATTTGGGTGTACACGATTATTTTTAAAAAAAGATTAAATAAAGGACTAATGAATAACCAGTTATATATTGTAGAGTGCTGGACAAAAAAAATTCCACTCAATTGAGACCAAGAAAGGGCATACACATGGACAATATATGCTCACAGCGAGGATGACGAATTAAAATAGTCCATCAAACAATTAAAATAGGAATCATTACACTGGAGAAAGATGAAAAGGGAGTCGTTTCTTGGTATACTCCATCACTTACTTCTTTATCTCCATCTCGCCCGCTTGGCTGCCCAGAACGGTCTTGAAAATGACCTGTCAGTTTGTCCTGTTTTTTTATAGAGGTACCAAAACCCTGTGAGTGGTTGTATGAAGTTTTTGAAACATAATAAATCACTTTTTTAACTCGTTATTGTCTGCTGGTTTCTCTCTTTTGAGCTTTTTTTTATTCACTAGTAATTCTTAACGTTTATCAAATTGTTATTTGAAGTCATGAGCTGTAGCTTATTTGGTTTTTGTGGAGTTTAGTTTTTATGAGGTCTCATGACTAGCGGTAGCAATGGCTGGGCAGCGTGGAGGTTTAATGGTGAATCCTAATAGAAGTCCGGATTCCTGCGAGGAAGTGCGAAAAAGCATACTGCACCCCATAAAATTCCTGTACGAGTACAATAGCTGACCGTACTCGTGTTGTTACCACCGATATTATTATTTATTTACATGTCAAAATACTCTCAATCTTTCTCTTCACGTCTAATTTTCTGTATTCCGTTATTCAAAATATATATCCTTTAGTTTTTTTAGTATGCTTCTGTGTTCACTTTAGCGTTCTACTCATTTGGATTTTGGTTAGTTCTTGTTCTGGTATATGCAGTGTCGTACTCATTTATTTGATTTTTCGTCCGTTTTGTATCATCTCATAGTTTCTAGCTTTATATAAAAATTGGTTCAAAAGAAACAAACACTTTTCATTTACGAGTATATATATATATATTGGTTCAAAAGAAACAAACGCTTTTCATTTTTGTTATATTCTTATATGTAAATAATACATTTTAATATTTAATGAGTGGACTTACTCCATATAAAATTTAAATATATGTTTATATTTTTTTGTTTATTGTTTTTAAAAAAATTTAATATTTAATGAGTGGACTTAATCCATATAAATTGTAAATATATATTTATATATTTTGGTTTAATGAGGGCTCTAAACCAACTCGGGATTTCATCCCCTTTCTTTCCCTTGAATATTCCTTCAAGCGTGTTTAACGTCTTGCTTCCCTAACCATGTCATTTTGAGCATTGACACTCGGGAATTTAAGAAAGGTCAAGTGGACTTGGCCAAAATTGCTCAAAGCAATTGGAACAACAAGACAATGTGAATTTATAGTACAATGGGAGTTGTTACAGTGGCCAAGGAAAGCTACAAAGGGATGATAAGGTGGTTGTAGAAGAAATTGGAGAATATTCTCCATAAGGCAATGTTGATAAAGAGGGAAATTTCTCACCTTAAACTATTTCTGTTTATAACATCAGAATTCAATGTTTAAAAAGTAGAAAGTATAGATGTTATATATATGTATATGTATTGAATTGCTTCTCGAAGAGAAACTCATAGCTAATGACCCCTTGAATGCTTGGAAGAGAGGCCATGAAATTGGATCAGCTATGATATGGATGGTGAATTCCAAGCTATGATGAGGGATTGGAAAGGGATAATTCATTGACTCTTCTCTTCTCTTGGAAAGGGATAGGTGAAATGCATATGCACTAGTGGACATATTAAGAGATAATGCATAGTGGATGTGAAGATGGTTGTGCATGTATATGATATTGTATATTAGTGAAAGTAGTGAAATTTTACATATGCAATGAGCCATTATTGATAATTATTGTGGTTGATGATAATTGTATATCCATATATAGTTGAAGATGTTGATGATGCTAGTGTATGTGACTAGCCTCCTTATGAAAAAGGGTTGTAAGTTATCGCCTTACATGATTATCATAATAGATATATTATATTATGATAATCATGTAAGATAGATATAGATATATATATATATATATATATAATGAATTGATGATTTTACAAATAGAGATGTCCAAGTATAAATATGGCGTATTGGTAGCGACATCTATCAATAGACATGTCGCTTAATAATTGATAATTAATAATAGCGAATAATAATATACTTTTGGTATCTTACAAGACATCCCGCTGTGAAAAGATTTGTCAACGAATCTTCTATGAGTGTGTTGCAACTAGAATTTTTACCACGAATATTAGTGCCATGATTTAGCAGTTCTTGAAATAATTAGTCGTATTTTCATTCACATCTTTCCATGCATATGATTTTGTAGATAAATGAATAACAACTATATGGAGTATTCTTCTGATCTTCTAATATGATGGTGTTCTTTTGATATTTTAATTTGATGTAGATTTATTATATTTCTGCAAGCTTTGATATGGTTTTCTTAGTTGTAGCAACAACTATTAATAATGTACTTACTTCATTGTCTGACGAGCTTGGATTTAGTTGTTCCCAGGGAAATTTTGATGTTGAGATACTAGAACATATCGAGTTACGAACACTGGTATAACGTTCATCTCTTCATTTGTCGCAACATCTTCTGGATTTCTTTCTTCTACGTTATCTTGATTAAGGTCATCTTGGACGCTTTTATTTTCGTCGTTGCATTCTTCGACGACTTCAAATTTTTTTTAATTGTTGTTAACGATGACTTCATTTTTAATTGTATTTTATGTTTTATTATTACAATCTACGTCGTCGTCGTTTTCTTTACAATTGATATTGACATTGTGATTTTCAATATCATCTTGATCTTTCATACCCTTGTCTTCTACCTCTTCTGTTTCATCGCCTTTGTTATCGTCTTCCTTAACAAGCTCTTGTTCTAGAGTTTCACTTGACAACTTTATAGATTTCCCCTCTAGCGTATTAATGTTACTGATTTCCCTACTTTGTAGGAAGATGCAACAAATTTATGGAACTTGTGCATGATTCTACGTCTTATTTTGGGTCTTGTACTTTGAATGGTGGTTAGGCATTGCTTTTTGTGTCTTGTACTTCAAACAATGGTTCATATCCTTCTTTATGTATGATGCCCTGAACCTTTTGTGAGGGGGAATGTAGGGCATCAATGTATGTGCTTTTTGTTCTAGCATAGGTGCAGGAGTGATTTTGAGTTGTTCTTTATTAATATCAATTAAAGTTTCTTCCTTCTCTTTCGTGCTTGAAAATACATGTGGTGTAACTACTTCTTCATCTTTCAACTGACTTGAGGAGTAGGATGCATGCGCCTTTGGTTTTCCTTTGTCTGTGTGCTTTTTAGATTCTCCTTCCTGTCGTCGTATTACCAAACAAATTTTCTCGTTTCTTCAACTAATTCTTTTATGTCTTCATGCAGAACTTGCGTCAACACATCGATATTCGATATTTCCGCTTCAAGCTCTATGGATTTTATTTATTTAATATCCCATTTAAAATACTTTTTAACTTCTTGAGTTGGTTTATCTCGTTTAAAAACCCCACAAATGCCTACATCGAAGACCATTTTGTCTTATACAAAATTTTCAATTTTTTTTTGAATAATAATAATAATTACTTATTTATTTTGAGGATGGATATTCAAAATTTCCAGATCTCATGAACTATGTATTTTTTTTAATATATAGCGTTTTTTGTTTGAAAATTATATATAGAGAGATATTATAATAAATAACATTATATAAAAATATTATAATATATATATATATATATATTTTTAAATGGTTGAAATGTAAGGTTTTAAACCCTAAGTCGTGGAGATGGTGCAGTTGGAGAGAGAGACTATGATGGGCGATGGTGGACGGAGGAATGGTCGTGCGGTGGAGGGATGGCAAGCAGGAGGAGGCGGGTCACGGGGCAAGCGAGACTGTTTAGAGGCACGGGGATGGGCGAGCAGGAAACATGAATGGGTGGTAGCGTGTGGATGGCGGGCCATGGGGAAGTGGGCTATGACAGAGTGATGGGGAGGCAACGTATGAGTAGGGCGGAGGAATATGGAGGAGAAAGCGAGGAAAGATGGAGACTACATTGAGGGTTGCGTGGAGGTTGTAGGATTGAAGAGAGATGGGAATCGCAGGTATGTGGGAGAGTGGGGGAAGATGGAGGCCACATTGAGGGTTGCGTGGAGGTTGTAGGAGTGAAGGAAGATGGAAATCGCAGGTATGGATGAGAAGCGTGGAGTGGAGACTACGATTGGCAGGAATGGAGACTACGATGAGAAAGGAAGTTGTTGGTGGAGGGAGATGGATATGGGGTAAGGTTGCGTGGAAGGAAGAGGAAAAGTGGTGCACGTGGAGCCGTGGAGGAGAGGAGCGTAGGAGCATAGGGAGGTGGGGGGAAGTCGAGCACGTGGATGCAATGGGAGTGGAGCAACGTGTTGTGGTGTGAGGAGAGAGTAGCGAGGACGTGGAGGAGTCCAGAACGTGAAGGGAGCAGAGCACCACATGGATAAATGGGAAGACAGTGACAAGACAATGACAAGATAGTGGGGAGGAGTTGGGAAACAATGTGGGTGGAGAGGGGCAAGGCGGGAGGTGGAGTGGGATGCGCGAGAGGTGGAGATGGCTGTGAGGCTGGCACAATAGTGGGAAATCAGCAGGGGTGTTGAAAAAAGTAGAGGTGCATGTAGTAGTGACAATGAGGAGAAGCGTGGAAGGACGGTTGAGTAGGTGAATGGTGGATGAGGAGAGGCGATGGAATATGGACGAGCAAGGAATGTGCAAAAAGAGGAATGGACAGGATAGGACAGGAGAGAGATGTTGGGAGCGGTCGCAGATTGTGAAAGGAAAACTGGGAAGTGAGTGATGAGAGAGTGTGCAGAGAGCTAAACCTGAAGCTCTGATACCACTTGTAAGGTATCGTTTTACATGATTATCATAATATGTGTGTGTGTGTTTAATAAGGAATTGATGATTTTACAATAAAGATGTTCAAGTATAAATATGGCCTATTGGTAGTGACATGTATCAATAGACATGTCGCTTAATTATTAATAATTAATAATAACGAATAATAATATACTTTGGGTATATTACAAGGGATAGGACGATAAATTTATGATCAATAGGTTGGTGGAAGGACTGTGTAATCCTTAGTAAGAGGCCAACTAATCAGGTAACATCAGAAATGGTGATGGCATCCATATAGGTAATGGTTTGTTTATGTTGATTGCATAAGTGTCGAAAGGGGATTGGGTAAAAATCTCTTCAACGATATTTTAATCATCATAACTTAGTTTGCATGTGATATTGGATGGATCTAAGCGAATGTTGTCCCATCGATTATGGTGAGGTATCGAGTAGTAAGGGAAATGATCTTTATACCATCTAACTGTTTAGAATTTTGAAATTTGAATGCATTCATATGAAAGAATATCATTCCATGTGTGTTTGTTGGTTATGAGTTTAATAACCAAAGTAAATGAGGACTTATGATCTTGTTGTGGTAGTGCATGCCATATTAGATAGTCGTGGGTAAGGCCATAATGTGGTTGGAGATGGTAATGCTATATTGCTACACAAGTATCCCATGAAATCCCTGTCGGTGTTAATTTAGGATGAAACTTATTTGCCAACAAGCAGGGAGTGAGTGACTACTAATGTTGTGTTCGGGTGAAGAAGAAAGGTACCCATATAGTTAACTAAGTGATTGGGGGATTGTTGAGTTATGTATCAAGGAATTAACTAAACATTCCAAAACATCATGGTGTAATGCAAGACTTGACATTATGGTTTTCATGAATCAATGCAAGGGTGCATTGGGTGAATGTTCTTCAAAAGATTATGTAAATCCATGTTTATGCATGCATATGGGTAGGTACATATGTTAAGATGCATTATGGCTGAAATGATGGAATTATTGGCAATTATAAGATTATTTCATGAGCTTCTGTGGAGTAGAGAAAAGAATTGCATGAAGAAGGAAGTCATGTTTGATTTTCTACTAGAATGCTCTATTGGGAGAACAAATTTGCATGAAAGGAGTATAATTTTGTAGTCTTGAGTATTGGAAGTTTTATTTTATTGCATAGACAATGTTATTTAGTATCATGCAATTTTATTGTGCTAATGGTGCATATAAATTAAATGTATTCCATTGCATTTGAGATATTAACAACTAATAGTGATTGGATTATTGTGTGCTAGAATTCCGAGATCACTTCAATGACTGTGTCAATGTTGCAATGAAAAGGTTACATGCATGGATACTCACAATTGTATGGTTGATTAGAAATTTCAAATTGTAGGTAGATTTGTCTTAGGTATAGCAATGTGTGTAAGTCCATAGTAAAGATTGGAAGCTACCAAGTGCAAAGGCCAAACATTATAAGAAGGAACTCATGGTTGTGAAATCTGATTTCTACATAGAACAATTTTGTAAATTTCAGATTTGAAATTTTGCTAATAATTTCTAATGATTGTTTGGCTGATCTAGAATTGTGTCCAATGTACATGCCATATGTGGATGTCTAGGTTATGAAGAAAGTGTAAACCATAAGCGACAACGTGCTTCCACTTACAAGAGCCAAACATTATGAGGATGGCCTCATGGTTAAATAAATCTAATTTTTGTTGGTGACATAATTGGAATTTCATAATTGAATTTGATTATTAATATTATTGATTGTTTGGATGTTTGCGAGTTGTGTCGGGAAAACACATTACATGAAGACCATGTGCTATGGCCTATAAGAGACAAACATATGGAGAAGGATCTCATGTTTTGGAATTTTTTTTCTATGTGAAACAAATTTGAAAATTTCTAATTGAAATTATTACGATAAATATCTCATGGCAATGATGTGGGACACGTATTGCTTGAGCTATAAATTTTGTTTAATTTTTTTATGATATCTCATGTGAACTGCATGCTTGTATGTAATGCAAGTGAGATGGTGAAAATATGCTAATCGGGTATATGTAGACTGTTGAGGCTGAAAATGCAAAAGAAATGCCACGAGTGGCTTGGGTTTGAGAACCCTGTAAAATTCCTATGATGTACTTGTCTCTCTGTAGTGTTGTTAAACCCAGTAAGCGCATGGGTACTCAAGAGGATTGGATGGGTATTAGTAACATTCCTACGATCACACTAGAGAGAACTGAAATGGATGGGTATGCTTGAGGGATTATGTAGCAAAGAAGGCGTACCATCCTTATGTTGTGTGAGTGCATATTGTGGGGCCATACTAGCATGCAATCAAGTGACTTACCTATGGATTTCTTGGAGGGAACCTCTAGTTTACATAGGATAAGTGGCCACGGAGCTGTATTTATTTTTATCTCCAGATAAACCCAATAAAGGTGTTGGCTTGGAAAAGGTTGTTGTATGCTTGATAAACCCAGTTGGGGAGATGGATTAGCATACTAGTTAATGGAATGTATGATAAACCCAGTTGGCATACTAAATTGTAATTTATTATCTAAATGTAGTGGCATAGCTAGTGTGTTAGCTTAACATTTGTTATACACACACACACACATAGGTGATCCAATGCTTGCATAAACTTGGTTACCTTTTGGTGCACACCTAAGAGAGCACTAGAAGGGGTGGGTACACTCGAGGGATTATATAGTAGAGAAGATGTACCATCCTTGTGTGGGGTGGGGTCGGTCTTGTGGGTGCCATAGTTGACTAAATTCAAAGACAAATACTTGTGGAGCTTAAGGAAGATGCTTATGCAGATAAGTATTTGGTTCATTTGCATATTCTTGCCTATTTAATGTGAACACACATGTGTATATGATTTGGCTACGGTTTTGGAAATATCGTTAAGAGATGAATCCTATGATAATGCATTTGACATGTGAACAAGCTCCTTATTTGAACATAGGTGTTTTTAGACGCCAAATACCTTGGACGTATTCCAAGGTAACACAAGGAATGATTGAGCAATGTTGTTCAAGATAGCTAGTAACAAGGAAAAGTGGCCTTAAAGAGAAAGGAATTGCAAATGTAATTGGAAACAAGGCCATGCAGCCTTGTTGAAAATAAAGAGGACACTGAGAATGATGTTAATCCAAGCGGCAGGGGATTTTAATATCCCCAGTTTGAGCCTTGTAATGTATTTAACCAGAATTATGTAAATGATGTAAATATGCTAGTATAGATTCCTAATGCGGAGCTTAAGGCCAAGACTCGACTAATGAATGGCCAAGCATATATGATGTAAATATTGTAATTGGACCTCATGGTTGGATTGTCATGCTAACTCAAAAATGTATGTAAATATTATGTGCATAAATAATAAAATGGTACAAGATTTCCTATGTAAAGAACACCAGAGGGGCTATGATTCCACCAGAGGGGAAGAGGAAAGGGGGCCTATGGGAAACTAATTCTTGTTGCCAAGTTTCAACCTTAGAACTCACCAAAATTCTATCATGTGCCTTGAATGCATGTGTGAGGTTGGTGGGAAAAGTCACTTCATGTAGTTATTGAAGCATGGAGATGACTACACCTCTGTGACGGTTCTGTCAATAGCCATGTCAATTTTCTTTTCACCATTTTCCCATACCTCTTAGAGTCTACCTTCATTCTCGACATTGATTGATTTAAGCAGACATGCAGACTACCATAATTTCTTGATGAGTTGGAATTCAAGAACCAATAGAATTTCAATAAAATAGGTCAACCATAATGGTTGACTTGACATATTTGTCATAAAAAAACTATTTTTTATATTCATATTTTCAACATGAATCCCTTTGTTGTTACTCAAGTTTCGAGCAAGAGCACTCGTTGGATGCATAATTAAATTTTGCATCAAACATGTACCTACACTGCAAACTTTGGACGGACCCCGCTATCCCAAAAACAAGAAATAGGCTTAAAAACATGATGATGACATGCGAGAGCACTCGTTGGATGCGTAGTTAAATTCCACATTAAACAAGTACCCACGCTGCATACTTTTGATTCACCCTGCTGCCCCAAAAACAAGAAATACCTGAAAAAATATGATGATGATATGCATCCAACAAGTGCTCCAACTCGAAATTTTAGTAACCACACAGGGAGATATGTTGAAAATATGAACAAAAAAGTAGTTTTTTTCTTTCTTCCTCCATAATTAATAAATATTATTTTATTATTTTAACCATTATTTTACTATGTTCCTTAGGAGGCCCATTTTAGACCCCAAATTTCCTCTAATGATTGGTAACAGATTATCATACCAGTGCCAATGTCGAGCTGCCAACACTGAGGTACTGAATTCAAAATCAAGGGGGGATGACTACATTTTGATTTCCAACTTTTGACTTCCGAGTCGAAGGGTGATAATGCTAATGTATGTGAATTGCTTGAGGTTTTGATGTCGATGTCAGAGTTGAGAGGGTTGTTGGTATTTTCTTGGTTTAGTTAGTGATGACTTATGAGGTTTAATGTGCCAACATTGGGTAAGTCAAGATTTCGATGTCGGGGATAGAATGTCAAGGTTATTCAATTAGGGACCTATATGGCAGTTTTGATATCTGACTTTCGATGTCGGGAGCGTCGAGAAGGTGGAACTATTAGTCGAGAGTGTTTATAACTATCAAGACTTTTTAATCATGTCAATTAATGAATTGATTAACTAAATTTAATATGTTAATTAGTTTTGCACGTGTATTTAATGTGTTATAAAACCATAATTGTATATTGGGAGAAATTTGAAACCCGAATTTATTTAATATCCCCTCTTGCTAGTGTGATTAAATGATGGAGATGTGACATGTCACGTCCCCACCCGTCTACCCGAGAGGGAACACGACCATTATGATATCTAATCCGGGAAATTCAAATCCCATGAACATACACATGATGAAAAATGAATTGAACTTGAAACATACACAAGTGCATAAACCATTAACGTACAACAGAAGAAAAATACATTCTATTCAAACATTTAACCTGTTCATTTAATTCATAAACACATACAATGCAGAGATTAACATAGAGATACTTATCTTATGAAGAAGCTTGTCTCACAACCAGCTACGTCGCTGCAACGTTCCACCCAACCATAGGCCAGTGCGCTCATCAATCTCTCAGTAGCATTGCCACCCCCGAGTTGGGCATGATTCCCACAAGGAATAAGGGAACACTAGCATGCTCACACGTAACCAAGGATACACAAAACTTAGCCAAGCCAACACATTTGGTTTTATTAGGCTATAAAGGAGCTAGAAAGGCTGGCTGCAAAGCTAGTGAGCTCAACCAAAGAGCCATGGACACCTGCACCAGAACTAGCCTGACTTCAAAAACATCTACACACCCAACACAAGGAAGCATCTGCTACATAGTCCCTCGGGCTATGCCTTCCCTTCCTATGTTATTTAGGGTGTGGAAAGAAGAAAGCCAACCCTCTAGCTCTGTATTTGAGGTTCCTTCTCACACTAGGTTTATCAAGCTGATCATATCCGCTTTTCCACTCCCAATTCAGTTCAGAACAAAGCACAAATGCATACACAGCAAAATACCAAATTCTGGGTTGAGGAAAAATAGTTGGGAAACAAAACTAATTTCCAAGATGGGTGAAAATAGCCCCCTAATAGCAATTCGATTTCCAAGGACATTTTGGCCCTAACGTGGCCAAAACAGACTCAGCAACACCCAAGAAATCGCGGGTCTCTTCTCCCACTCGCTGTGCATTACCAAAAATGATTTCCAGCTTGGAAAACAATGGGGAATTGCATCCAAATCGTGGGGGAGGAAACCTAACCATGGATCATTACCATAACGAATTCTCGGTCTGAGGGAAATGAAGAAAACGGTTGCCCACGTGAGGGAAAACACACACAATAGACCCAAAAATGGGAATGCCACACACAGGAAACTCCCAGCTACTTGAGAGAGCCCCAACATGGATGAATGATGGTGAGAAAAACGCCCAGGAGCCCCCAACATGAAGGAAACATACACAACAAGCCAAAAACATGAAGGAAAACAGCTCCCAAGCTTCCACTGCGTGAGGAAATGGAGAACGTGGGTGGATAGCCAAATGGGCGTGCATTTTTGGGTGTTAACTTGTCCCAAAAGTCAAAAACTTTTTTCCCAAAAATGGGTGCTTTCCCAAATTCGAATTTCTGACTTCCAGACCTTGCCCATTCTCATGAAATAACTAACCCAACCAATTTCTGGCAGAATTAAATGATTGGTTGAATAAGACAAGAAAGGTGGTTGACAGCTTGATGGGTTCTTTTATTGACATTTGGCTTTTCCCCATTGGCCCCAAAGGTTAAATATCCCCCCCCCCTTATCCTGAGGAAATCATACCCCCATCTCTTTTAATGTTGCATTGACATAGCTGGTTGTGGGTATTTTAATTAAAATGCATATTTACATGATGTCCAAATTATAATGTGCCTGGTTAGCACGAAATACCATCGACATCGATTTTAATCGCCAAAACATAAAATGCTAAATCGATGGTGGGGCTTTTGCCTGTAGCTCCACACCATGATTAATTACAATATATACATCATATACATTTTAATGCAAATGGGGTCAAAACCGGGGTGTTACATGACATCTTGGCAGGGGTTTGAGGGTAGCACCCTTGTAATGAGTTTTTTTTGGAAATTTTGCCTTGTAAAATGTTGTAATTTCATAGTCAATATGAGTCATAGTCAAGTATTTCTTTTTATTATTCTATATTATTATTTTAATTTAAATGGTAATTGAAATCATTGTTTAAATATTAAACGCATATTTCTCTAAGTCACTTAAAGTTGCTTGAGGATATTATCATCATATAAAATTAAATATTTTTTAATGATTTAGTTATCATTATACTGATTTAATCAATATTAATAATAAGTTTATAATGCTAGTAAAACTTTGACATGTTTGTGAAAATTATTAATATTTTTTTAATTAAAAAATAATAATAATATAAAAGAAATATGATAATAAATAATATTAAAAAAATGTTATAAATAAGATGAAAATTTTTTTAATAATACATATATATTAATATTTTATTTTTGAATTATGAAATTCTCCTTTTTAATATCTCTATCAATCAAATATACTTATAACTTGTAACAAAAATGTGTTTTAGATCATGATTGTAATAAGGATATTGTCATTGTCAATTTTTGCTAGCTCATTTGGTTAAGGTGTGGGTCTCGTCAGCAAGGTGACCCGGGGTCAATCCCCTTAAGGGTGAGTTAGTTGGGAGGATACATCAAAAAATCTAGCCATGTTAAGGGTTGGTGTGGCTCGGGCCTGGTGCGATCCCTAGGTGATTTTGACGACTTAAATGCCTGTGGGTTGCGGTTTCTTAGCCAATGGTTGAAATGCAATGGCCCCGAGTGATTGGCATTTCTAACAAAATAAATGACATTGCCAACAATATACTAGCATATCCATTTACAAGATCTCTATTTATCAAGGTGTAAGATGCAAAGACATTGCCACCTTAAGTCACTTTAGACATTCCCTTGTTTTTTCCTATTGTTTTTTCCTAAAGTTGGCTCATTGACATAATGATAAAATGTTATAAACCAATGAATATGCACACAACAATTGCATAACATTGTCTCCTTGCTTACACTAAACCAACATAGATCCATCTTAAAGGAGATCTACCAAGCATTGAGTGGGAAAAATATCTAGAGATGCAAACCCCTTTTTAAAGTGCAAATGTTGAGGAAATGTTTTAATTTATCTAATTTGTGTAGTTTTGTATATATGTCGTTGTAAATGCTTTAAATCTAATCTGAGCTAACATGTTTTTTTTATAATATTTTATTATTTAAAAAAACACGTGTCAGCCCCATGATGAGCAAGGAAGGAGTTACGCATCCCCATACTGGGTTGTAGAATGCACCTCTTTGGCGCAAAAAATGTAATTCTCCAAATAACTTATACAGTTGACATTGCCTTGATATCTTGTTTGGTTATAGCGCAAGGACATTGCCACCATGTGGATCTTGTTTTGAAATAGACGTTAATGTGGGTGTACAAATGACAAGAAAACGTGTTTTTCATCTTCAACTCTTTCAGTGTCGGAAAGAAGAAAATTTATGTCGAGTTTTAGGAATTGTCCAACACTCTTTTACACTAGAAAAATCATAGAAATTCGTTCTTTCGTTGACTATATATTAATAACTTATTAATATATAACTTATTTATTAATTTTTTTAACTTATTATAATTGATTTATTTAACAGTTTATTGGAGGAGTTCTTATTTTATAATCATTATGTTGGTTGAATATAATCATCCCGCGTGTTAACTAGCTGTCATTTCGTGTGCAGAGCATAAATGTAATAAGTTCATTCAATCCCATCGTATTAATGACATCATATCTTCTACAACAATCTTCTACAATAAGTAAGATTGAAAAAGCAATATAATAGACATATTTAATTTTATCGAAGAATTAAGCCATGATGCACTGGCGAAGTCTAATTTACGAATTTACTCCTCGGTTATGATTTTAATTTGCAATGTACGTGAGGCCAACAGTTAGCCTGTGAACATACATCGTCATTTCACTTGGAAATAAGAAACTTTGCAAACCGTTTTTTATAAGGATACTATTATTATAAAGAGGTCATCAACCCTATTCTAGAAGATCAAAAGTATCTCTATTTTTTAACTAGTTCAAAGAAAAAAATTAATATAGCCAAGATAAGAACGAACTCGCATGAGCTCCATAGTGAAATAGGTCGTTGGGCAGTTCCTAAAACACCATGGGTGGAAAGGATCTGCCATCTCTGTGAGAATATGAACATTGAGAATGAAAATTACTTCCTCTTAGAGTTGCCTGCGTACACCCACATTAGATCTCAGTTCCATAATCTGTGTTGCAATACCGACCTTCCCAGCCTTTTAACTTGTCAAAATTATAGTGAGCTCGAGACGCTTTTGTCCAATCTCTTTGAGCATAGAAATACAATTTTAAAACAAACTAAATAATTCGTTTATTTAAGTCCGATAGACCAAAGTTTGGTCTCAAGGGACGTTAACCATCATCATCATCAAATCAACTAATCAACTAATGATAACCAAGTTTTAAGACTGTAGTATCTTATTTAAAAAATAATAATATATGCCATGGTGTACGATATAGTCTGACATGAGACTATAAATCTATGTACAAAATATAATGAGACTATAAATATATGTACAAAATATATTGAAAGCGGGTTTGTACATCAATGACACAAGTTATAGTATAATATGTCATATACAAATTTGCATCATCATTAATTTACATTTTATTGGCCAAATAATAAACTCATAATGATTTTTTCTTTTAAAGTAAACTTTTAAGGTAATTCATTGTAAATCATATGGTGTACTTAATTCCATATGCACCTTTTATAGAATTATGTGGATAAATATTAATGATAGTTTACACATATATATTATCTTTATGGTAGGTAGGGTATATTCTTCTATTGTTGGTTATCCATTCATTAGCTACTAGTTATTATTATTATTATATATATATATATATATATATAATTGTTTATTTCTAATTTTGAATGACTGTCATAAAATCAAACTCGTCACTGGTTTCAACCTTGTCTGTAGATGAAAAATCATAGACCCTAGTCCACCCCAAATCTCAAATAAAAACGCCTATTGAGATAATTATTAGGTGGATAGGCATTTAGATATTATCTCAAATTTTGGGCTTCCTTGAGCAGATCAACAAGATTAACTTGAGTGTAACAAGTGTACAACAAGCATTCATTTCATGGTCGTAATATCTTGTTATGGTTAAATGCATCTTCATCCAGATTTATATAAGCTTCAGTTAAGCACTAGTTAAAAAAGAAGATAACAATAATAATTTTTTTATGTACCTTTGCTACTAATTTCACTTATTCAATAATAAATTTATTATTCGAAATTAAAAGCAAATTAACATGCATAACTTACCATCTTATTGAGTGTGTTCTTTACATTGTACGATTTACCTATCCTTAAAATAGGCGGCAAGGACTAACTACCACGTAGCTCTGGTTTATACTCATCATTAAAACAAATATAACCTGAATAAACATAAAAAAACATATATTTCCTTATTAAAAAAATCACAAATTCAAATCACACCTACATTCATAATTACATCATAAATGCTTTGACTAAAATATACATTGAATTGAACAAAAGGCTTGATACCTCTACCTAATACCTATGTACAACATGTGCCTTTTAGTGGTTACCAACTTACCATAACCATGCTCATTATTGCTCATTCTTTTGACGCAAAAGTCAGATCGTACCACTAAAAATAAAAATACATTATAAATGCAAGGACCCAAAAATGACGCATTCAATTGCACGGCAGCCTTTTTAAGTGGTCTGAGAAAATAAGGAAAAATGTGTAGGACGGTACCTTTTTGGCCACCACATAAATTGCGCGTTTTCAAAAATAAGAAAAAATGTGTGACACGTGGAACACACATTGGAAAAATAATTCAAAGTTCGGTATACATACCACACGTAAAGTTACAATCATATTAATTGTCTTATATATACAATATTCACTCTTCCAACTTTAATCAGTGATCAGCGGAAAACAAATTTGTATTCTAGCTTTTTCTATATATATATATATACTTTCAAATTTTTATTATTAATTAATAATAAATATTAATATTATATTAAATTTATAATATAATATTATTTAAATATAAACAACCTAGAGTAGGGGCTTCGTCAGGTTCAACAACTATGTGGGCATTCTATTAATGGTTAGCCTATGGCCTTGGTAACCTGGTAGCCATAAAGATATCCTTTTACATTTCATTACTAGAAAAAAAGGCTTCAAGTCTAAAAGTTCTATAATTGTACATCTATGCATTTAGTGAATTCCTCAATGTTCAACATCTTTTACATTTCATTACTGTAAAAGAGGTTTTAAGTTTAAAAGTTCTATAATTGTTGTATTTATGTATTTAGTGAATTCCTCAATGTTTAACATTGGTTTATTTTTTGCTAGCTTTTTGGATTTTATCGCATGCTTTGTTGTTGATTTTAGTGAGATCTATAGGCACTGAGAGAGATTAAATCCCCCGAGGTACACAAATATTTTCTCAAATTTCTACTTCAAGAGATTTGATCTCTCTTGGCACTTGGTAGATATGGAGTTAAAATGAATCTATATTGAATTAATATGTAAATCTCTGGTATGTGCTCAAATATCTCATGTTTAAATTATGGTTTAAAAGTGGCTCAAATCCCATATAGCATAGCAAGAAGTATTCAAGTTTCATTATCTTTTTTAGTTTTATTTAATTGGAATATATATTTCTTTGGTTTTGAAATTTAGGTTAAGGTGTTCATTGGATGTAGCTTGGGTAGTTGGGAGAAACGATTGTTACTCTTCCCACCCAGGTTCAATTCTTGTAAATGACATGATGCTCTTGTTTCCCTCTAACAAATGATCCACATTATAAAAAAATTATTTACATGATATTTTATTACTTTGTCAAAGTACCATGTATGTCAATATAGAATAACATGATATCATATCATTGAGAAATACAAACATATACCCGTTTAAATTTTAAATTTAAGTAAAATAAATACAAATCTTTCTTCGATACATATGTTTTGTGTTTATATATATAAACTAGATTTTGAATATTAATTTAATTTAAAATTTTGAAAATTTCAGCGCTATAGGAAACATTAGTAATTTGAAAAACTATAATTATTCCGTAATAAAAGGTTTTCTTCTTACTATCCAACTATTTAATGTGAAATTTTTTGCCATTGCACAACATAGCCTTGTGGTGTTTCACCTACACTACTATTTATGTTGTTCAATATGTTAAAAATGCAATATTGTCAAACATATTGGGACCAACAATTGATTAAAATTTTAAGAAACAAATAATACTAGCACATTTAATATACATAACAAAAAAATGTGGGTAATGATCACCTATTTATCTTTGCACCATTCACTAAATAAATTTCCTTTTGCATAAGATTGATATCTCAAGATTGATGATATCTTTTAACCAACTCCACCAATCCATCCCACGATAATTTACCATAAACTTTTGTACATTGTTCTATCGATGCCTTTATCCAATCGAGATTATTCACAATGTATAAATGTAGTGCATCCCATTCTCGAGCAACTATATGAAAAAAACATATGAATAATCAGGTACTCATGGTAAAGCTTAATAAATTATGGTTGAATAAAATTTATAAGATTAAATAATTAGGAAATTGAAAAATTATAATCTACACTATTATATAAGTTGATATGATCTACTATTTGATTACCTTTGAATTTCGTCATTCTGCCATTTCCCAACAAAAACTCCCCTTCATATTTTTTCTTGGAATCAACATCCCAAATGTGAGGCATATTAATATGTCATGATGCTACTTCAGGAAGATACTAATATACACCTTGAAGTGATATTCCATATAGCCTTCAACCATAGAATTCTCATGACATTATATTTATCTAACAAAAGCTTTTAATGCCTTTAAGTGTCTCTCCACCATCCACATTGGCCTTAAGTGTACATGTACACATATTTCAATCTGCTCAACTTGGTTTATGAGGTAGTGTTCTTATGCATTGAAAAATATTGGAGGAAGATACTTTTGCATTTCACACATTAGCTGAGGAATTTCTCTTTTCCAATACCTTATATCTTCTTTAGACGACAAACAACTAATGTTGACGCAACCAAATATGCAAGAATATTGAAAACACAAATAAATGTATACATACAATGAAAGTGAATCACATCTATGCTAGTTGTGTGATTAACCTTTCGATTATAAATTGTGAGAGATTACCTCATGTACTTGTTGAAACATAGAAGGACACATCCTCATTTTTTTATTCATAAATTCAAAACAATAACCAATGTCCTGAAGAAAAAAAAGAAGATTAATTTACCAAATTACCTTAATAGATGTATGTGTAGAAATAGCAGCTCCAATGCTATGAGTAAATATGCTAAGAAGAAGCACTGGAAATAGATCTTGCTACTAAAAATTCTCACAAGCATACATAGGAAAAATAGAGAGAAGAATAGACTCATAGAGACTGAATCCCATGAATGAAGAGATGAATATTGGAGTGTATCCTTCCCTTGAATAACGATGAATAATAGTGCACATGAATAGTACATCCCTCATAGGTAAAATCAAGTTGTATTGGAGACAACTCATCAAGCTCAGAAAGATAGACTTACTAAATATGATAAACTCCCATACGTGGCTAAAGCACTTCCCAAATCAGTCAAGGACCTCACGAATGAGCAAAATCATGAGTGAGTTGTCAAGAGTGATGGAAAAAAATGCTAATCCTGTAAAATGGAGAGAAAATCATGGAGGATGGGTTGGAAACAAAAGATAGCAGTTTCCTAGTTGACTAGCTTTACCTTATCCACATAAAAGCTAGATAAAAGAAGAATAAGGCAGAATCTGCATGAAGCGTGGTTACTAATTATGGAAGTCAATAAAGTGGACAGGATTAAACCAAAATCAATATTAAAGCGTTCATGGGGTATATATGGAAAGTGTTGACTGTGTGGTGCAAGTGGATGCCAAGTGTCTAGGCTAGTGGGTAGGAAATTAATCAAAATTGATTAAATACATTATCATAAGTTATGAAGTGGGTTTATTATATTCCCAGACCCCCCTTTAATTCTGACATTATGATGATATATAGGTGTATATAGGGCCCAACAACAAGGTTATGGCCACCCTTTACAATTATTCATGTCTAGAAAAGTGAGGAAAGATGCAAAACCACATGGGGAAAATCCTCCCTCAAGAAAGGACAAGGCACAAAATTTGAAATAACATGTCTTCAATAGGTCTTTAGCTTCACTTAAATGAGCTGAATGAATTGCTTCTTGGTGAAAGACTTGATGAAGAAATCATGAACTCCATGATCATGCATTGGAGTGTAGAATATGCAAGAATGAAGAGGAGAGACTCTTGGTTTCTCATCAACCGATGAAGTAGGAGGATTATCTAAATGCTTCTTTCTGCTAAAAAACTTTGCTCTGCAAAAAAAACCTGAAATGGAAAAGAGATATGTGCATACTCCTTCCCAAAGAGTACAAAAATTAAGACAATTTGTTACACAACTAGTTCCTTATATAGCTGCAAAATTGTGATGTGAATCACATACCATTTTTCCAATCTGATGTAGCACCTTCCCAGATATGATATGAGGTTGAAAAAACTCTAATATATCATAAACGTTAGCATATGGAACAGCAAAGACAAAGGATTTAGTGACTCCATGAGGATATAGGGCTAGGATAGGAAAACTATGAGTAACTGGGGAAAACCTATAAGTGTAAAAATATGAATGATGGATGGACTTGAGATATGAACAATAAGTGTTTATAACAGATCCAAACATGTGTAATATTAGTCCAAGGATGACTAAGGTCATGAATAACCAACCAGTGAAATATAGGCAAGACTTCAAACCATGTAATATAAGTAACACTACATAAGAGATTGATGAGGAATCAACTAACAAACTTGGGATTTGTACAGTCTTAGGATTATTTAGACGTATGGTAGATGGTATGGATGGTGGTATGAATGGTGTCATGACATGTATATCAGCCAGAAAACATGATTCTAAATCAGAATTGTGGAGTGAGGAAGAGCTTCTTAAAGACAAGCCAATATCTAGTGAAAAATCACAATTATTGGGAGATGAATTTAGGAGATTGATAGGTGGATTATCAAAGAAAGGATATGATATTTATGATTTTTATATATCATACAATAAAACTATATCAAAGACATGAGAAAATTATTTGACTCTGGAACTCAAGGCATAGTTTATATAACCTTGGAACTACGCACTATGACAATGTTATGAGGAATCAACAGGCTTCTCTAGCTCATTTGGAACTTCGATGTTGTGCTTCTCAAGAATATGAGACACAATTTCCATGTTCTTCTTGAAACTTTTCTTCATTGGATGAAATACCCTCTTGCAATAAGAACACTTGGATGTGATCCCTTTCTTCTTAACCTTCTTCACTGAATCTTCATCAGTAGGCTTTGAATTTTCATCTTCAATTTCTGACTTTGGCTTCTTCTCTTTCACAATTTGTTTTATAAAATTCAGGCACAAAAATATAATAACTAAGACAAAAACTTACTATAGATTCAATAGATCAATTTTACTCAAGAAATGACATTAACAGTGCAATTAGGAGTTGCAAATGTATATTTGCTTATCATTAATCAGAATAATAGTTACAATGCAATACAATGGCATAAAGAGCCATGCAATTTGAATCCATGAGGGGTAATTCTAATTAAGTGCATGAGAGTGGCTTAGATGTTAGTAAAACACCACTCACCACATCAGTTAAGCACTTAACTCCAACATAATTGACTTTAACTGACTCAGAGGCAGTGTAGACTGAGTCTAACTGAATAGAACTCAACTACATGCCAACAAGTAGGTGAGGGAACCTATCTGACTTCAGTTAGCTGAGATGAACTAAACTGAGTCACCAAAAGTAGGTGGAGGCACCTTTAATCACTCCAGTTAACTGCTTTTAACCAAAAATAGCCAAAATAATGAGGAAGGGGCCTTTACAACTTCAGTTTAACTAAAAGGTAGGTGAAACAACCTCTAGTTGACTGAATGGAGCATATATGTCATGCAGATAAACCCATATTTGCTCTTATATTGAAGGAAGAGAATCAATTAAGTGCCCTGATTGAGGGAGAAGACCCAGTTAGGATCCCTAATTAAAGGATGAGATCTAGTTGATGATGCAGTCACATGTTTGAGTAAAAAACTTAGGATAAGTGGTAAATTAGGCCAAATAAGCCAAATAATGATATGTGGTTGGATAATGACTCGAACACACCTCGCCCCCCCCTTAAGCTAATATCATGTGCAGGAGTAAATACTACGACCCCGACAACAAAGGCCATATGTCACCCTTTACAAAAAAAATTCTAAAATGCTCAAAATAACTAAGTGAGGAAAAGAGGAAAAACCTAGTGGGAAAGAACCCCCCCCTCAAACTAAACACTAAATAACTAATATTTCTTCACTATGATGGAAATCACCCCCAACAGTAAACAGAGGTAAGAGAAATTATTCTTAGTGAAGTTCTTGGTGAAAATGTCTGCAATTTGCTCAAGTGTGGGGCAATATTGCAGAACAATTGTTCTATCATGCACAAGCTCTCTGATGTAGTGCATGTGGATCTCGATGTGTTTGGTTATTTGTCTCTGAATCGGATCTATCGAGATCTTGATAGCACTTTGATTGTCACAAAATATGATATTCAAAGTAGTACAACCAATGTCGAACTCTGCTAGAATACCTTGTATCCAAAATGCCTGAATGCATGCATTGACCACTCCCGTGTACTCTTCCTTTGTTGAAGATAAGAAAATGGCGCCCTACTTTTTGTTTGACCAACAAATAGGCCCACCATCAAACATGAAAACATAGCCAGAAATAGACTTTCTATCAAGTCTATCTCCATCCCAATATGAATATGTGAATCCCAACAAGTCTAGATCAGAATCTGCAACATAGTGGATGCCATAGTTTCTAGTACCCTGCATGTATTGTAGAATCCTCTTGGCTACCCTCCAATGAATTCCATGAGGCTGCTTCATGTACGTTGATACAACATTCAAGGCATAAAAAATATCATGCCTTGAATGTGTCAAGTACATAAGGCTTCCAATCAATTGCTTGTAGATAGTCGAATCCACCTCCAGTGTAGAATTTCCTTCCTCAAGACTGATTCCTGAGAGGAACGGGAAAGGTGCAGACTTACAATCAGCCATACTAAACTTAATTAGCAGGTATAAAACATACTTTTATTGGATGATAATTATCCCATCATGATCTTGAGTGATTTCCAAGCCAATAAATTGCCTTAGCAGGCCTAGATCACTCATGTCAAATGCTTCATGCAAAGCGGTTTTTACGAAGCTGATTGAAGAAAGTGTGATTCCTATAATTAACAAATCATCAAAATACATAAATATAATGAGTAAATCACCTTCATATTTCTGTAGGTACAAATTTGGATCACACTTACATCTTGCAAAGTTTTGTGATAGCAGAAAAGAGTCCATCTTTGCATACCAAGCTCTTGGGACCCGTTTCAATCCATACAATGATTTCCGAAGTCCGCAAACTAATGTTGGGTATGATATGTACCCTTTAGGATGCTTCATGTATATCTCTTATTTAATATCCCCATGAATAAAATCACTCTTCACATCCATATGGTGCACCTCCCAGTTTTTGGATGCAGAAATGGCTAAAACTAGTCGAATAGAATCCATCTTTGCCACCGGTGCGAAGGTTTCTGTATAGTCCACTCCTTGGAATTGTGAGAATAATTTTGATACCAACTGAGATTTGTATTTGTAGTTTGATCCATCTGCATAAACCTTAGTACGACAGACCCATTTTCATTTAACAAGTTTCCTCCCAGGTGGAAGGGAAACTAGCTCCCAGGTTGCATTTTTCTGAAGAGATTGATACTCTTCATCCATGGAAACTTACCATCTTGGATCATGTTGGGATTGATAATATGAATTAGGATAATATACAAACATCATATAAAAATTCTTGAACAGAAAAGGATCAGTGCAAGAAAGAGCAATACCTTCTCTTTGATAGTCTCCTCGAGTTCTTCTTGGATCAACAGGATTTCCAATATTTGACCCGACGAAGGAGAGAGTCTTTTCTTCCCATTTTGGTAGATGAGTGAGATCATTCAGATCTGATTTAGAACCTGATATTTCATGCTCACTGATATCAGACATTACATCTGAAATATCAGAACATAAACTCTCACTTTCATCTCCAGAATCTTCATTAGAAAGAGGAAGTAGTTTTGCAGTTTCTTCCTCAACTAGTTTCAGATCTTGAAGAGGTTCTTCAAAGCGGACACTTCTCTCGATGATTATATTTTTAGTTCTGATATTCAAGAGATTATATCCTTTTTCTTCTTCAACATACCCAATGAATATACACTCAATACTCTGAGGCTCCAAATATTTTCTCTTATCCAGTGGAATTCTAGCCCATGCAGTGGACCCAAAAACCCTGAGATTGGACACATCAGGCTTGTGACCAGCGTAAGCTTCAAAATGTGTTTTCCTTTTTACGAATTAGTGTGGAACCCTGTTCTAAATGTATGCAAAAACATTCATATCCCCAACCCAAATATTTGCATCCAAATCTTTAGACTCAAGCATACAGGTTGTCATCTCCTTTAGTGCCCAGTTTTTCCTTTTCGCTACACCATTCTGCTGAGGTGTGTATGGAACAATGTGCTGGATATTGATCCCATTTTCTGCAAAAAGTTGCAGCAGATCTGATTTAATGTATTCACCTCCATTATCAGATCCGAGAGCCTTGATCTTTCTCCTACTAGCATTCTCAACAGAAGCCTTAAAATCTATGAATTTTCCAAGGACTTCTGATTTCTTTTTGAGAAAATAGACCCATGTGAATCTTGACAGGTCATCTATGAAAGTGAGCACATACCTCGATACATTCATGGAGGTTTTAGGCATTTTAACAATGATATTAGAATGGATCATCCCCAAAAACATGTAGCTCTACTTGCTTTTCCATAATCAAACTTATGCTCATGATGCTTGCCGAATATGCATCCCTTGCAGATCCCTTTTGAGGATTTGATCGTCGAAATTCCTTCCACCATGGAATCCTTTTTTAGCAGTTGCAAGTATTTGTAATTTATATGTCCAAACCTTTCATGCCACAGCCGACTGACCTCATTCCCATGAGTCAGAAGGGAACTAGGCTTTGAATGAGGCACAAAATTGCAAAACTCATAGGTATTAGCAACATGAATTGCTTTCCCTACAACAATGATATTTCTGGATTCTATATCTGAGATCCCAACTTCATTCGTGCTGAATACAAATATTTTGCACAAACCTGTGTGTGTCATTTGATACACATACAATTGGTTTGAAGCCAAAGAGGGCACATAAATAACATTTTTGAAACTGCCATGTTCTAGGTGGATAGTACCTTTGCCTTGTGAAGAGACTTGAGAGTCATCTCCCATGTGGATGGAGATGCAGATGTCGGAGTCTAGTGATATGAAATAGTTTTTGCATGAAACCATATGATTTGAAGCACCGAAGTCAATGAGGAGATCTATAGGCTTGGAAACATTAACCATAAGTGCATGTCCTCTTTCAGGTTGATTATTCTGATCTTGGGTATCCTTCTTCCTTGTGCTTTCTGGAAGAGTGATGCTTTTTTTCTTAAGGAGAAAGGCCATCTGATCAACAGTTCTCTTCATGCAATATCTTTTAGGATTAAAGCCTCTAGCACAACAAGATCACTTTGTCTTCTCTTTTCCCTGCTATTTGTTTTTATTCGAACCCGAGGGCTCATCCAACTATTGGTTTTTCTCCTGCTGCTTGGGAGGGTCAAAATTTGTCTTCTTTTCCTTTTTCTTTCCTTTTGCATTTGAAGCTTTAGGTCGTCCATCAAAAAAATATTGATCTTTGGAGGATCTCAAGGATACCATCTGAACAATTTTATCATGATCATTGGTAAGGGGCTCAATGAATGCATTTAGGGTAGGCATCTTCCAATTTGGAATTGTAATCTTTCTGGTATGGAAGGTAGATACAAAGACTGAATAGTCTGGTCCTAGCTTTGAAATAATAGAAATAATGAGCTGATCATCTTTCTTCTCAACTTCACATTACTTCAATTGGAGCATCAGGCGCTTAAACTTAGTGAATAACTCATGGATGGTGTCAAAGTTTCCCGGATTGAGAGAGATCAATTCATTCACCAACTAATAAGCTCTCAAATCATCCTGCTTTCCAAAGAGTTTGGCAT
The DNA here is from genome assembly GCA_001517045.1 of Pseudotsuga menziesii. Taxonomy (NCBI): domain Eukaryota; kingdom Viridiplantae; phylum Streptophyta; class Pinopsida; order Pinales; family Pinaceae; genus Pseudotsuga; species Pseudotsuga menziesii. The sequence continues at coordinate 1,687,253 of LPNX010991285.1, read as the reverse complement.
GTTGTTCCCACACTTCCTTTGGATTCTTAAATTGAGAGAGATGGAAAAGAAGATCCTTAGAAATGGAGAGACATAGGAAACCATACGCTTCATCTAATTTGTTCCAATATTTTTCCTTCTCTATCACTACATTTGGCTCTATCTCCGTGCCCATGGTGACTCTGTAGAGTCCTCTAGAGTGCAATGATATCTCAATATCCTCTTTCCACTGATGATAGTTGAAAGAAGTGAGAAGATTACTTGAGGAGGAGTTCATTTTACAGCTGTGGCGAATGCAATAGAAGTTCTTGAGATACCTGCAATCACACAAAACAAAAAAATTAAGGTCGAACAACTTGCACTTTTGGATTTTTATTAACACCTGTCTTAGTTAAACAAGAAAGCTTGATCAACCAGATGCTATATTATCTAGGATTTATGTGGTAAACTCTCTGCTTCTAGTGCAGAGATGGAATGTTTTTGAGCAAATTTGCTTAATCTTCATCAAAGATCCATTGTATCTTCTGTAGAAGAGTTACCTTGTCCTTCCATAGATTTGATACCATATAAAATTGAGGCACAACAATCTAAGAACTAATACAGAAACCTACTATAGATTAAATAGATCAATTTTACTCAAGAAATGACATTAACAGTGCAATTAGGAGTTGAGGCTGCATATTTTATTATCATTAATCAAAATAATAGTTACAATGCAATACAATGGCATAAAGAGCCATGCAATTCGAATCCATGAGAGGTTATTCGAATTGAGTGCATGAGAGTGTATTAGCTATCAGTTAGACACCACTCGACACATTAATTAACCACTTAACTCCAACATAATTGACTCTAACTGACTCGGAGGTAGTTTATACTGAGTCTAACTGAATAGAACTCAGCTGCATACTGACAAGTAGGTGAGGGCGCCTATATGACTTCAGTTAGCTGAGATGAACTAAACTGAGTCACCAAAAGTAGGTGGAGGCGCCTTTAATCACCCCAGTTAACTTTTTCTAACCAAAAATAGCCAAAATAATGAGGAAGGCGCCTTTGCAACTTTAGTTTAACTGAAAGGTAGGTGACCAAACCTCCAGTTGATTGAATGGGGCACATATGTCATGCATATCAACCCAAATTTGCTCCTAGATTGAAGGAGGAGACTGAGTTAGGCTCCCCGATTGAGAGAGAAGACCCAATTAAGCTCCCTGATTGAAGGAGGAGATCCAGTTGATGATGCAATCACATGTTTGAGTCAAAAACTTAGGATAAGTGGTAAATTATGCCAAATAAGCCAAATAATGATGTGTGGTTGGTTAATGACTCCAACATACTTTTCTTTGGATTTGGTATTCTTGCTTCCTTAAACTATGAGAGCATGATCCTTTCCCTTGGAAGATCTAAGAGCACCCATCTGAATCAATTTATCTTGCTCCTTTGTTAGTGAATCAAAGAACGTACACAAAGAAGGCATTTTCCAATTAGAAACAACAAACCTAGTAGCATGATAAGTAGACACAAAAACTGAGTATTTAGAACCCACTTTAGAAAGAATGGAAATGATTAATTGATCATCTTTCTTATCAATCCCACAATATTTGAGCATTAGAAAAAGTGACTTTAACTTGGTGAATAAACCCTAAATAGAATCGAAGCTTCTTGGACTCATTGAGAATAACTCAATCTCCAACTGATGCGCTCTTAACTCATCTTGAACTCTAAAGAGAGACTTAAGTTTGGTCGATACTTGGTTTCAAGTGGTCAAACCATCTAGATGAAATTGTAGATAGGGATAAATAGAGATACAAAGCAACCCATAGGCTTCATCTAACCTATTATGCCACTTAGCTTTCTCAATCACAACATTGGGCTCATTCTCCAAATCTAGAGTAACTCTGTATAGTCCCTTAATGCACAATAGAATGTCGGTTTTAGATTTCCATTTGTGATAGTTGAAGGGAGTAAATAATAGCTGAAGAGGGATCCATATTTCTGATTTGATACGCTCAAGAAGAAACTCTCTGCAACTTGCAAAAACAAAACTAGGAGAAAATCTTGTAATCTTAAATCAAGCTCTTCTTCAGAGAGGGATAAGAAAATGGATGCGCTCCTCAAATTTGTAGAACTTGAGAAACATTGCACTGTGATATCATGTAGGAGAGATATGATACCATGTATAAATAACAACTCCAATGCTATGAGTAAATATGCTAAGAAGAAGCACTGTAAATAGATCTTGCTACAAAGGTAATTCTCACAAGCATACATAGGAAAAATAGAGAGAAGAATAGAGATTGAATCACATGAATGAAGAGATGAATATTTGATTGTATCCTTCCATTGAATAATGATGAATAATAATGCACATTAATAGTACATCCCTCATTGGTAAAATCGAGTTGTATTGGAGACAACTCATCAAGCTCAAAAAGATAGACTTACTAAATACGATAAACTCCCATAGGTGGATAAAGAACTTCCCAAATCAGTCAAGGACATCACAAATTAGAAAAATCATGAGTGATTTATCAAGAGTGATGGAAAAACATGCTAATCCTGGAAAATGGAGAGAAAATCATGGAGGATGGGTTGGAAACAAAAGATAGCAGTTTCCTAGTTGACTAGCTTTACCTTATCCACAAAAAAGCTGGATAAAAGTAGAATAAGGCAGAATCTACAGGAAAGTGCAGTTACTAATTTTGGAAGTCAATAAAGTGGATAGGATCAACCCGGAATCAGGATTAAAGCATTCTTGGGGTATATATGGAAATTTTTTACTATGTGGTGCAAGTGGATGCCAACTATCTAGCCTAGTGGGTAGGAAATTAATCAAAATAGATTAAATATTTTATCCTAAGTTATGAAGTGGGTTTATTATATTCCCATAGTATGCCAATCATGAATTTTTACCCCCATCCAAATTATCCTTGTTAGAATAAATCAAACCCATTGTTACACTTAGGAGACATTAACTAATCCTTTTTGTCATATGCCTAGAGTCCTTACTAGCTAGTTGGCATCCACTTGCACCTAGAAGTCAACAATTGCTAAAAATGGGTAATAAAGCGCTTTAAAAATATCCCAAAAAATATTCTGACAAGTTTTCAATTATTCCAGAATAGTAAAAACGTAGTTCTTCTTTTTCTGAGTTGCTTTGCTTTTCAACAGGTTTAAAGCAAAAAGGAAAAGCTAGTCTTGGAGTAATTGCCTTGTTTTTTTTCCAAATCGTCCTCCTTATTTATCTCCATCCAAAAGAATTGATCTGACATCTTTCCATCACTTAATATCTGGTACATCTCACTCAACAAATTTGTGAGCACCTTGACATATTAGGAAAGTGATTTATGCACCTATGGGGGATTTTGACTAGTTTAGTAAACCTGCTTTTTGTCTATTTCAAATAGCATGCTTACGCTTTCAAATCTCTGATGTATTTATATATTTGGACAACCTATGACTTCATGAGGTTGTCTGATGTACACTTATTCAATAGAAGTTTATGTTATGCTCCATATTCAATCTCCTTTTGTTGAATTTTGCATGTTTGACTAGTAATTTTGTGAGTGTAATTGTTCTACAGCTTGGGATTAATTTCCACATGGTATTAGAGCCTTGGTATTTCAATTATTCTCCTTCCAAATTTATATTGCAGGTTCGACATCACTGAATGGGAGCTCATTCTACTAGTTCAAGGGCGCAATTGTTGAGATATGGATTAATCTCACATGATCATCTTTAATCCATTCAACTTTTTCGAATGGAAGGATGAGATGGAGATTTTGTTGAGGAGTAAAGGCCTCTTCAGAGTGACCATGGAAATTAAGGTTGAGCCCAATGCAGCAACAGAGAAAATTAAATGGCACAACAAGAGGGATGAGGCCTATGGTCTCTTATGTCTCAACATTTCAAGAGACCTTCTTTTCCATATTAATGGATTGAAATCACCAAATGATGTTTGGGGAAGCTTGAGACTCGATTTGGAAAGACAGATGAAATGAGGGTACATCAACTCGAGAATGAGCTGATCTCATTGACTCCCAATAGCTTCGAATCCTTGCAAGTCTACTTTTCCAAGTTTAAGGCCCTTGTTCTACGGTTAAAACAGTGTGGAATCGAAAAGAAGGATGATAAACTAGTCTTGGACATAATTTCAAAGCTTGATCCTGAATATTCTGTGTTTTTTTCGACCTTCCATGCCACCAAATTGACAACACGGTCCTAGAAGATGCCTAAGCTTGTTGATTTCATGGAATCCCTCACTCAGGAGCAAGACAAATTGGTTATCATGGGCACCATCAAACCTTCCAAATACCAAGCTTTGTTTGGATTCCAAAGGCAAGAAGAAATCCAATTCAAAGAAGCCACCAAAACAAAAGAGAGATAAGTCCAAGTCTCAAGAGGAGTCCTCTGGCTCCAAGAAGAAATTCCAGAAGAAGAAGAATAAAGCATTAGAGGATTTTTGAGGTCTAAAATGGGCCTCCTAAGGAAAATAATAAAATAATAGTTAAAATAATAAAATAATATTTATTAATTTTGGAGGAAAAAAGAAAAAAACTACTTTTTGTGTTCATTTTTTTGACATCATCATCACATGTTTTTAGGTATTTATTGTTTTTGGGGTAGCGGGGTCCATCAAAAGTATGCAGTGTGGGTACTCGTTTGATGCAAAATCAAATTCCGCATCCAACGATCTCTCCTGATCGAAATTTTAGTAAAATCATAGGGAGATATGTCGAAAATATGAACAAAAAAAGTAGTTTTTTTTATGACAAATATGTCAATTAAACCATTATGGTTAGTTTTTTTTATGACAAATATGTCAATTAAACCATTATGGTTGACTCATTTTATTGGAATTCATGATTGGTTCTTGAATTCCAACTCACAAGAACTTATTGTTGGGGCGTTTTCTTATAAGGCCCATTTAAGACCCCAAATTTCCTCTAATGGTGAAATGAGCAAGTGTGCATAATTCAATAAGGACCATCATCCCAAGATCTCTTGTATGAAGAAGCAAATTGACATGTTAACTCAACTCCTATAGAAGAACAACATCTCCTTTCCTGAATGTGCAAAGAAGAAGGAAGGAGGATCAAATTCAGATGACAAGGAGAGAGTTCATGCCTTGGTTTCTAGCATTGCAAGATCCTCTACCTTCATTATTGATTCTAGAGCTTGAAGGCACATGGTTGCGGCAAGGGAGACTTTCTCTTCTCTTGATGATTCAAAAGGTCCAAAAATTGTTTTGGGAGATGACTCTGTAACTAAAAGTAAGGGGAAGGGTAGGATTAATATTGACCATGGTTCCTTCAATGATGTTTTGTATGTCCCAATTATTGCTGCTAACCTCTTGTCAATGTATCATATGAACCACACTGGGTCTCCTAAGAAGGTTGTATTCCCTCCCAATGAATTTGAAATATCATATATTTTTAATGGTAAAGTCATAGCTAAAGGTGTTGTGGATCAAAGTTTGAAAGTGTACAATTTTTCCCATTTCATACCTTTCTCTAACCCCTCTGCTCTTCTCACTCATGCTAATGAAGCAAGAAAGCTTTGGTATGATATATTTGGCCATATAAATTACAAATATCTTTTAGATTTGAGTGACAAAGACATGGTCATAGGGTTACCAAAGATCTATTTTTCTAAAGGAGTCTGCCAAGGTTGCATTCTAGGGAAAAACCCAGAGCATAAGTATGAGAGAGTCAGTCATGAGAGAACCTATGCACCCCTTGAGTTAATCCACAAAGACATTGCTGGTCCATTCAATCATATGTCCATGAGTCAAGCCAAGTATGTGTTAACCTTCATAGATGAATTTTCCAAGTACTGTTGGGTTTACTTTCTGAAGAATAAGTATGAATTTTTTGACCTCTTCAAGGTTTTTCGAGCCTTGGTTGAAAACTAGTCTGGGAGGAAAATCAAGATACTCAGATATGAAAATGGTGGAGAGTATTTTAAGTCTAAGTTCATCCATGATTGTGAATATTAAGGTATCTAGATGCAACATTCTATTCTTTACACACCTCAACAAAATGGTGTTGCTGAGAGGAAGAATAGATCACTCAAGGAGATGGCAACTTGCATGATGGAGTAAAAAAATTTGCCACAAACGTTTTGGTCTGAAGATATAAAATGTGCATCTTATATCCATAATAGGGTGCCTCACAAGAAACTTGATGGATTCACCCCTTTCGAATCTTGGAGTGGGCACAAGCCATATGTGACTCATTTAAGGATTTTTGGCTCAAGGGGATCAAGGGCTTGGGCTAGAATTCCAACTAAAAAGAGGAAGGCTTTGGAACCCCAAAGTCAAGAGTGACTATTATTTGGGTATTCTAAAGATTCCAAAGGGTATAAGATGGTAAAATTTAACACTCAAAAATCTTTCATCGAAAGGAGTGTTGAGTTTGAAGAAGAGCCTATGCCAGCAACATAAATTGGAGAGTCTTCTTCATCACCACCACCACTGAATGTAAGTGAAGAGACTAATGAATTTCGTGATTCTGATATGTCTAATAATGATTATTTAATTGCATATCCTAAAATTCCTACAAGACCAAAATGGGAATCAAGGACCATTCATGAAGCCGGGGAACTAGTTGGGGCTCTTAGTGATACTAGGAGGACTATATCTCAATTTCAGAGTTCCCTTTCTGTGAAAGATCCGTTCTTTGCTGAGAAGTGATATTTGATGGTTGAATCAGACCCTTAGACACATGAATATGCATTATAATATCCAATATGCAAAAAAACCATGAAGGAGGTATACAACTCGCTCCAAAAGAATGACACATGGGAACTAGTCAATCTCCTCCAGGGAGAAAGCTAGTCAAGCGTAATTGAGTTTATAAAAATAATTTTTCTTCTGATGGTTCACCTTTGAAATATAAGGAAATATTGGTAGCTAGGGATACTCACAAGTTCAAGGTATTGATTACAATGAAACCTTTGCACCGGTGGAAAAGATGGACTCCATAAGGCTAGTTTTGGCCATTACAGCTTCAAGGCAATGGGAGGTGCATCACATGGATGTGAAGAGTGCCTTTCTACATGGATATCTGAAGGAAGAGATTTATATGCAGAAACCTGAATGTTTCATGTCTAATCCATATCTTGTGTGCAGGTTAAAGAAATCATTGTATGTTGCTAAATTATTGTTGTTTTGTAAATGGACGACCTATTGATGATAGGAAGTTCAATGAAAGAGATTGCCTCCTTCAAGGATGCGCTGAACCATGCCTTCTCCATGACAGATTTGGGATTGTTGAGTCAATTCTTGGGAGTTGATATTTCTCAATAAACCCATGGGATAAAGGTACAATAGTCCAAGTATGATTCATATCTTCTTAACAAGTTCAACATGAAGGATTTCAAGCTAAGAAAGACTCCATCTCTCTCTAGGGTTAAGCTTGAAGAAGCAAGTTCAAATCCATTGGTAAATAATACACTGTATAAGCAGTTGATTTGTTGTTTGATTTATTTGACTAATAGTTGAACTGACATATCTTATGTAGTGAGTGTGGATTCCAGACACATGGATCAGCCTCATGAAATCCATTGGAAGGTAGCTAAGAGAATCCTAAACTTTGTTCAAGGAACAAGAACTCATGGGATTTTCTATGCAACAAAATATGACTTAGAGTTAGTTGGATTTACCGATATTGATTGGGTAAGTGATAACACTAATAGAAAGTATACTTTAGGATTTGTGTTTATGCTTGCAGATGGACCAATCAGCTGGTCAATTAAAAAGTAGAGTGCCATTGCACTCTCATCTATAGAGGCAGAGTATAGAGGAACTGTGAATGTAGCTACTCAGTGTTTGTGGTTGTAGGGAATACTTGGAGAGTTTGGGATCGAATTAGAGACTTCCACTGTCATCTATTGTGGCAATCAAAGAACCATCCAAATCTCCACTGATCTAGTACAGAGACAATGAACCAAACACATTGAGATCCATATGCACTATATCAAGGATCTTGTGCATGATGGGATCATTGCTCTACTCTATTGCACATCTTCAGAGCAAGTAGAAGACATCTTCACCAAGGTGTTTTCTAACAAGACCTTCAGTAATCTCAAATCACTGATGGGGATTTCTGATCATGTGGTGAATAATGATTGATAACAAGATTTCCAAAATTTTGTTCTTGTCCATGTTTTAGGGAGGATTTCTCCCTTGTGGGTTTTGCCTCTTTCCTTGGTTGAATGGACAAAGCAGTATGTAAAGGGTGACTGAGCCTTGTTTTTAGGCCCTATAATATGATATATTTTTATGATATTTACATAAATTCAAGATTAATGGGGGGTGTTAGAATAAATTAAACCCATAGTTACACTTAGGAGACATTAATTAATCATTTTTGTCATATTTCTAGATTCCTTACTAGCTCGTTGGCATCCACTTGCACCTAGAAGTCAACAATTGCTAAAATTGGCTAACGGAGCGATTTAGAAAGATCCTAGAAAATATCCTAACAACTTTGCAATCATTCAAGAATACTAAAAACGTAGTTCTTCTTTTTCTGGGTTTCTTTGCTTTTCAACAATTTTAAGGCAAAAAGGAAAAGCTAGTCTTGGAGCAACTGCCTTGTTTTTTTTTCCAACTCATCCTCCTTATTTTTCTCCATCAAAAAGCATGGATCTAATCTCTTTCCATCACTTAAAATCTGTTACATCTCACTCACCAAATTCATGAGGATATTGAAAGATTAGGAAAGTGATTTATGCACCTATGGGGGATTTTGACTAGTTTAGTAAGCCTGTTTTTTGTCTAATTCGGATAGGATACTTATGCTTTCTAATCTCTGATGTAATTATGTATTTGGAAAACCTATGAATTCATGAGGTTGGATGATGTACACTTATTCAATAGAAGTTTGTGTTATGCTCCATATTCAATCTTACTTTTGTGGAATTTTGCATGTTTGACTAGAAATTTTGTGAGTGTAATTGTTCTACAGCTTGGGCTTAATTTCCACATTCCTTTATTCATTAATATATTATTTAATTTTGAATAAATCCAATGGGAAATTATTTTTTTTATTGATGTCTTTTACAATATTGCTTTCTTTCTCTATAAATAACCATGGAATATTGTCTAATTGTCCATCATTGAAATAATGAATCAAATTTCTCATTACATGATTGGATTCCACAATGTTGCTACAAACTTTGTTGATTTTATCTTTGTTACTCCTTCCATCTAATATTCTCCATAATGTTTCTATAAAGTTCTTCTTGATATGTATTGTATCAAACAAATACACAACCTGTAGGTGCTCATAGTAGGAAAACCTAATGAATTGGATGGAGTATCTTTTCATTCCTCATGCAAGAAGCTTATTAATGCATTGATAACCTTTAAAAAACATAAATGAACAAAATTAAATATTATATACCATAAAAAATGAATATTATAAATATTACAAGTTGTATAATGTTATTACATGTGATATGGAACCTAATTCCTTACCTCAATGACAATTCTTATTATACTCCTATTTCCATAGTTGAGGTGTTATTATTTGGGGTTTTTTCCAAGTCTCTTATTTCCCATTAAAATATATATTTATTGGTAGTTAAATATTGATGGTTGTTAAGTGTTGGCAAGGGGGTCAAATGCACAAGGTATGACAAAGAATATATCGACAAGTGGAAAAGTCAACTATGCATGAGAAAGATACTGACAAGTGTTGTTGATTTGGTCACATTAGTTAGAAGTGTTGGTCCAAAGTAGTTAGAGAGTCGACTTATGTGGACCATTTTGTAAAGGAGAAAGCATATAAATAGAATTATGATTAGATTCATTAGATCATCGATAATAATAGTAGAGCATGAATCCGATCTAGTGAATGTAATTTGCTTGTGTGCAATCTATTGATCTACGGATGAATGTGTTTTTGGTTTGAGGATTTCAACCAAGGGATGTTTTATGATCTTTGAAGCTAATATACAAAGAATGTTGATGATAGAATTCATGTCTTTTTTAGTGTTGAATATGAAAAGGTGCGATCTATGATATTTTTCCATGTCTGAATGATGCGAAGTCTTGATGTGTCTATTGGGTTTATATATGTTGATGTATTTTTTAAGTTGATTTGAATTATGTTGATGCGATACTAGAATTTACTGTGAATTATGATAAGTATATCTCATGAATGATGTTTGTAAACCCATGGGTCTCTAATTAATGCTGCAATAGAGTAAGACATAGTGCACAAGTCCTCTTGCTTCTGCAGAAACATGGTTCATGTATCCCTCCCTTAAACATATCGAGTGAGACTACATGTGCTACACAGGTGTTGCTATATGGGGTAAAACCTATCCATGCCGATGTTTAGGGAGATTGTGTCAAATGGTGTCAACAGACCTGTGGAGTGAACCCTTGTAGAATGAAGTGTCAACAAATGGTTCTGTTGCCAGGACCATAGTGCGAGGGAGAAGAGGACATGTTGTGGCATCCAACGAAACTAGAGATCCAGGACTGGTTTGATCTGAAGGCCTAAGAGTTCACTGCAGAAGAAAACCAGAAATCCAGATTGTAGGAAAAAGAGAGGATAGGAAGATATATCTACTCTGATATTCATGAAATTTTCTTCATTGAGTTCCCATAATAGTGTACGAGTGGTTGGTGCAACTTACATTATAGAAAAGGAACTTCCAAGGAGGTGAACCTAATCAGTGGACCCCTGAACTAATCCAACGACTGCAAAGGGTAAACAACAAAAATTCAAAAACTATCAAAGTGTGGATTGAAATTTTTTTGGAAGGATATATCACTAATTTTTTCGTCGACACATTCAAGTCCTACAGCAACGCAAAGAGGGAATTCTTCAAGGGACCAAGAGGGAGGCTTTTATTATCTTTACAAGTGTAGATTAAGATGCTCATCTGTGAAAAAAGAATACTGAAGATGAACTCCGGCGAGTAAGGATATGGTGTGCGAAGGTTTGGGGTACCGCAAAGAAGAGGGTTGTATGGAATGATATGGGGTAGATGGATCGAAGGTATGGCAAGACTGTGAGGGAAGTTGAGGAAGATTGTGGTGTTCTGCGAAGTGGGGTGAGGTTACGAAAAGAGAAGAGGTGAAGGACTGAGGATATTCCTAGCGTTCCTGGAACAAGAAACTGCAAGAGGAGACCAAAAGGGACTAAGAAAACCTATAGTGACGAGGAAAATGACCAGGCTACGCCCGATCCCAAGGAAGGACCGACCCAAAGCAATAATGTACCTACACCTCTGTGCACTGCACCAAGTTCAGGAGGAAGAAACACCATATCATCGCAATACTTTTATGTGTGTCACCATAGGAGTAATAGTAGTGGATCAAAGAATACAAGAAGAAGACCCAGAATAGCGGGTGATGATGTAAAGATACCCTTGTTCCATGGGAATGGGACTGAAGATCCCGAGTAGTGTTGGTTCCTCTACCAAGCAGTATGGAATGTGAAGCAAGTATATGATGAGGAAATCAAGAAAGGACAATTAGCGACAACCTTTCGAGGTCGAGAATTGGATTGGTACATGAAGTTTGTACAAGTGCTAATAGGGAATCAACATAAGACACTCTCACAGATTAGAACCAGACTAATTTCGGCGTTCAAAAATCCTAAATCCAAGTCGTAATACATTATTGAGTTGAAGGAAATAAAATAATATATGAATGAGTTGGTATGGGATTTTGATCAATGGTTCAAAATGATGATAACTAGGACCATCTTTGGAATGAGTGAAGTGGAACACACACAATGGTTTATCGCAGCTTTTGTGCCACACATCCAGATTCCATTAATGCAGCTGAAGATTGCGTCACAAACCGAGGCTCTGGAGATTGCGATGAAGTTGGAAGCTTCACTAGTTAGTGAAACATGGGTTGTCATGAACCATATCTAGTTGCAATTGGAGAATCTAAATATTCAGTTGCAGGATATAAAGAAGGGAAAATAAGCCCTTGAACAAGTATGGTGCATTCGATGTTGCAAAGAAGGGAATCATAAGGATCAATGCCCGAACTTCTGCAAATAATTAAAGGATGGAGCCCTAATCCACTAAGACAAGGTGGACTACCATGGTGTCGTATTTTTCATACTAGAGGACATCGGTCTGAGTAATGTGTATACCTTCAAAAGGTTGTGTCAAAACCATTAAATTTGTTTTGTAACTTTTTTCGATCGGTTGGCCATGAAGAAAAGGACTGCAGAGCATATGAATTTCTCCAGGAAATAATGATGGATACATATTTTATGAAATGAAATGAACACCGATCGATGAAAATATCACAACCACAACAAAAACCACACTTCACTCAACAATAACCACACTTTGCTCAACAGCAACCACAATACAACTAGATGCACTATAACCAGTAGTCGCTGCAATATAATCAACCAGAGTACGCTCAAACACAGCCTAATCAACAACATCAATTCAACCAACCATATTATCTGCTTCAAGGAGGATTTCATAGAGTTCGCAATGGAGGCTTTGGTCACGAAGGTGCTATGGGATGAGGTTACAGACCAATAAATGTTATAATTTTGGAGTTTTGGGACATTACCGGAGGGACTAACTGAATCTACAGTATCAATGCACTTATTGTAGTGTCGCAGATCACATTGTCGAAGAGTGTCCACAGTTGATTGTGAAGTGGAAAGCCAAGAACCAACCACAACCACAGCCAAACTAGAATCCAAACCATAATCAAAATCAAAATAAAGGACCAACTATAGGAAAAATATTGATGAAACCCAGAACTTGACCCATAGATGTTGGAATCATAATGCGAGGAGGAGTGATGATGGGAGATGATGGACCACTCCCAAATATTTTATTGGATGCTCGAAAGAAGGTACAATTTGACGTCGATGATGAGAAAGAAAATTTCTTCGATGCAAGAGACATACTGAACAAAAACATGGGTAAGTTTCCTATCTATGAAATTCCCCCTACTTTTGATTCGACAGCTGTGTTGGGATCATCACAGAAGGTTAGTACATTACAAAATTCTCTAGAAATATTTCTGTCACTAGCGAAAGATACTGATGCATAAGCAGAAATAACAAGCTTGTTCTACTAACAGGAGAAAGGGTGACAAGACCACACCGTGAATTATTTGCATAAGAAGAAAACAGGAAGGGAAAAGAGAATGAATGTCCAGATTGGTGACTATGATGTGGATTCTGTCATCCTGGGTCTAGGATAAGATGAACATATTGACGAAGCAAACATGGGAAAGGATGGGGAAACCACAGTTGTTTTGTTTCCTTGTACAACTACAACTAGAAAAGCAGGCCAGGGTGTCACCAATTGGAAGAGTACCACACCTACTTGTCGAAGTGGAGGGACTGAAGACCTATGTAGACTTCGACATTATTGAGATAGTAGATGAAAGTAGCTCATATCCCACGCTATTAGGGATTGGATGGGAAAATTACAATATAGTGGTTATAAACTTCAAGAAAAGAGTGACGAATTTTGAGAATAATGACATGCAAATAATTTCCCCATTAGATCCCAGTGAAGGCCGAAGATATATCGAACCAATGAAGGAGGAAGTTGTGGGAGGATGGGATACTTCTTATAATATTTCAAAATATTACATCCATCCCACCGTAGATGGAGAGCTAGGTTGGAAAAGTACTAGCTCCGCATCATCAGACTCTGATGATGCACTGGAGAACTGGCAGAACTAGTTACATGAAGTATCAGTTAGAAAATGTGGGTGAGTCGCTCAATCACCATGCTAGGTCACAACGGAATTTATAGAAATACCAACATATGAAGGACTACCTAACTTGGTTGGGTTTATTGATAAATTTGAGGACAAAGTATCATATCCTCAGCGACTGTTGGAGCCAGAGGAAGCACTGAAGGCTACTTTGACGAGATGGTGGGATACATAAAGAGATCGATAGGATACTGGAAGATATGTCACATACCAATAGAAGTTGGATTTGGGGAAGCAGAGCACTACTAAGGAAATAAGTACGATGGAAGGGACGATCCCAATGATTATTTGGTCACATGTAAAACTGCATGGTTATTTACTCCCAAGGAGGAATGGGTACATGCATTTGTCCATATGTTGGACGAAATACCAAGGAGATGGTACGTGTCGACAAAGATGTGAAGGGAGATTACAACATGGGAAGAATTGACTGTCAGCTTCAGTCATATGTTTAGTTTTACGAATGATGACTTGGTCATACATAACACACTTTAACACATCCATAATATCATGTTGGGAATAGTTCCAGTAGTATTACCAACGGGATCGCAGGAGACGCCAATAACGCAGTTGATGATAGAATGCTACAATGTGACAGGAGAGCCCAGCGATGAGGATGACCCATGAGATATCAACATTGCAAAATAAGAGGGAAGTCAGGATATCGTAGGACCATAAATACCACCCAACAAAATCAAACAACTGCTCAAGATAAGTAAGGTCAATATTGGGACGATAGAGGACTCAAAGTTCACCAATGTTGGGGATTACTGCGATGAGGAAACTATGGCGAAGATTATTGACCTTCTGCATGAGTTCTAGGATTTTTTTCCAACTAAATTTGTTCATATGAAAGGGATTTCAAGAGACTTGGGAGAAATTAAAATCCCTCTAAATCCAGATGTGAAACCAGTGAAGCAACATTGTTATCGATTGAACCCCCGATACAAGGAACGCGTCAAGGCCGAACTAGATAAGATGTTGGATGTTGGCATCATAGAACCTGTGGAAGAGTCAGAGTGGATCATCCCAATGGTTTTCCAAGACAAAAAGGTTGGGGAAATCTGGATCTATGTTGGCCTAAGGAAGCTAAATGACGCAAATCTTCATGATCCATTCCCAACACCATTCATTGATGAGGTACTGGAAGGAGTTGGAGGACAATAAATATACTCATTCATGGATGGATTTTCAAGTTACCACCAGATAAAAATTGCAAAGGAATATAGGCACACGACCACTTTTGTAACGGAGTGGGGATGTTTTCAATACACAGTGACGTCGTTTGGTCTCAAGAATGCACCTGCAATCTTCTCGAGGATAGTTGTCGCTACATTTAAATAATTCATTCAAAAATTCTTGGCAGTATAAATGGATGACTATACCATCTATGGGTTGGTAAAATACCACATTGTGAACCTTTGGTTGATGTTAGAAAGATGTCGACAACATCAAATCTCACTGAATATGAAGAAGTGTATATTTTGCGCTCCAGTTGGGATTTTATTGGGACATATTGTATGTAAGGAAGGTATGTTGGTCGATCCTTCCAAGACCGTGGTTATTGTAGACTTACCAACACCAATGATAGTAAAACAACTAAGGGAGGCATTGGGTCACACAGGATATTACCAGAATTTCATAAGGGGATACACAACAATCATGACAGCAATGGAGAAATTGTTGAAGAAGGATGTGAAGTTCGAATGGAAAGATGAATGTTAAAGAAGTCTTGATACTCTAAAGCGGAATATGGTCGCAACACCAATATTAGTCTTTCTGGATTAGACGAAGGAGTTTCACATCCAACTCAATGCTTCATCATTCGTGCTCACGGTGATTTTGGCTCAGTCGGGGGAAGGAGAGATTGATCACCCAATTGCATTCAAAAATTGGAATTTGTCTACTACAGAAAGGAACTACACAACGACGGAGGGAAGGATTGGCGATGGTGTATACATTACAAAAATTCTGCCACTACCTATTGGGAGGACACTTCAAAATGTTTACGAATCATTCAACACTGAAGTACCTGGTAAACAAGCCTTATGTTGGGGTGAAAGATATGTCGTTGGTTTCTACTCTTCCAAGAGTTTGATTTTGACATCATCATGAAGCCAGGATGGTTGTGGAGCCTAATATTCCAGATCCAGAGATATTATTCAGTTGTGATTGTAACATAGTATTACTGTACACTTGTTACCCCTGCCTTGGGGTTCGAGGGCAGAGCCCCCAAGAAATTTTTTTGGGATGTGTGCTGGCCAACAATATTGTGGACCCATGGTATTGGGTTAGCCCTAGAATTTTCCCATTGTATTTCCCCTATAAAAGAAAGCATTGTAAAACGACTGAGTATGGTATTGTATTGTATTGGAAGAGAGACTGTGAGAGTGTGAAGAGGAACTGCAGCAGTTTTGCTGCAAGGTGTATCCCTTCATCTTTCTAGACTGTAATAAAAGGACTGGCAATTTCTTTGTGGACATAGCCCATCATTTGGGTGAACCACATTAATATATGTGTCTCTCTGTAATGTTTTAATTTTTTTTGCATCTTGTTTATTGCTTTAACTATATATATGTTATTTCTTTGCGGTCCTGTTTTCTAACAATTGGTATCAGAGCCAAAAGGTCTATTTGGTTGGTAAACTCACAGAAAAGAAGGGTTTCTGGTTTGAGTGGGAGAAATGGTGGAAGAAGGAAAGTTTAGGGTAGAGAAATTTAATGGCCAAAACTATCAGTTATGGAATATGCAAATGGAGGACTATCTGTACCAAAAGGATCTGTACCTGCCATTGGGCGGAAAAGCAAAACAACCGGTGGCTATGAAGGATGAAGAATGGGAGGTTCTTGAAAGAAAGGCACTAGGAACAATACGGCTGTGCCTGGCTTCGTCGGTGGCCTTCAATATTTCGAAAGAAAAAACAACAGAGGCTGTGATGAGCGCATTGAGTAAGCTCTACAAAAAACCCTCGGCTTCTATCAAGGTATTTTTAATGAAGCATTTATTTAATATGAAGATGTCTTAAGGTGGATCTGTTACTGACCATTTAAATGAGTTTAATACACTTACCAGTCAGTTAAGTTCTGTAAAAGTGAACTTTGATGATGAGGTTAGGGCTCTTCTAATCTTGTGCTCATTGCCAGAAAGTTGGAATAGCTTGGTCATGGTTGTAAGTAACTCTGTCCCTAGTTCAAACACTCTTAAATTTGATGATGTTGTTGGTGTTATTCTTAGCGAGGAAATGCGAAGAAAAAGCACAGGTGAGACATCAGGTAATGAGTTGACCATGGAGAGCAGAGGGAGACAAAACGAGAGAGGAAGGAGCCCATGAAATCATGGCAAGTCTAAAAAGGGAAGATCCAAGTCCAAATTCAAAAAAATAGAGTGCTGGAACTATGGTAAGAAATGGCATTTGAAGAAAGACTGCAGAACTCCAAAGAAAAAAGGAGACAAACAGCAAGAGACTACTTAGGAAGCGAATGTAGCAGGTGATGTGTTACAAGATGCTTTGATTCTTGCATTAGATAATACTAGTGATTACTGGGTAGTAGATTCAAGGGCTTCCTGTCATGCTACACTCCATAGGAAATTCTTTCATGATTATGTTCAAGGTGATTTTGGGCATGTGCTATTGAGGGATGATGAACCATGTAAAATTGTTGGAAAGGGTAAGGTACGGATTAAGTTAAATAATGGAAGTGAATGGATTCTAAAGGATGTAAGGAACATTCCTGCTATGAAAATAAATTTGATCTCAACAGGGCAGTTGGGAAATAGTGGCTGTTTGTCTACGTTTGGAGAAACGTGGTGGAAGATCACTAAAGGATCAATGGTAATTGCAAAAGGAGATAGGATAGGTACGTTATATTTATGTCCTCATAATACTGATTATTCTATCTCTGTAGCTTCCACAGAAACAGGTGCAGCGTTGTGGAATCATAGGCTTGGCCACATGAGTGAGAAGGGGATGTAGATTCTCCACTCAAGGAAACTGCTTCCTGATCTGAAGCAAGTAAGTTTGGAATTCTGTGAGGACTATGTTTATGGAAAACATAAGAGGGTTATATTTCTCAGGGTTGGGAAACAAAAGAAGAGTGACAAGTTATAGCTTGTCCATACATATGTATGGGGACTAGCTCAGGTACAATCTCTTGGTGGCTCTCATTATTATGTTACTTTTATTGATGATGCAACTAGAAAAACTTGGGTTTATTGCATTAGACAAAAATTTGATGTGTTTGATACTTTTAAGAAGTGGAAAGCTTTGGATGAGAATGAGACAGGAAAAAGGTTGAAATGTCTCAAATCTTATAATGGAGGTGAGTACTACAGTAAGGAGTTTGATATTTACTATTCACATAATGGGATTCGCAGAGAGAAGACAATATCTGGAACACCCCAAGAAAATGGTGTTTCAGAAAGGATGAACAGAACGATCATGGAGCGTGCAAGGTGTATGAGATTGCATGCAGGGTTGCCCTTACAGTTTTGGGCTGATACTGTAAACACTGTTGTTTATTTAATAAACAGAGGGTCTTCAAGCGCTTTTGATGGTGGTATTCCAAAGGAGGCATGGACAGGTAAACAGGTAAAATACTCATTTCTAAGAACTTTTGGTTGTGAAGCATTTGTCCTTATTGATAAAGATGATAGAACAAAGCTTGAGGCTAAATCCAAGAAATGTACCTTTATTGGATACGGCGTTGATGATTTTGGTTATCACTTATGGGATCTTAAAAATCACAAAATAATTAGGAGTAGAGATGTAGTATTCAAAGAAAAGGTCATGTACAAAGATCAATTGCAGGGAAACAAAGAAGAAAAGGAAAACACATAGTACACAGTGCTTGATGAAATCAAAGAAAATGAAGTTCCAAAAGCACCAGAAAATCAAGAGCAGTAGCAGGTACCTGAAACTCCTGCAACTGTAAGAAAGTCTACCAGGTTAAGTAGACCCCCTGAATGATTCTCTCCTTCACTGTATTATTTATTAATGACTAATTATGGTGAACCAGAATGTTTTGAAGAAGCAATGTAGGTAGAAACTAGAAAGAAGTGGGAGCAAGGCATGGATGAGGAGATGGACTCATTGGTAAGAAACCAAACTTGGGATCTAGTTAAGTTGCCTACAGAAAAAAGGGCATTGCAGAATAAATGGGTTTACAGGTTGAAGGAAGAAGATGGAGGAAAGAAGCGGTACAAGGCTAGACTTGTTGTAAAGGGGTTTGCACAAAAGAAAGGTATAGACTTTGATGAAATATTTTCTCATGTTGTTAAATTGGCTTCAATTAGAACTATTTTAAGTCTAGTGGCGGTAGAAGATTTGCATCTTGAACAGTTAGATGTAAAAACGACCTTTCTCCATGGGGATTTGGAGGAAGATATTTATATGCAGTAGCCACAAGGGTATGAGGTCAAAGGGAAGGAGAATTTGGTTTGCAGGTTGAAGAAGGGCTTGTATGGCCTGAAGCAAGCTCCAAGGCAGTGGTATTTAAAAATTGATAAGTTTATGACAGAAC
This sequence comes from Pseudotsuga menziesii, assembly GCA_001517045.1. Classification (NCBI taxonomy): domain Eukaryota; kingdom Viridiplantae; phylum Streptophyta; class Pinopsida; order Pinales; family Pinaceae; genus Pseudotsuga; species Pseudotsuga menziesii. Next base: position 1,668,020 of record LPNX010991285.1, on the reverse strand, counting down.
AAGGTTATGATAAATGTCATTTTGACCACTGTGTTTATTTCAAGAGGCTAGATAACGGAAGATATATTATCTTGTTATTGTATGTGGATGACATGCTTGTTGCAGGGTCTAACGTGCAGGATATAAATGTGCTCAAAAGAAAACTAGCTAAATCATTTGCAATGAAGGATTTGGGTGCTACAAAGCAAATCCTTGGTATGAGAATAACAAGAGACAGGAAAAATCGCAAATTGATGTTGTCTCAAGGTGAGTACATAGAAAAGGTGTTGCAGAGGTTTAGAATGTAGAATGGAAAACCAATCAGTACACCTTTGGCCAGCCATTTCAAACTAATCAAGGATACGTGTCCAGAGACACAGAAAGAGATAGATTACATGTCCAAGATTCCCCATTCATCAGCGGTTGGGAGCTTGATGTATGCCATGGTGTGCACAAGACCATATATTGCACATGCAGTGGGAGTTGTGAGCAGGTATATGAATAATCCAGGTAAAGAGCTTTGGAAAGCAGCATAGTGGATTCTCAGGTATTTGAGAGGTACCACTTCTAATGCATTATGTTTTGGAGGTTTAGACACTTCAGACACTGTTCTACAAGGATATGTTGATGCAGATATGGCTGGTGATAAAGACAACAAGAGGAGCACCACAGGGTATGTGTTTACTGTAGGTGGAACAACAGTAAGTTAGATTTCAAACCTGCAACAGGTTGTTGCAATTTCAACAATGGAAGCAGAGTATGTTGCTGCTATAGAGGCTAGTAAGGAGATGATTTGGTTTCATAGGTTCATGGAAGAATTAGGTAAGAAGCAGGATAATAGTAGGTTGTACAGTGACAGCCAGAATGCCATTCATATTGCAAAGAAATTCGTCTTTCATTCGAGGACTAAACATATACAACTCAAGTACCACTTCATAAGATTTGTTCTAGATGAAGAATTGTTAAAACTGGAAAATATACACACTAGCCAGAATCCTGCAGACATACTGACAAAGGGAGTAACCAGAGACAAACTGAGTTCCTGCTCAGTTTTTGTTGGCCTTCAAGCATGAAGGTGAAAATAAGAAATTTTCCAAGTCCAAGGTCTACAGCATAGTACAGCAAGTGCAGTAGCGGTGGAGTTGCTGTGATCAGTCTCCAAGTGGGAGATTGTTGGTTGTGGAGCCTAATATTCTAGATCCAGAGATATTATTCAGTTGTGATTGTAACCCAGGAGTACTGTACACTCATCCCCCCTGCCTTGGGGTTGGGATGTCTACTGGCCAACAGTATTGCAGACCCATGGTATTGGGTTAACCCTAGAATTTTCCCATTGTATTTCCCCTATAAAAGAAAGCATTGTAAAACGACTGAGTATGGTATTGTATTGTATTGGAAGAGAGACTGTGAGAGCATGAAGAGGAAGTGCAGTGGTTTTGCTACAAGGTGTATCCCTTCATCTTTCTGGATTGTAATAAAAGGACTAGCAATTTATTTGTGGATGTAGCCCATCGTTTGGGTGAACCATGTTATATCTGTGTCTCTCTGTAATGTTTTAATGTGTTTTGCATCTTGTTTATTGCTTTAACTGTATATCTATTATTACTCTGTGGTCCTATTTTCTAACAGGTTGAATGCAGGACCCTATCATTTTTCAAGGATTGAGACATGCGAAGAGCCAAGTAGCATTAGGAATGGCCTACCTAATGTTCAGTTGTTTAAGATCAGAATGGTAGATGACCATTATGAGTAAATTATCCAATTTTTGATGACATGAAAAGCACTAGAGGACTTCACCACCATTCAAAAGAAGCAACTGGTCATCAAAGTTGTGTAGTTTTAGCTAATCGCAGGACAACTTTACAAAATGGGGCTAGATGAAATTTTGCATCGATATGTTTTACCTCATGAGAAGGAGAGAATATTGGCTGAGGCACATGACAAAATTATAGGAGGACATTATGGAAGAGGTGCAACCACTAGAAAGGTACTCTGAGCTAGATTATGGTGGTCGGCAATGCACAGTGATGCCACAGACTATGCTAAAATTTTTGATGTTTGTCAAATAACGGGGAAGCCATCACGGTGGGACGTGTTAACACTCCAGGAAACTCCTCTAGGTTGTAGCTCGAGGATGCCTGGTAACTTACAATGTTTTTTGGGGTTTTCTGATATGGATCAAGTCAGTTGGCCTATATAACCTTTCCACTCTCAAGGCATGCATAAAACTCACTCACTTACAAGGATTTTAGTTACAATTGCTCAGAAGTTCAACAATAAGGTGCAGGGATGGAGAACTCACTAGGATGGAAGACTTACATACAAAACACATGCATATAAATGGCTAAATCCTGATGAGGATGGTATTTATAAATCAAATCGCACTAACAAACCAATAGGATGATAGCTATCAGCTTTTTAATCAATCTGAAAATGACCCAAATACACATTCAGGCATAAATACAGTAAAGAAAGAGATGATGGCTAAACAGATCACAACAAAAGAGCTTATATCATGAATAAGTAAAATGAGAAGCGTGAAACCATTATAGGCTTATAAATCCCCGAAGTTGAACCTTTATTATAAAATCGATCTTAGGATTTATAGCCTTCTGCAAAAAGTACAAATCCTGAAACTTCGATATGTTTTCACAAAAATACTCAAAAGTGGTAGTTTTTTCAAATTAGGTTTTCAAACCCTACCTAACTATTTGTCTAACTATGACAAAGATCTAGTTCATTGAGTGAACATTAAATAACTGAAGTATTTGCTAGTGATCACTGTTGCTGGTCCACTGTAAATTTGCCACAAAATCTAGCGTTTTGGAGGTTAACTGACGTGATCTTTCTTGCTTAATCCGCCGGAAGTTTCTACCCTGTCTCCGCGGTCGGTGATTGAAACCTCAAACTTGAATGTGACCACAGTGTCAGTGATTTAAACCACTACCAACATGATGGTTAAGCCTCGGTGATCGAAACTCCAAACCACTAAAACATTGAAACCTTGAGACTGAATGCTGTCCCAGTGTCGGCGTTTCAAACCACTATCTTTGCGATCGACGATCGAAATCTCTAGCCACTAAGGATCAGAGCTTTACATCTAAATGCCATCGTAGTGTTGATGTTTCAAACCACTAACATCGTGATTGGAAATTGGAGGCTCTAGCCACTAACCCATCGGAGCTTTAAACCTGAATGCTGCCATAGTGTCGGTGTTTCAAACCACTAACGTTGCGATCGACGATCGGAGGCTCTAGCAGCTAACCCATAAGAGCTTTAAACCTAAATGCTGCCGCAGTGTCAGCATTTCAAACCACTAACTTCTAAGCATCAGCGATCAGAAAGACTAACCACTAATCTATCGGCGATCGGAAGCTCTAGCCACTAATCCATCGGTGTTTTAAAACACTAATTGTCGGTGATTGGAACCCCAAGATTGAATGTGTTGGCGCTTTAAACTGCAAACTTCATGATTGGAAATTGGAGGTTCTAGTCGCTAACCCATCGGAGCTTTAAACTTGAATGCTGTCGTAGTGTTGGAATTTCAAACCACTAACTTCTAAGCATTGGAAATCAGAAAGACTAACCACTAATCTGTCGATGATCAGAAGCTCTACCCTTTAATCCATCGAAGCTTTAAACCACTAATTGTCGATGATTGGAACCCCAAAGATTGAACGTGTCGGTGCTTTAAACCACAATTTTTTCACAGTGTCGATGGTATAAAGGACTAAACCTCTGAAATTTCGGCGTCGTAGAGGATTAAACCTCTGACCTGCTGTCGAAAATGTTCTTTTGCTAGTCAGTGTATATGTTGCACTCCTTCTTAATACGCCAAAGACAACCCTTTTCGGTGGCTAATGAGATGTTCTGAGCCTCGCCTAAGCCACCGAAAGCTACAACTTGTGAAATTTTTACCCAAATAAAAAACAGAGGCTTTCAAACTTGTTAGTGATATTCATATCCTTCATTGCATGAGTTAAATTCTTCATACTATCAAAATAAATTATTTTGGGAGATAACATCTAGCTCCTACTTGGGGATGGGAACCTCTTACTGAGGTCTCAAGAACGCCAGACCAAAATGCCTTTCCTGAAAAAGAATAATTGAATCTATCTTCTAGTATTCCATTGGGCATGGAGTTTATTCTGAAAGCAAAACAACCTACTATCTACTAATTTACAATAATAAGGCCTCAGAGCCTCAAATAAAATAGAGTTTAAAGAACCGCCCATTCATTGGGCCATCAATAACCTCTTCACCTTCCAGATTCTGCAATTTGAAGGTGTTATTCTCATATACTTGGTCTATAACAAAAGGGCCAATCCACAAAGAGTCAAATTTTCCGTGTTTTCCCTTGTCATGTCTGACAGCATCTCACTTGAGGACCCAATCTCCGACCTGAAAGTTGTCTGGCTTTGCTCTTTTATTGAACATTTCCTTTATCCTCTGTTGATGAGCTTCTGATTTTCCTACAACTTGCTCCCTTATTTGCTATAACTATACCAAGTCCATCATCCTTCTCACCATATCATTTGGTTCATCCTCCTCTTCCTGAAAGAACTTTGCCACTAGAAGGACGAGCTGGATAGGAAAAATGGCCTTAGTGCCATAAACTAGCTTGAATGGAGAAGTCCTGATGGATCTTTTGTCTATTACCCTATCATCCCATAAGGCAAACTTAAGCTTTGAATCCTAGCTTTTCTGATTTGTCTCCAGCAGTTTCCTGATGATTCTGACTAAGCTTTTGTTGGATGACTCAGCCAGGCCACTGCCTTAGGGATAATAGGATGTGGAGTGCACCAGTTGAATACCCATTGATTCACACATTTTAACTAATACCCCAGCCTTAAAAGCTGGTGCATTATCAGTTACTAACCTTACTAGGAAGCCAAACTTGCTAAAGATATTCTCATATAAAAATTTCATTATGACTTGATGAGTGGCATTACTGGTAGGTACTGCTTCTATCGATTTTGTAAAGTAGTTAGTGGCTACTAAGATCCATTTATGTTGTCCACTGGAGGATGGATTTATTTCACCTATGAAATCCAGATCCCATTGCTGGAAAGGCCCATTCACTGTAACAGGCCTAAGGGGCAAGGATTTGAGTTGTTGCTTCCCTATAAATCTTTGGCATTGGTCATAGGCCCTTACAAAAGTGCATACATCAGCAAAGAGGACTAGCCAATAGTATCCTGCTCTTAAGATCTTGTGGGCTGTGGTTTTCCAATAGTGGTGGCCTCCACATGTGTTGGAATGAAAGTGATGCATCACCTGCCCTGCTTCCTCTTTATCTAGACACCTTACCAAAACTCCAGATTGATCTCTCCAGTACAACATTTTGTCAATTATGCAAAATTTAATAGATTTCAACTTAAGAGATCGTGCCTGGTTAGGAGTGAGATCAGGAGATACTTCTAATTTTTGCAAAAAATGAATGATACCCGAGTACCACTCACATGAAGCTATTTTTTCAGCTACTGATGGAATGTCACTCTGATCTTGATTTACTTAGGTTTTTGCTGCTATCACCGTTTGCACCTTTGCTGATTTGACACATCTGAAATTTATTCCCATCAGTTCACAGTTTTCTTTGGCCATGAGTTTGGCCAGACCTATCCCCTTTACCAGCTTGGTGGGTTTCACCTCTATATCAAACTCAATGAGTTTGGAAATCCACTTAGCTCTCTTCCCATCAACGCCAGGCTGATTCAAAACATCCTTAACAGCAGCTGAAGGGACATATGCAATGACCTTTGCATGGAGAATGTAGATTCTAAAAGTCTTCAAAGATTTTATGACAGCATAAACCTGCTTCTCAATTGGGTCATACTTCAGCTCAGCATCTCTCAGGGTTCTGCTGAAGAATGCAATTGGATGATCAAGACCTTCATCATTCTTTTGTAATAGTACAACTGCCACTGTGTCATAACATACAAAAGAGAAAGTGTAAAAAACCTTGGTGTAGTTGGGACTAATCAGGGTTGGGGCCTCCATGATATCCTTCTTGATGTTTTCAAAATAATTCCTTGCCTAGTCAATCCACTTTATTTCTGCATCCTTTTTCAGCATGACTGTTATATGCTTTACCAGCTCGGAGAAATTTGGAACAAACCTTTTGACAAAGTTTATCTTGGATAAAAAGGATTGAATGTCCCTTTTTGACCTTGGTATTGATAGATTTTGGATTGCTTCCACCCTCATCGGATCGATATTTACACCTTCAGCTAAGACTATGTGGCCTAGGAGCTTCCCTTCGTTGAGTGCAAACTGGGACTTCTTGGGGTTCAGTGATATTCCATACCTTCTGCACTTCAAAAATTCCTTCCTTAGATGTTGTAAGTGGACATGATAGCTGGGAGAGTAAACTGTTATGTCATCCAAATATATCAGCACAAACTTATCTTTTATCCCTACAAAATCTAGGTCCATAACTCTCTGAAAAGTATCCCCAACATTCATTATCCCAAATGGAATTTTAGCATACATGAAGGTGTCCCAAGGGGTGGTAAAGGTAGTCTTCTCTTGCTCATTTGGGTGCACAACAAATTGGTTGTATCCAGAGAAGCCATCAAGGAAGGACATAACCCTAGCCCTCGAGACTTTCTGCAGCAGGTGTTCCATCTTGGGTAGTGGATATTTTTCTTTCTTGGAACACTTGTACAGGTTTCTAAAATCCACACACAACCTGATTTCTCCATTTTTCTTTCTTACCACTGCTAGGTTTGCAATCCACTTGGAATATTTGAGGGGAATTATGATCTTGGCTTTGAGGAGCTTGTGGATCTCTTTTTCAATCACTGGTAATAGGAGAGGGCTGATGGGTCTCAGCTTCTGTTTGAAAGGAATGGTGTCCTTCTCCAAAGGAATCTTGTGCTGGATGATGTTGGTGTCATATGTTTTTAGGTCACTATAATCCCATGCAAAGACATCAGCAAACTCTTTTATCCAGTTGCAAAATTCAAACTTCTAACCAGTAGTAAGCCCAGTGGATAGATTTATCAGTTTTGGATGGCTTTGGCTACCTATGTTTTTCTCTTGGATAGTAGGATCTAGCTCCCTTTTGACAAGCTTGAAAGGGATGTCATTGTGATCAAACAGTTCTTCCAATGGTACTAGACCTTGAGGTATGTAGTTGCTGGGCAATTGGATAATGTTCTGATCAACCACTTTATCTTTTAACTTGGATTGTTTGGATTCCTCCATGTTTAGGTTTTCCTGGTCTATGTGTATGTCAGAAAATTCATCTACTAACTGAAGGAATTTACTAAGCTCATCATCATTCTCAGACACCCTCCAGAATTTTACATTATCTGGCAGAGAGGGTCTGTACTTGACATGAACATCATAGCTGAGCTTAGGGGTAAAGGAGGAACAAACAAACTTGCAGATATAGCTAGGGAATCAACCAGGTGATTCAAATCCCCAGGAATATATGACAGTTCAAAAAACATAAATGAGTCTCTGAGTTTCCATACCTCATCCCTGTAGGCCTTCAGTCTGATATATTTTGTCTGAAAAGTGTTGTTGACTTGCTGTATGATGAGATCCGCATCTCCAAAAATATTTATGCACATGATTCCCATCTCCTTGGCAGATTTAACTCCTAGTAGCAAGGCTTCATATTCTGCTATGTTGTTAGTGGTTTTAAAATCAAGCTTATAGGACAGGTGGATGTTTTCTTTAGATGGGGAGATCAATACTACACCTTCATCTGCTGAGCTTTGAGTGCTAGCCCCATCAAAATACATGGTCCAGATTGTTGTGGTTACTTCTTCGGGCTGCTGACAGGTGGGCTGAGTGAGCTGGACTGATGTCTGCTGAGAATCATCTATTTTCAAAATGCATGACCCAAAATTAGTGTCCACTACATAGATGGGGTGAATCACTGAGTTGCTTTCCTTGCTTATAATGTATGCCAGCTGATTTTTGCTATACAGCCTCTTAGTCTCCCCTCCAAACATGGGAATGGTGGCATATGTGAGATCCATCTGAAGGGTGCCACCTAGTCTTTTGATCCATGACCGAGACAGCAAGAGGCCAAATTTTGGAGGGATATTAGCCACTACAATGTCCATCATGACGCTTTTCAAAGGTAGCTAAGTTAGGTTCACAACTTGACCTTCCTGGAGTCAAAGGAGAATAAATCAGGGTAGGGCTTGGTGATGTTGAGGCCAAGCTCATCCATCACAACTTTTGGCATTAAGTTATGAGAGGCTCTTGAATCCAGTAGGAAGTTACGGATGATTTTATCATGGATGTTCAAGGATATATAGAATGGTGGGCAGGAGTCCTTTAGGTCTTTGATCATAGGGCCCAGGGTTACAACAGGCTTGTCATCTTGCAGGTTCACAAAGTTAGTGTCAATGTGCACCTTAGGCTGAAAGGAATTTAGAATGGAGGTTTTGAATGCATCATTCTTCATTAGCTCAATTAAAGGGAAAGGAATTTTCAATTTTTGAATTTCAGACTCAAGGTTGAAAGAATAATGCATCATATCTGGAAACCTTACCTCATGAGCTGTAGGTTTGAGTTGGAATTGATTAGGTGTGGCTGAAGGCACTAGTTTTGGTAATGCTTTGGATGTGACAACCACCTTCTTTGGTATGACAACAACCTTTCTAGCTAGTGTGGCAGGATTCTTGACAGGTACGACATTCTTCTTAGGGGGAGCAACCAACCTAGACCTCAGTTTGTAACCTCCCTGACCATCAACCTGATAGACAGCCTCTTCAGTGATCTGCTCATCAATCAGGGCTTCCTCATATTCTGCCTGTGTAAGAAAAGAACAATCCACCTCATCCTCCATGTAGTGGATATTGTCTTCAACTTCTCCTTCTTCTTCAATGAATTATGGCTCTTCTTCTAATACAACATTTTGAAATGGAGCTCTTATCCTCTGGTCTTCCCCTTGATTCCTCTCTCTCCTAAGAATCTAAACTGGGGGATTTCCTCTTCTATAAGGAACAAAATTTGGGTTTCGAGGAGAAAAGTCACTTGGCCCTTTCCCCCCCACCAGTAGACATCCTTAGTCCTTCAATTTAGACATTTCAGCAGTCAGGTTATCTAAAAGTTTGGTTATTTTTTCAATCTTGTTCTCTGATGCAGAAGCCCCACTAGAGTCTATTGACTGCTTTTTCCTGTCTATCTTCCCTTTGACCTTCTGAGATAAGGAGGCAGATCTCCTTTCTCTGAGAAGTAGGAAGAAGTTAGAGTCAAAGGCATTTGTGCAAGTTATCCTAGCTGAGGTATCGATGGGCTTAGTTTTGGTGGGGATCTTTCTGTACATATTGTTGAATCTCTTGGTAAAGTTGGAGACAGACTCCCCATTTTCCTTTTTTAGGTTGCTAAATTTTGTGATATAGTAGAGGTGGTATCTCCTTTCTCCCCAGTGCTTTAGGAAAATGTCATATAGGGCCTCTATGCCTGCCACCGATCTAGTAGGCAGTTCCTTAAATCACTTCCTAGCCTGGCCATCTAGTCTTTGCACAAAAACCCTAGTCCATACATCTTCTTGTTCTATGTTAATATTTTCAGCATAGCTGTAAAAAGCCTCTAGATGTTCTTCAGCCGTGAAATCCCCTTCCCCTGTAAACTTAGGCATATACTTAAGATAATCCCCAGTAGGAATGGCTGCAAGAGGATTTGGAAAAATTATGGGTGCATACCTAGCTACTAGGATCCTTTCCATCTTGGTCAATTGAGGGGTAGCCATATTGGAAATGGGTATGAACAAGGTTGTGGAAGGAAGCACTGATGAAGATACTCGCTGAGAATGCATTGGTATACTTATCCCAGTGGAGTCACCAGGGATTGGATCTTCACAAGTAGCAACGCTTGAAGATGCCCAACCCCTAGATTTTTCTGATGTATCTAAAAATTCCTAGGAATTAAGAATTTTAGCAGAAGAAATAATAGCAGAAATATTTCTTGAAATACCTGATGTAGATTTTTGTGCAACAACACTACTGGTCTGTCTTAGTAAAGCCCTAGTTTTCCTCAAAATTTCTTCTAGATCTAAAACTGGTGTTGCTGGTGGCCCCTTTGGGTTCACTCTGGTACTTGGTCTTCTTGAAGCCACCTTATATCAATGGAGTCGCCAGATATATGGTTACAACCATAATAGTGTCCAAGCTTTGTCTATCATCAAAGCATGGATCTATGTCGTCTTCCAGGGAAGCTAAGCTTCAACCTCCTCTCCCCGGCAGCGACGCCAATTTGTTATCACTCCAGGAAACTCCTCTAGGTTGTAGCTCGAGGATGCCTGGTAACTTAATATGTTTTTTGGGGTTTTCTGATACGGATCAAGTCAGTTGACCTATATAACCTTTCCACTCTCAAGGCATGCATAAAACTCACTCACTTACAAGTCTTTTAGTTACAATTGCTCAGAATTTCAACAATAAGGTGCAAGGATGGAGAACTCACTAGGTTGGCAGACTTACATACAAAACACATGCATATAAATGGCTAAATTCTGATGAGGATGGTATTTATAAATCAAATCGCACTAACAAACCAATAGGATGACAGCTATCAAATTTTTAATCAATCTAAAAATGACCCAAATACACATTCAGGCATAAATACAGTAAAGAAAGAGATGATGGAACTACAACAAATCCTGGAATTAGCGTCCCTTTTTAGTGTAATTTTTTTTTTACATTGAGTGGTCAAACTAGACGCTAAATGGGATGCGTCATGGACAAAACTTAAAGCATCCCAAAAAACATCTTTTTTTGCTTCCTAAATAGCATCCTTTATGACGTCCAAAATAGCGTCTCTTTTTGTGCTTCTAGAATAGCGTCCAACTTAGCTTCCTAAACAACGTCAAGGTTTTCTTCCAGAATAGCACCCAACTTTGCTTCCTAAACAACGTCGAGGTTTGCTTCCTAAATAATGTCCTTCTTTGCTTCCTAGCGAGTGTCCACTTTTTCTTCTTAAATGACACCCCCATTAGCGCCATATTTGCATCCTTAATAGCACCATGTTAGCATCCAAATTAGAATCCATTTTTACTACCACTTTAGCATCCCATTTTGCACCATGTTTTACTTCCAAATATGTGCCAACTTTTGCTTCCTTTTTTGCATCATGTTTTGCAACCAAAATGACGCCAAATATTTCTTCTATTGTTGCACCATATTTTGCTTCCTATGTAGCACCATGTTTTGTATCCAAAGTAATGTCTTATTTTGCTACCATATTAACGCCATGTTTGGATTCATCATTAACGCCATGTGTTGCATCCTTTTTAATGCTTAGTTTCACGTCTCTCATGTTTTGGTCACTAATTTAGTCGTTTTTAGTATTTAACCGATATTATAATATCATTAGGGCATGGAGGAATCGAACCACCAACCTCCTCCTTGTAAGGCAGGCGCTCTTTCATTGATCTAGAACCCTTTAAGAATTTTAGAACCTAACTTATAGACTCCTCTATAATGGTAAAAAGGATCAATACACAACTTTGAGTATCTAATGGACACTCATTAACATCAACAATGTTGCATATATCAGAAGACGACAAGGTAATAGTACCAATTTGGTTACCTAAAATCGTGTAGCTTGGGCATTCTGGTTATATCAGGACCTGATAAGCCATGTGATTAGCAATACACATCAGTGCATGCACATGACCAGAGAAAAAAACAATGTTCCACCAGTCTAGGTAGTAGCCAAATTATGACACCCTGGTTACAAACATGTAATATCTTGCACCTTATTCTAGTAGACAGACAATTCTACTGTTGGTCCTAGCTGCATGTGATTACACACGAGATAAGTTATAAATTATGTACCAACATAGTTACCTGCATAAGATCAGTTCCAATAGAGTGGGTAACCATATGATTAAATATGAAAGCAATCTGTCTCAATTAACTATGGATGCGAGCAATCTAAAAGCAATCGCATCCCTATATGATTAACTATGATTAACAATCTGTCTCCTAAGATCTTTAAATTTTGTTTGCTTTTTTCCAAAATAAAATTTAGGGAAGTAAAACTTTGTAGATTATTCAAGAGACGCTTTCCCATATTTGTGGATGTCATTTCTACTAAATTGTCTTAAAGAAAACTGGTCAAATGCTCAACATCATTGACCACAACCAATTGAAGTAAATTCATCAACTATTAAAAACTTGAAATTACAAAATTTCAAATAAAATAAATTATTTCTTCCTTAAAATTCATCAAAGTTGATCATCTTTATATATAGACTTATCGGGACTTCTACATGCTTAATTCCATTGGATACAACTACTAAGAAGCTTGAATACAAATTCATCAAAGTTGATAATCTTTATATATTGATTTATCAGGGCTTGACATGCTTAATTCCATTGGATATAACTACTAAGAAGCTTGAATTACAACCAAGTCATTTCATAATTGATCAAAGATTAACCATTTTTCCTAAATCCTGAAGTATGAATCACTGTAACTCTGTAGATGGGCCTAGTCAATCGAGAATAGTCCTCAATTAAGAAACCAATCTAACCAAAGTGATTTTAAAATTAACTGGTGTTATGCTAATTAACCAGTAAAGAACTAAATCATATTTGCTTCTTGGAGGATTTTAATTGCCCCTAAATCCTGTTAAAGTTGCAATGCTGAGAATCTGTTTATGTATTGTGATTTTTAAAGGATTAATTAGCCATATTTTTATAGCGAACCTCCCTACTAAGATGCTCAAGCTTTTTGCTCTTTTGTTTTTTGAGAAGTAAAATTTTGCAAAAGGATATAAGGTTTAATTATGCATATTTTTATAGACAACCTGCTCACTACGATGTTTAAAGCTTTTTTGTTTTGCTTTTTTTAAAGTAAAATTTTGAAGAGAATTCAATGTCTAATTATTTATAGACAACCTGTCTATAAGATGCTTAAATCTTTTTTTTTAATTCAAAGTAAAATTTTGTACAGAATTCAAAAGATGCTTATTTGTGGATGATATTTCTATTAAATTGACTTGAGGGAAATTAGTCAGATGTTCAGCATCCTTGATCACAACTAGTTGAAGTGATCCATTAACTATTAAAAATATTTTAAATTACAAAATTTCAAATAGAATAAATGATTTTTTTCTTATAATTCATCAAAGTTGATAATCTTTGTATATCACCCTCTCATTTTTAAGGGGCCTCTACTGTTATACATGCTTAATTCCATGTGATATAACTAATAAGAAGCTTGAATTACAACTGAGTCATTTCATAATTGATCAGATATTCACCAATTTTCCTGAATCCGGAAATATGATGCTGCAAGTCTATAGATGGGTCTAGTAAACCTAGAATAGTCCTCAATTAAGAAACCGATCTAACCAAAATGATTTTAAAATTAACCAGTGATATGCTAATTATTTAGCATCAGTGGCAATTGAAAAATTTAGACCTTGATTTATTCACTTGTAATCATCACTGTGTTGTTATGCCTCATTTCAATGCACTGGACCACTATTCTCACTCATTTCTTGTTTTAAATCATTTTGTTCCAACTTTAGAAGATAAATCATTATGTATTCAGAACATCATTCTGCTATTATATAATTCTAACTTTAGTGTTTTTTGGAGAAGCATCAATGATGACTTTTGGAAAAGATCAGAGCTAAATCAATATTGGCATGTGACCTGAAGCATTTGATTATAGTTTCTCTAAATGGGAAATCATCCTAAGCACTGCTTCATAAGCAGCTACACTAGTTGATCGCAAATTTAGAGCATCCAGGGTAGATCTTCCGAGCCACGTTGAAGATGTGGTTCCTAGTAAGTATGGGTTTAAAGCACTAAATAAAAAAATACATAGCCCATCACTGAAAAATTGATATAAACTAATGATTTTGAAAGGATCCATACTGCACAAGGAATCACCTAGGGATGAGTCTTTTGAATCGAAGAAGATATCTGTTCAATTTCACTACCTAATCTGGTTGAAGTGCATAGATAGATGAGTCTTTTGAATCGAAGAAGATATCTGTTCAATTTCACTACCTAATCTGGTTGAAGTGCATAGACAGAGAACATTTGTTAGTGGTAACATATCAGCGAATGATTGCCTGCAGAACAACTATAATGATATTGCAGAAGAAAGGTGTACCGGAGGATGAATGATTCACTCTTCTATTCTATAATAGTTAGATTCTCTATACCCTACAGGCTACAACAAGAACCTCTCCGAAGGAAACCATCCAAGCCACGGTTGGAATGGGTAATTGATTATTATGGGTAAGAAAGACCTTTAATTGAAAGGGCCTTGCCGGATAACTATAAAGTGCAAAGCAATATAATATTCTTACCCTTAAAATTTAAATTTTTCTACTTTTGGGCTGACAAACTCATGGCTCAAACCTAACTCTGTGTTTATTAGGGACCCACGTTCTCATCATTGCTTGGGTAATCTATAGTCATCCCCAATGAAATGGTAGGTAGGTACACTGACCTTATGAATACCTCTTCTTGTGGGTTGTAAAACTTTGGTTATGCTATTCATTCAAGGGTTATTTTCATCCCTTTAGCAATTAGGACAAAAGAACGCCTATTGGAAGCAATCAATGTTTTCCACTAGTGACGCTTTGAGAGTTTAACACATGGGGTGGAGAAACATACATTACAGCTAGAAGTGTATAGTAGTATTGTATGGTGACAGTACTTTTTAGAGACTAAATTTAAACGAGGTCCTGGATTTTTAGTCACTTTTGTCAAACTTAGACATGAACTGCTGTTGTACACTCTTTCTTGTGATCTTAGGCAATTCAAGTTCCAAACTGAACATAATATAAAATTTACTCATTCATACAGCGATTTAATTTTGATATCCATCTTTTGTCTGCTCTATCCTGCTCTGAAATGATATATACATAAACTCAAATGTTCGACTCACAACTTTTATTACGATTAACACTCTCAATTGTACCTTGCATTAACTGAAATAGGGCTAAGTAGCTTTAACTGCAACAACACTGCATGCAACCATCACCAACAATTTCTATTTATAATAATATCATCAAAGGTACTGCTTTTATCCAATATTTGATGGCCGCAATGCACTACAGGGATCCTTAAATTCTGTCTTGAAGAGATAATTATTCTGATTTGCAGCATTCCAATGCCATTACTTATTTGTTGCTTCTCCTCTACAGAATTGCCATTGTTTGATGACTTTCTCACCTGTAGCTTGGGACCACTGTAGGTTGCTCAATCCTCTATACAAAAATCTATAATTTGTACCAAGAAAATCACATACCCCTTAAAAATTTACATATGTGTTTGCCATTCCGAGGTCGGAAGTGAGCAAAGCATACTCTAGTGATTGAATATCTCATAGCTTGTTTTAGATTTTTCAAATGGGTTGGTGGCTAGTAGCATTGAGGAAAACCACTCTGGACTAACAAACTCCACAAAATGGGGGTGAATGGTAGATTGATAGGAGATCCATTTTGTACTTGATCACTAAAAACCTCAACAAATTGATTGAATGGCAGATCAGACAGACAGGCACAATTAGCACTTGATCCCTTGAACTCTAGGGGGCAGCAACAAACTGAGAACCAAAAGAGATCGAGACAACGACTTTTTGACTCAAGCCTTCAAAGGTATTCAATCATCTCAATTAAGATCTTGGCTTGATAAACAATGTAATTTCATCTAGAAAGGAAGACTTTTAGGATTTGAGGTCACTTTTGGGTGGAATTCTGATTTAGCAGGAGTAGGGGCTAGGACTTACAAAAGAATTGATATTGTTGGAGAGACAAGCCTACACAATTATGTGTACATAATAAATCTGCACATATGCACTGAATATGTTAGAGATAACATGGCTATGTTGTGGCTGTGACAAAAAGCTGTAGATTGTAGTTTTGAATACTGATGCTTTCTTGTCTATTTTATGCAGGTGGCAAAACCAATTGGCTTTTTTCGTAAAGCCCATGATGATCAAAAGGGATTAAAGCAGCTACTTCATTTAGTTCTTTCCAATTTTGGGTACCGTCAACCAGAAAGATCAGATAATGAATGGGCAACTATGTGGTGTGATATGCACTGTTTTCAGGAAAAAGATTTCCCCTTTCTAGACACAACATATATGCTACTGGAGTTTTGTAGAGGGTTACTGAAAGCTAGGAAGTTTTCTTTGGCAAGAGATTATTTAAAAAAGACAGCAAGTGCAGTATTAGCTCCAGAGAAAGCAGAAATGCTTGTTATACAGGCAGCACATGAATATTTCTTCTCAGCTTCAAGTTTGGATTCTTCTGAAGTGTGCTTTTATCAAACCCTACTTTGTTTTGGTTTATGAATCACATGTTGCTGTAAATTTCCTATGTTGCTCAAAGAATATGTTCTACATAATTTAGCCTATAAAGTTGCTGCAGGCTAGGGAGTAATATTGCTTTGGTAATAATTGTTTCTACTTTCTTGTGGCTTGTTAGAATTGAAGGGAAAAGGAAAATTCCTTCTGGCACTATTACAGAATATTCTAGTTGTTGTAAGGCAACTTTGGGGGCATTATTGCAAATGAAATTTATGTGGTTTAAATAAATTAGAGTCGTATCAATTAGTAATTAGCTCTTCCTCTCGGACTACTTCAGGGTTGTTGCAATCGCTGCAGTGGGTTTTCTGGCGGTTTGTGAACAGACGAGGTCTAGAGGGTGTGTTGTTGTTTACAGAGGTGTTCTCCCTAAAGGCCACCGCAGAAGACATTGTGTGACGGGTTTGGATTTTCAGGTGCAGATATTTCATATGATCATGAACACCCAAGGGATTTGAACTCTAGACCACTTTATGTTTCAGAAAACAAAGATGCATGCACTAGAAAACTATTTCCATACCTGTAAAGAATCCCATCGGCCCCTTCTTCTCGTTTGCTTGCGCTTTAGCTAGGCAGATATAAAAATCGCGACCACATTTCATTGACGTGTAGAAAATTGCTAAGCCACCATTGCCATGTGAAAGAGAACACCGTGGAAAAAAGTTGAAATATCTGACATATTTGCACGAGGAGAAAGCCAGTGAGCAAAAAGTATGTGAATAATCGGTTGGATTCGAAAGTGATCAAATTTGAAGGGCGGATCAGTGACCAAATTTGAAATTTGAAGGGCGGGTCTTTATAAAAATCGACATGTACTTGGTGATCAAATTTGAAGGGCGAGTAAGTGATCAAATTTGAAATTTGAAGGGCGGCTCTTAAATTTTTATCAAATTTGAAATTTGAAGGGGCGGGTCTTAATTTTTTTTTAGAGATTTAGGGCAATATAAATAATTTACTTCAATTCACAAGTATAAATTAACTAAACCCTTTCACCAAAAGAAATACAAATAGTGTTTTTTTAAATTTTAAATAATTGTGCACTTCTTAATATTTATATGAAAAAAAGATATATTTTCAATAAAACTTATTTTGAACACATTAAGTTGTCATATGTGTATCATTAACAATAACATAACAACTATTATATTGTATTTTTTCCATTTTGAGCACACTTCATTATACAAAAAAAACTACTTAGACTGTGCCATAACCATATTGGGGAATCCACGTGCAATCCAAGCTTGAGAGATGTAAGAATTATAAGGATTGAGCACCGAAGAAAAAATAATACACAACTCAAAAAACATTAAAAAAAATTTCCTACATACCAACCAAGTTAGCAAATCTAGCATAACTGGGGTCGGGGCATCAATTTTTTTTGTTCAACAATTGTCATGAAAACATACATATATGGGATGGAGGGGCAATGGAATCAAGCCTAAGTCAATTGAATCCTTTCAACTCACTACGTGTCTAAGTCTAACAATCCACCTTTTAAATTGAACCAAAATACCAAAGCAAGTTTTATAATGGCTAGATTTGAGAAAGTTCTATGTGTGAGTAATTAAGGGACCGGGGCTCTAAAATTTGTTGTGATTTGTACCAGTCCACGATTCAGTGAATTGATAGTCATGAGTAGGAATTTAAGTTATTTAATGAAAACAAGTAATGTGTATAACCTCTATGTCGAAACCATTTTCCATGTTGATGCATGCCACTACCCTCTTTATTGTCTTAACAAAAGGCATGATAATGAGGAAGAAGACCTAAAATTATGGACTTCACCTTCAAAAGAATGCCTTGCAATCACATTGGTAAGGAGTGATAAGAAGATCACAACAATGCAATGTGTCAAATCTTAGTTGATAGTGTTAATTAAAGACTTACATGGTAAAATTAATATAAGACTTACTTATAGTTGTCTCTTACTCTTTGTGTCTTGACACATTTGATATTTTATGGTCCTCTTTGTGCCTTGACCCAATTCGTATTATAAGGTGAGGATGTGGATGCATAATAATCCTTAGTTATGATTATGAGATGAGGATTTAAAGAGAAGAGGATGTAAAGACGAGCAATTTTTATATGTATTTTGGTGGCGTTGAAGACAAATGTTGTGAGAAACCACAAATGTTTGGAAGGACGGAGGGAGATTACATCATGATCATGCCTCCCATCAAATTGAAGACTATTCTTCAGCCAACAATTGCTTTTTTATTTTTATTAATAATTATTGTTTCTCCATATTGTGTGCCCAATGACACCTCTCTATAGCAATGCATAAATCAACCTTTGCACAGTTTGTGATCCTAGCTTGATCTATCGTTTTGAGATTCTTAGATAGAACTCACTTTCACCTACCAAGAGTCACTAGGGGTGCACTAAGAAATGGCCTTGGGCCAATTGTAGTAAACTCCCACTAATTTATCACACTTGGGAATTTTCACGTAGAACCCTATTATGCCTACTAGGAGTGGTTAGGGATGCACTAAGAATCAAACCTCAACTAATTGTGGTAAACTTTCATCAATGTGTCGATTCAAAGATTCTCATGTAGAGCCCTATTACCCGCTATTAGAAGCAACTAGAGGTGCTTTAAGAATTGAACATGAGCTAGTGTGGTAAAGTCCCATTGATATATTATTTCATGGATTCTCGAAGATATCCCAAAAACATCTATTAGGAGTGGCCATGGGTGTGTTGAGAATTAAAAATGGGCTAGATGTGATGACCTCTCATAGAACTACTACTTTGGGGATTCTCAAGGAGTGTCATCCTATTCCTACTAGAAGTGATTAGAGGTGTATTGAGAATTGAACCTACGTTATTTGTGGTAAACTCCCATTTATCTACCACTATATTTTTAAGTAGAGGCCCCTACACTTACCAAGGGTAAATAGTGATGCATTTAGAATCAAACTTTGACTAGCCATGTTAAACTTCCACTAGCCCACTACATCAAGGATTCTCGGTTAGAGCCCTCTTATGCCTATTAGAAGCAATTAAGGGTATGTTGAGAATCAAACATGGACTAGTTGTGGTAAAATCCCACCATTTCATTACTTCAAGGATTTTTGGTAGAACCCTCTTATGTCTATTAGAAATGGCTATGGGTGCGATGCCAATTTGACTTGCGATAGTTGGTGTATCCTACATCAATCCATTGCTTGAGGGATTCACAAGTACAAGGATCATAACTCTACTATGAGTCGAGGGGTGTGTTGAGAATCGAACATGGGTTAGTTGTTGTAAATTATTATGCAATAAATTCTGAAAATAACATAAAATTAGAAGAGAGAGTAACCAAATATTAATCAATAAAACCAATACTAATAAAACAATTGAAATGTAATGTCACAATATATAGGGATTAACATAAACTCCCCTTGATCTACTACATAATATTTTTTTAGTAGATATCATCCATGCCTACCAAGAAGTGGTTAGAGATGCATTGAGAATGGGGCCTAAGCTAGCTTTAGTATACTCCCATTGATCTATTTCTATGGGGATTCACATGTTATGCCTTCCTATGTCTAGTAGGACTAGTTAAAGGTGCATAGATATTAAAAAATGAGCTATTGTGGTAAACTCCCAATGATCTACCTATTTTAAGGATTTCTTAGTAAAGCTCTCTTAAGAGTAGCTAGGGGTACATTAAGAATTAAACATGGGTTAATTATAGTGAGCTCTTACCAGTCTATCACCTTGAACAATCTTAAATAGAGCATTCCTACACACACTAGAAGCAACAAGGGGTAAACTAAAAATTGACCTTGAAGTAGTTATGATAAATTTCCATTAATTTGTGTCGAATCCACAACCTAATCAACTCATGTGCTTGGTATTGAATGCCACTACATTTGAAAACATTTCTATTAGCATTCCCTCCCACTCAAATGTCACTCAAATGTTGTCGAGGACAAGTGAATTCCAACATCAAGTACATCATACATCACATCATCATAATCATTGACATCATCATCATCAACATCAACATCAATAAGTACATCATTAACAACATCATGGTCATCATTGCAAGTCACTTGCACAGTTGATGGATTGGCATGCGAAGAATAGGAGTAAAGATGGATTCATCCGAATTCCAGCAGACTTCAAAGCAATGAAACACATAGAAGATAAATGGCCAATAAAATTCAAAGATGAACCACGTAGTGTTCCTTGCAATTGATGGAGTGTGCCCTTTCTCATTCCTAAGCCCAAATTACACTGTTTGGCCTGCTGGATTGCTAGTATACAATATTTCCCCCATGGATGAGTGTTAGAAAGGAGCACCTTATGCTAAGTCTCATTGTTCTAAGAAAACGACAAGTGAAAAAAATGGATGTTTATCTAGTGCCGTTTATTGATGAGATGCAATTGTTATGGAAAGGTGGCATAACAATGTATGACATATCAGGTCCTCCATCAAATAGGTCATTCATGTTTTATGGTGTACTATGTTGGACAATTCACAATTTCCCAGGACTTGGTGTATGTTCAGGTACGGAAATTATTTTACATATTCACACATGATATTTAATTTTCGGTTCAATTTGCATAGATCCATCATACTATTTTTTTCCTCTAAACATTAGTTATTAAAGTGCAGGGCTTCAAACAAAGGGGGTTTGCGCATGTCCAAGATGTGCAGAAAATTTTTAGGGGCGCTTCTCTAAACATTAGAGGAAATTTCAACTCAAAATGGGCCTCCTAAAAAGAATTAATAAAATAATAGTTAAAATAATAAAATAATATTTATTAATTTTGGAGGAAGAAAAGAAAAAAACTACTTTTTTGTTTGTATTTTCGACATATCTCCCCTTGTTTTTACTCAAATTTCGATAGGGAGAGCTCGTTGGATGTGGAATTAAATTTCGCATCCAACGATTACCCACTCGGCATACTTTTGATGGACCCTGCTACCCCAAAAACAAGAAATACCTAAAAAAATGTGATGATGACATCATCATCACAATTTTCAGGTATTTCTTATTTTTGGGGTAGCAGGGTCCATCAAAAGTATGCCGAGTGGGTACTCGTTGGATGCGGAATTTAATTCCACATCCAATGAGCTCTCCCTATCGAAATTTGAGTAAAAACACGGGGAGATATGTCGAAAATACAAAAAAAAAGTAGTTTTTTTAATGATACCTATCCCCAAATTTATATTAAAAAAGTGTTTAAGACCTATATGGTATTTCAAATTTAAATCAATCTCATTGGCTAACACATTATGACATGGAATTTGAATCAAAGTTAAAAGGCCCATTTTTAGTTGAAATTTCCCCTAATGGACCTACACAAGTTTATTTATGCAAACAACAGGGGCTTTCTACCGACAGATCATAAGTTCAGGACTCGGCTCAAGAATTAGTTTGATGGGAAAATTGAAAGTAGAGGCCCTCCCAAGGTTATGGTTCCAACTGATTGGCTTCAAAAGTATAAAGATGCTGAACAAAAAATTCGAGAACATTTGCTTTTCCAAGATCCATCAATTGAAGAACGAGAACAAGTTATGGTTGATATGCCACGAGGAATGAATAGAAAATCCATATTTTATTATCTACATTATTGGAAGGATCTATTGATATGCCATCTATTAGATCCTATGCATATATTCAAAAATGTCACAGATTCTATATATAGACATATATCAACAAAGATAAAGACACTTTATCTTCAAGAAGAGACATTGCTCTTTCACGTACCAAATTTGATAGAAGACATTTGTGGCCAAATAGAGAAAATGAAACTTATGCATAAGCTCCATGGATTTTGAAAAAGAAAGATCTAGATAAACTAAAAAATGTTATCCGTACAATAAGGACACCTACTGGCTATGGCTCATCATTGAATAAAGCTTTCACAGTTGATGGACATATCACTGGATTTAAAACACATGATTTCCATAATTTTATGAAGGTATCAACATAACTTAGTTGTTATTGTTATCATATAATTACCATTCTTTTTATGATATTTCATATTTAAAATAATGAACTAATCTCATTTTATTTGATAATTTGATAGCATATCATGCCCTTGGCGATTAAGGGGGATTCATGCCTTACCGCTGATTTGAGGAGTGCCATAAGTCGATTGTCAACATTTACAAGGTATGGAGCATGACATGTTTATGTATGTACGAGAAAGTTGTAATACATTGCATTTTTTATGTCATTAGTTATTCATGTTAATTTACCAATGTTATGTTAGGTGGGTTTCCTCCAAGGAGATCCATGAGAGTGAATTAAGAATATGGAAGAACGAAATTGCAGAAATTGTATGTTTATTGGAAAAGGAGCTCCCTACAAGTTTCATGGACCTTCAAGTTCATCTGCTTATACACCTAGTAGACGACATTGAAATGGCGGGTGTTGTATCAACAATGTGGATGTTTTTATTTGAGAGGTATATGAGAACACTAAAAAGATATGTCTGACAAAAGGCACATCCAGAGGGTTGCATGGCTAAAAGATATGTATTGAATGAAGCATTTTTCTTTCTATGTGAATACCTTGGTAAAGATTATGAAGATGGTCCACGAATATGGGATGAAGCATGTGCAACAGATATTATAGATGGAGAGAAACCTCAATCTAATGGTGTTCAAGTAGAATTTGGTGAGTAAAATCATGATCTTTGCGGTTATTTTTCCAATCATTTACTCTATAAAATTATTATTTTTCAAAAATATAATAATGGCATTTGCAATTTGAAAATGTACATGTTGATTTTCAATAGGTGTTGATGAACGCATTGTGCTTGACAAGTTCGTTCTTTACCACATGGATTGTATGAATAAATGGATTGACTTGTATGAAAAGAAAAGGGAAGAATTTTTAGAATCAAGGAAGCAATTTAAGAGATCAAACCCAAGGAATACACCACTTCCCATGGATTTGTTTGGGGAATGGGGAAAAGATTGCACACTACAATGGGTTAGTGAACAAATTCAAAATCAAATAGATGAAGAAGGAAATGATGCAAACATAACAGAATATAAGATCAACATGTCTAGAGGATGTGAAAGAAAGGTACATTTGAAAATGTCACAAAATATTTTTTTACAAAACATTGTTGACACTATTGACTATTTAATAATGCATATATACTTGCTTTTTCTAGTTGAACTAAAACAAATGGTCTGATACAGCTGAGGAGATATCTTGCAATGTGGGCATGTGGTTGACACTATCATATGGAAAGAATAGACTTAAAAAGACGCTCCTTTGATAGTGGTGTCATGGTTGATTTCAAGCAATCAAGTTGAGCAAGTTCAAAAGACAAAAATATTATTGAAGGGAATCTTTAGTATGTTGGAAAAATCCAAGAAATTATTGAGTTGGATTATCGGTCTTTCAAATGTTGTATTTTTAAATGTAGATGGTATGAGGCATTTGAGAGGATGCGAAGACATGATACCCATAGTGGACTATTTTCTATAGATTCCTTGAGGTACCTACCAGAAGACAAGGAGTCATATGTCTTACCAATTCATTGTGAGCAGGTATTATTATCAATATAACATAACTATAATCACAAGAATCAATGGTTATATACAATATGTTAATTCATAGTGTATTATGAATATAAATGTGCATATTAATTAAAAATTATACTAGCATGTCTAATATATGATTATGGTTCACGTGCAGGTGTTTTTCTATGAAGATATTATGGATCCAAAGTGGATATTTGTCATACATTATGATCCAAGGTTAAGACATGTATTTGATGATGTCTCGATGAATATTGAGCAAAACAATGATATCCAACCAATTCCAGATGAGAGATTAGAGAAAAATGAAGAAATGACCACCCATGGTGATGTTCAAGATGAAGATACTCAAACACAAGAAGATGAAGATGAAGATGTCCAAGCACAACATGACAACATTCTTCATGCCATTAATCAACATGATCCAGAGCTAGATGAGAGTCAAGATGGTGCAAATCAATTTGATGATATGGAGTTAAAAGAAAGTGAAGTAATACCGCTTTAGCAGGATGGTGTAGAAATAATAATATAAAAAACTTACAGGACCATATCAATATTGATAAGGAAGCATTGGATGACATATATGCTGATAATAATGTAAATGAAGAAGACTTCTAATTTTACAGGATTTCTAATCCATATTAATTGAATAATTATGATCTTATGTCCAAAGCGTTGAGATTGTTTTTTTATCACATGGATTTAGTAATTTTGAATTAGTTTCTTGATTTAAAACTTTTCAAAAGGTTGCTTCTTAACGAATCTACACCTAAATGTACATGGGAATCACTGTTCAAAATAGTCATTTTATTATGGGCTTAGCAAATGTTATTTTTGTTTCAATTTATTTTAACCACATGTCTTCCCCCTTTTTATTATGCATTGAATAATGAAATGTCAATGATTGTTTAGTTAATATTATTCACACTATTGAATAATTCTATGAACTTTACTATAGTAATTTTCCATCTTGCACTAATGAACAATGTTGACGAGGTAGACAACTTAGTTTATCATTAACATTTTTCCAATTAATGTGGTTATCTATATACAATAACTAATATTTTGTCATAAATTTACCACATCCAACCTATCAATGAAATGTTGTCGAGGACAAGTGCCATTAAGGTCACTCAAAATTCCATTAAGGTCACTCAAATGATATTAAGGTCACTCAAATGTTGTTGAGGACAAGTGAATGTCAACGTCAAGTACACCATACATTGCATCATCATCATCGTTGACATCGTCACCATCAACATCAACATCAATAAGTGCATCATCAACAACGTCATGGTCATCATTGTCCTCATCAACAAATACATCATCATTGATAGGGTCACTCATATGCCATTATGGTTCATCGTCAGTCATCACCATTTTGATCCATGTCATGTTGTTACAATCACTCAAATGCGATTAAGGTCACTAAAATTTTGTCGACAACAACTAAACGTCATTATGACCATTTAGGTGATATTAATATGTTTCTTACATGCCATTATGAACATTTGAGTTCCATTAGGATCAGTGTGTATTGAGAAGTATTATGACATGCATCATCATCATGGGCATCGATCTTGTCATCATCATCATCATCAATGCCATATGGTACATCAACATCATCTTGATCATTATCCTCATTATCATCTTCATCTTCAGCATTAAGTACATCATTAACAAAATCATCACCATCATTGTCATTATGGTCACTCATATGCCATTAGTGTTCTTAATCACTCATCGCCATTAGGATTCATGTCATGTAATTGTTAAGGTCATTTATATGTCGTTATAGTCATTTTGATGTTAATAGGGTCATTTAGATGTAATTACAAAATTTTTGGTGCCATTAGAATCAATCAAGATCCAAAAGTGCTACCACATGCATAATCATCGTTGACATCCACATCGTCATCATCATCATACAATAAATCAACATCCTTGTTGTCGTTGTATTCATCATCAATATAATTGCAATAATACTAAGCAAGGAACCCTACTACCTCATAGGAATGGATGATATAGTCTTATACTTATCAAATCATATCAATACAATCCATCATAATTATCGTAATGCATCATCGTCATGTTGTTAGGGCCAATAAAATGCCATTAGGGTCTATAAAATGTGTTGGGGACACTCAAATGCCATTACAGCATTTTAGGTGACATTAAGGTAATTTACCCCTCATAAGGATTAATCAATATCCAAAAGTGCCATGATTATGATCATTTAGGTGCCACTATTATAAATCAAGATCCAAAATTACTATCACATAAATCATGACCATTGACATCGACATTGACATTAATCACTAACGTTGACATTGATAAATCTGACGTTATATCAGACGTTTTCCAAACACAATTCCTAACTCTAAACCTAGGGAAATTCCTAGTGCCATTCAGAACATTTTTTTGGAGGCTATTTTGGGCATTATATGGGATGCTTTTTTGGACGCTAATTGGGACGTGAATTGAGATGCTAATTATCGTCCAAAATAGCGCCAACTTTTAAATTGGGACGCTAATTGGGATGCTAATTGGGATGCTACGTGGGACGACAATTTGGATGCTAATTTGGATGCTAATTGGGATGCTAATTGGGTTTCTAATTGGGACGCTAATGATTCATCCAAAATAGCGCCAACTTTTAACTTGGGACACTAATTGGGATGCTAAATGGGATGCTAATTGGGATGCTACTTGGGACGCTACTTGGGACGCTATTTGGGACGCTAATTAGCGTCCCAAATAGTGCCAAATTGTAAAAAGGGATGTGAATAACGGCATTAAAAGCGCCATCCCGTGGAAAAGTGTCCACTTTGTCCAAAAAATGATGAAAAATACACTAAATTTGATAGTGGGCACTAAAAAGGAAGCTAAAAGAGATGCTAATCACAGGGTTTTGTTGTAGTGTGGCTGAATAGATCACAACAAAAGAGCTTATATCATGAATAAGTAAAATGAGAAGCGTGAAAGCATTATAGGCTTATAAATCCCCGAAGTTGAACCTTTATTATAAAATCGATCTTAGGCTTTATAGCCTTCTACAAAAAGTACAGATCCTGAAACTTCGATCTGTTTTCACAAAAATACTCAAAAGTGGTAGTTTTTTCAAATTAGGGTTTCAAACCCTACCTAACTATTTGTCTAACTATGATGAAGATCTAGTTCACTGAGTGAACATTAAATAACTGAAGTAGTTGCTAGTGATCACTGTTGTTGGTCCACTGTAAATTTGTTACCAAAAGCCAGCATTTCGACAGTTAACTGATGTGATCTTTCTTGCTTAATCTGCCAGAATTTTGTACCCTGTCTCCACGGTCGGTGATCGAAAGCTCTAACATGAACGATCAGAACCTTGAACTTGAATGTGACCGCAGTGTCAGTGATTTAAACCACTACCAGCGCGATGGTTAAGCCTCATTGATCGGAAGCTATAACCACTAACTCGTCGATGATCGGAACTCCAAACCACTAAAACATCGAAACCTCGAGACTAAATGTTGCCTCAGTGTCGACATTTCAAACCACTAACGTCGCGATCGGTGATCAGAAGCTCTAGACACTAAGGATCAGAGATTTACATCTAAACGTTGCCCCAGTGTCGGCATTTCAAACCACTAACGTCGCGATCGGGGATCGGAGGCTCTAGCCACTAACCCATCGGAGCTTTAAACCTGAATGCTGCCGCAATGTCAGCATTTCAAACCACTAATGTCATGATTGACAATTAGAGGCTCTAGCCGCTAACCCATCGAAGCTTTAAACCTGAATGCTACCGCAGTGTCGATGTTTCAAACCACTAACTTCTAACGGCAATCGAAAAGACTAACCACTAATCTATCGGCGATTGAAAGCTCTAGCCACTAATCCATCGGAGCTTTAAACCACTAATTGTCGGCGATCGGAACCCCAAGATTGAACGTGTAGGCGCTTTAAACCGCAAATGTCGCGATCGACGATCGAAGGCTCTAGCCGCTAACCCATCGGAGCTTTAAACCTGAATGCTGCCACAGTGTTAGTGTTTCAAACCACTAACTTCTAAGCATTGGCGCTCGAAAGACTAACCAGTAATCTATCGGTGATCAGAAGCTCTAGCCACTAATCCATCAGAGCTTTAAATCACTAATTGTCGGTGATCGAAACCCCAAGATTGAACGTGTCGGCGCTTTAAACCGCAAGTTTTTCATAGTGTCGATGGTATAAAGGAATAAAACTCCAAAACGTTGGCATTGTAGAGGATTAAACCTCCGACCTACTGTCGAAAATGTTCTTTTGGTGGCTAGTGTATATGTTGCACTCCTTCTTAATCTGCCGAAGACAACCCTTTTCGATGGCTAATGAGATGTTATGAGCCTCACCTAAGCCACCGAAAGCTACAACTTGTGAAATTTTTACCCAAATAAA
Source organism: Pseudotsuga menziesii (assembly GCA_001517045.1). NCBI lineage: Eukaryota > Viridiplantae > Streptophyta > Pinopsida > Pinales > Pinaceae > Pseudotsuga > Pseudotsuga menziesii. The sequence goes on along the minus strand of LPNX010991285.1, from coordinate 1,639,816 downwards.
AAACAGAGGCTTTCAAACTTGTCAGTGATATTCATATCCTTCATTGCATGAGTTAAATTCTTCATACTATCAAAATAAATTATTTTGGGACATAACAGGACGAGATGCCACTAGTACCTCAGATAATGCTACAACCATTTGATAAATGGGCGATGGATTTTGTGGGACTGATCAATCCTCCAAGAAAATGGATGGGTGCGTGATATATCATCACAGCGACAGACTACTTGACTAGATGGGCATAAGCAACATCAGTGACATATTGTACAGCTGCGACAACGACCAAGCTCCTATTTGACAATGTAGTTACTCAGTTTGGTTGTCCCAAGATATTGATGAGAAATCAAGGGAGTCACTTTATCAATCACACAATTAACGCAATGAGTAAGGAATTTTAGATCCAACATAAGAAGAGTACCCCATATCAACTATAGGAGAATGGAACCATCAAGGAATTCAACAAGGTATTGGAACATGCCTTAATCAAGGTATGCAACACAAATTGTGATGATTAGAATTTGAAAATCCTTGTGATATTATGGGATTACAGAACAAAATGTAAGAGATTGACGGGACAAATGCCATTTAATTTGGTTTATGGCCAAGAAGCAGTAATGCCAATGGAGTAAATTGTTCCTAGCCCATAATTTGGTTTAAAGTACAAAATCCATATTTATTTGTTATCTATTATAATGAAATAAGAATATCATCTTACTTGTAAATAATATTGCTCCTATAATTATGTATGTTGTTTTTATATTTAATTTATTTATAGATGTATCGAGAGATAGTATTCTATTGTTTATTTCTTATGTGACCCTATTTATATTACAATAATAATATTCATAAATTAAAAGAATAACAAATTATCTATATTCTTTCCTATGAACTGTGTTGTAGTGTTAGTTTTAATTTATAAAAGAAACAAGCTAGTAGCTGTATAACTTGATTTAAGTTCAGATAGATAAAATGAAAGAGTTATTTACATTACAGTGTAATTAAAAATCTTAACCAATTAGTTTTAGCTTTAGAAATAGATCTAAGTTTGTCTATCCTCACTCACAGTTTGAATGCTAAATATAAAAGAAAATACGGTAATTACTTATTCTATACAGGAAAGCAATAACTTGTAGAGATGAATGGTATTCTAATTTAACCTGACACTACATATTTTAACTTTTATATATTCTCTTCCTTTTGTTTCAAAGTAGAAATAAAGATTTCGGAAGTGAATACTGTAAAAAGAACTGCTTCATCTACCAAACATACTACAGTCAGTAAAATGATATAGATTCTTTATCTATTTCTAAATCTGACATTTATAGTCTAGGTCTAACCCTAACCCTACTCCAAGTACAGAATACTATTTCTTCTAATAACAAAATTAAAAGTAAACATTCTCTCAATCAAACTAACATCTATTTTAAATTTACATCTTACTATCTTCATATAAATACACCACCTGTGCTAGAGTACGATCTGGATTACTCCAGATGGGGAAAAACACAGGTAGGATTTGTTTATCATCAAGAATAATTTCATTACTAAACTAACTAAGATATTTTATCCTCTAGGTTTCACATCATAAATTGCAACTGCATCATTCAATCAAACACAGATAATAACACAGAAATTAATAAATAGCAGAACCCGTTCTTAAAGCTTGGTCGACAACAGCAATGGGAGGCCGTTCCTCCCTACCAACTCCTGGAGAGCGCTCAAACAACGACTCCTCAGGACCCCCGAGCTTGCTCTGGTCTCCCTGGCAGGAACTAGGTGCAGCAGATAATCAAGTACTAGTCCTGAGACTCAATACCAGTCCTGAACTTATCAGTCAATTCTCTTAGCTAGAAAGCTGTATCAGATCAAGTTACTGCAGTTCATCCCTCAAACACCTTCCTTACAATTTTTCCCTTTTTCCCATTGAATTCCTTGAAGTGCATTCCACCTGAATGATTCTTCTCTTGGAAAATATCTGAGCAGCCTCAGCTCTCAACATTGGGCACTTTTAAAAGATTGCCTAGGTCTTTTTGGGTTAGTTGTCATTAATTGAGCCACCTGCTCTGATCCGACTTTCTTGGGGGATCATGACCCCAAATATAGGGAAATTGCCACCTGCAACATAGGAAGTGTTTGAGGATGCTGCCACTTGTCTTTTGCCCTCCACCTAGTTCCTTCCACCAGTTTGACCAGTAACACTCTTATTAACAGCTCTCCCAAGGTGTTGTCTCCACTTTTTATTTATTAAAAATAAAATATTAAGAATTACATTCCACATCTTTTGACTCTGCTGAGTCATCAGTTCCTACTAAGCATTAAATTTAACATAATTTCTTAGGAATCAAATTAAAACAAATAACATTATTTTACAAAATTGGGGTATGTGACATACACACCCCCTTAAAATGTAACATTGTCCTCGATGTTACTTATTCTTCATCTTCTGAAGTTCCCTGGAACAGATTTGGGTATGCTTCCCGCATCTTACTTTCCAGTTCCCAGGTGGCCTCTTCAGAACTAAGGTGCTTCCATTGCACCTTCACCTGTCCAATGGTGCGGTTCCGAAGTGTAATTTCCCTCGTCCCGAGGATACAGTCCGGTTCCACCAGAATTTCTCCTTCTGGTTCCACCTGTACAACATTCCAATTAACCACATGAGTAGCATCATGAACATACTTCTTTAAAACAAAGATATGAAAAACATTATGTACTTTCAAGTTAGGTGGTAATGCTAGTTGGTAGGCTACTTGGCCAATCCTAGATAAAATTTCAAATGGACCACAATAGCGTGGTGCCAACTTTGCACATCTCCCCAGTCTTAGAGAGATTTTCTTGGGCCTTACCTTGATGAACACATGTTCACCTACCTGGAACTCCTTTGGAGTTCTTTTCAAGTCTGCTTGACTCTTTTGCCGATCATGTGCCACCTTCAAATTTCCCTGCACTTGCTTCATAATTTCCTCCATTTCTTTCAACAATTATGGTCCTAACACTAATCTATCTACTGGATTATTCCAAGAGATAGGAGTGTTGCATTTTCGTCCATATAAAATTTCAAATGGACTAAATTTAGCTGATGACTGATAGTTACATGTCAAAACCCCATGGTTATTTGCAGTTTCCTTGCCCTTAAAATTATTCAAATTATTGGAAGTACCATTCCTATTTCCCTGGAAATTCTTGTTGTTAGAATAATTTTTGGTCTTATTATTCTTGAAATTCCTGTGAGGTACAAATTCTTTCTTCTTGAATTCAGGCTGATTGTTATTTTTCTTAGCCTTCCAATTGGCTAAGGCTTCTTTCTTCCGGTATTGCTCAAAACAAAAATAAGCCTTACTCATAGCTTCCTCCAAAGTCTTCAGGTTATCATATTCAATTATGTCTTTGATATGATATGGTAGACAGCTAAGAAATCGTTGTACTTTAGGTTTCTCGTCTACTAGGTAGGGTACATACCTAAGTAAACTTAAGAATTTGCTATTCAAATCCTTCATAGTCATTGAACCTAACTTCAATTCATAAAACTCTTTAGCTCTTTCCTCGTAATACTGTTCAGACAAAAAATTATTTTTGAAGTATCTTTTAAAGGTATTCCAGTTAACTTCCTTCTCTCTCATACCCTTGACTCTCTTCAGGTCTTGCCACCATATGTCAGCTTTTTCAGAGAGGTTATATATTGCAATCCTTGCCTTTAACTGATTAGAATAATTATATATATGAAAATGCTTCTTCATCCCGGATAACCAAGACTCTGCTTCCTCCCCCTTCTCAGTTTCTCCATTAAAAGTTGGGGGCTTTATCTTTTTAAACTCCCCTGAAATTTCCTCATATGGTTTGTATTTCTTCTTTTTGTCATACAATTCATCTTCACTACTGTCACTAGTAGTATGATAATTTTGTTGTTCACCAAACCCTTCAGATGATGAACTGCTTTCAGTTTTTGCAAGCTTCATCTTTTTGGATTTTCTTTGATGACTAACATCTTTATAATCTGATTTCCTACTCCTTCCTTCAATTTGAAACTTTTCTATTAAAATTTGGTTCAATTCTTCATGAGCCTTTAGGATCCTTTCATTCTCCCTCTTTACTGATTCCATTTCAGTTTTTAAATCTTTCACAGTCTGTAACAACTCTGAGGAGTTAGCAGTCCCCTCTTCTAACATAGGTTCTTTGGGCAATTTTCTTGTTTCTGTATCTGGAGACTCCTCCTGTGCATACTCTCCCAGCTTTTCCATACCTGCCTGTTAAACTTCAGAAAAAGGAAATTTTTTGTTCTTAACATAAAACAAAATATATGTTAGCATATTATTTTAATTTACTGTTCTATGAAATCTAGTTGGGCTGCATCAAGGCCTAGTGTTTGAACCTTGTGCTCTGATACCACATGTCAAAACCCCAAAATTTCCGAAAAATTTAAAATTTTGAAATACAGATAATTTTCATTAACACAGTCAACTAATTGTTTTAATTAGTTATATGTTAATGATTTTGTAAACTGAATTATCTACTTGATTATGTTTATCTTATAGAATAATTCTTTTTCAGTTTAATAATTTGTTTTTCTTTGCGACCACAAGGTGGAACTGTCTTGGTGATCTGGGGCTTACTTAGCTTTGAGCTAACGCAGAAATTTTACCTGCTCTTACAGACTTACAGGTAAGAAGATCCGGTGTTGCTTGTCAATAATCCTAAAGCATTCAGATATAAGTTCGTTGCAAAAATAATAGCTCAGTAAAAGAATATAACTGCTATTTGATTCCAATGTTTTATGAGGTAAAACTATTAAATCGTTATTCTTTTAAAGGCGTCATGGAAACGAGATTCAGTCCTATCAATATTGATGACAATTTGCTTTCTCTCTAGTAGTTGTAATTTATAGTTCTTATTGCGTACTAGACTCTTCGATGTTTACCAATGTTTACTATAGTCGTCGTGTATAAACGCCTTAATCTTTCTTTGCATACAAACTAAGAATGGCAAGGTTATTACGTTAAGGATCTATTTTACAAAGTGAACATAATCCCTTTACATCCTGATAAATTTTTGGTTATTCTTTGCGATGTGGAAGTAATGTGCAAAAGTTAGTAAGTTTCTATACTATTAATCCATCTTCCAAACTTGAAGCTCTAAGGAAATTATATCCTCATATACTACTTTCAATTAGGCTATTATAGTGATGATGGATTAAGTTCCTCTGCCCATAATTTACTTGGAATACACTATTCAGTTAAGGTTACTAAATTATAAAAATTCCAATGTCAAGCTCCTTAAGCATTTAAGACTTAGCATGCTCAATAGCAAAACTTATTAGTTAAATAATTAAATATTTAAAGGCAGTAAGACTAACACTTAGTATGTAGCGTATCTACCATAGATTGACTTTATGAAATTCTTTTATAAACATCAATTATCATAGCTTTGGATAGATTTATAGTTGGTTCAAAGAATGAATGCCATGTTTGTTATAAACAAAGGGGTCATAAGTTAGACCTCACCCATGAAGAGTCTATGGTTTATCCTCAAATTAAAGTTCTATATTCTTTTTACTAAATGCCTCCTTTACTTGCATAACATGCTAGGTCATGCATTGTTTTATACCCTAGCTATGTTACAATGATTTGGTTGAAAGAATGTACGCCAAAACGTATACAATGGATTGTATTATTCCCCACGCCTTGATGATTGTTATTGCATAGTTTTTATAGTAATAATTCCTTTTGATCACCAAAACGTGCATGCTAGGTTGACTCCGGGACTATGGGTTATGGTGGAACCTTCGAAACAGCAAAAATGATTGGAATATTAGTCTACTCATGATTTCTTGTCGAGACTATAGAGATTACCCACTGCATGCAAATAATTTCTTTGTGGATGTGGCAACGCTGTAGCCAAGTGTTATGTGGTTATAAGGCAGTTTGTAACCCTAGTCTCGTCAGTCTCTCCGTCATTCTTGGCCTTCGGCTGCTTTGCTACTGCATTCGACCTCCATGCCAACCTCTGCAACTAGTTTGAGTGACAGTCACCAAATCTTGCTTCTGGTCTTTCGCCCTTCGTAGCCTGCTTGCTTCTGCACCTCGTGAGCACGCCCGAACGTTCAATAGAGAAGTGTTGTACAAAGTTGTTTTTGCTTGGTCATAGGTTAGTGGTTCTTTCTCCAGGGTTCCACCATCGCAGCTTGATCCCTTCATCAATTTTTAGTCTGCAAATGTCTTTTCTCCTGCGGCTCATTAGTGAGCGTTGTGACTTCCCCTCTTGAGTTTTGGTTTGGTATTAGGGTTTCACTGCAGGGTGGTTTCTTTGGCTGGAAAAAAGTGACGGCTCCAGTGTTTTCTTGCTTGGCTTGCTACTCTTGTACTCAGTCATTATTGGTTGATGACTGTGTTAGTAAACTCCTTCTTCTTTGCAGTAGATGAAGGATTTAATCCTCCTCGCGTTGGTGTCCATTCTACTGCTCGTGGGTGGTCACGTTTCAGTTAAAAATTAAGGTAAGAAAAGTTATTAACCCTTTTGTTATCTTTGCAGATTTGTTTTATTTATACAGTTGTTTATTTTTGATACAAAATATTAACGTTATCGTTCTTCATTGATCACAGGTGTCAACCTGTCCCTATGCGTGGTTGGTGCGAGGCTGTGGCGACGGCTTGCTCACGGGTAAGCCTTGGATACCCCATGGCAGTTCTTCCTTGTCCGGTCCCTTCTGGGACGTTTGCTGGTTGGTCGCCGTGGCCTGTAAAACCCTTGTGGTTTTTGGTTTACCTGGTTACTTGGTTCGTTGTTTTTAGTGGATGTTGAAACCCTTGCTTTATGCGGGGTTCTTCGGCTTAGGCCGTGATTGTAAATTTTGGTTTTGTTCTTGTTACTGTGTATATATATAAATGGAAGAAAGGCTGTTAAGCCATACTTTGTGAATTTTTTTTGAAGCCGAGAGGCATTAGATGAGCTTATCTCTTTGGTTTTACACCTCTATTGTATATTTTGAGATAGTAGGGTTTTACCCTAACTTGGCGAAATAAAATAATATATTTAGCTTTCGTTAAATTTATCTTTTATTTATAATGAAATACTGAAAAATTATTTTAGTTATTACTTAGATTGCATAATGGATGGTTGAGCTCAGTGAAACGAGCATATTTATACTCTGTTAGTTAAATTCCTGCATGTTAATGCATTTGAATTTTACCCTGTAATAATAATTAAATATTACCTGTTAGGTTATCTGTACATTGTTTTTATATTATCTTTCTTTAAATTACTCTATTCTAATAAAGTTTTTAAATGTTGTTTATACTTGTTAACCTTTCAAATATACGTAATTTCATGTTTTATAGTCGTACTTATGTAACTGATAGTTACATCTTTTAAAGTACATAATCCATATTTATTTGTTATCTATTATAATGAAATAAGAATATCATCTTACTTGTAAATAATATTGCTCCTATAATTATGTATGTTGTTTTTATATTTAATTTATTTATAGATGTATCGAGAGATAGTATTCTATTGTTTATTTCTTATGTGACCCTATTTATATTACAATAATAGTATTCATAAATTAAAAGAATAACAAATTATCTATATTCTTTCCTATGAACTGTGTTGTAGAGTTAGTTATAATTTATAAAAGAAACAAGCTAGTAGCTGTATAACTTGATTTAAGTTCAGATAGATAAAATGAAAGAGTTATTTACATTACAACGTAATTAAAAATCTTAACCAATTAGTTTTAGCTTTAGAAATAGATCTAAGTTTGTCTATCCTCACTCACAGTTTGAATGCTAAATATAAAAGAAAATACAGTAATTACTTATTCTATACAGGAAAGCAATAACTTGTAGAGATGAATGGTATTCTAATTTAACCTGACACTACATATTTTAACTTTTATATATTCTCTTCCTTTTGTTTCAAAGTAGAAATAAAGATTTCGGAAGTGAATACTGTAAAAAGAACTACTTCATCTACCAAACATACTACAGTCAGTAAAATGATATAGCTTCTTTATCTGTTTCTAAATCTGACATTTATAGTCTAGGTCTAACCCTAACCCTACTCCAAGTACATAATACTATTTCTTCTAATAACAAAATTAAAAGTAAACATTCTCTCAATCAAACTAACATCTATTTTAAATTTACATCTTACTATCTTCATATAAATACACCATATGTGCTAGAGTACGATCTGGATTACTCCAGATAGGGAAAACACAGGTAAGATTTGTTTATCATCAAGAATAATTTCATTACTAAACTAGATAAGATATTTTATCCTCTAGGTTTCACATCATAAACTGCAACTGCATCATTCAATCACACATAGATAATACCACAGAAATTAATAAATAGCAGAACCTGTTCTTAAAGCTTGGTCGACAACAACAATGGAAGGCCATTCCTCCCTACCAACTCCTGGAGAGCGCTCAAACAGCGACTCCTCAGGACCCCCGAGCTTGCTCTGGTCTCCCTGGCTGGAACTAGGTGCAACAGATAATCAAGTACTAGTCTTGAGACTCAATACCAGTCCTGAACTTATCAGTCAATTCTCTCAGCTAGAAAGTTGTATTAGATCAAGTTACTGCAGTTCATCCCTCAAACACCTTCCTTACATTTTTTCCCTTTTTCCCAATGAATTCCTTGAAGTGCATTCCACCTGAATGATTCTTCTCTTGGAAAATATCTGAGCAGCCTCAGCTCTCAACATTGGGAACTTTTAAAAGATTGCCTAGGTCTTTTTGGGTTAGTTGTCATTAATTGAGCCACCTACTCTGATCCCACTTTCTTGGGGGATCATGACCCCAAATATAGGGAAGTTTCCACCTGCAACATAGGAAGTGTTTGAGGATGCTGCCACTTGTCTTTTGCCCTCCACCTAGTTCCTTCCACCGGTTTGACTAGTAACACTCTTATTAACAGCTCTCCCAAGCTGTTGTCTCCACTTTTTATTTATTAAAAATAAAATATTCAGAATTACATTCCACATCTTTTGACTCTGCTGAGTCATCAATTCCTACTTAGCATTAAATTTAACATAATGTCTTAGGAATCAAATTAAAACAAATAACATTATTTTACAAAATTGGGGTATGTGACAGTCCTGCACCTCACACATGAGGCTGCGACCAAGTATAGAAGGCTAGAGAAATTCACAATCGACCCACATGCGATCCACATCCAAGCAAGGCATGATGCAGAGAACCAATGGTTAGTGACACGATACAAGCTGAATGATGAAGAGATCGACACCATTATTGACGAATGTCCGTTAGAATGGAATGTTCTGGTCAACATTGATGAGCTGTTGGACACAAAAGTAGGATTACCACCAAACATTCTAGATGAGGAGGCACAAGAGAAGGAATTTGATGAGGAGGCACAAGAGAAGGAATCCGATGAGGAGTCACATGAGGAATCATCCGCTACTCTGACAAATTCAGAGCTGGAGAGGAAACAAGAATAAGGGCAGATAAAGCGCAGTTTTGAACAAGGAGAAGGAAGCAATACATCGAAGCTTTTAGATGATTAGGTAAGCCGAATACTGGCTGTAATTACTGCAATGACTAGTGAGAGTAAAGCGCAGGTAAAGCAGCATGCTACGGAGTATTTTCACCACGTGAAGGGATTGTTGCAAACCTTGACAAATGTTGTAATAGAAACAAGAGTGCCACAAACAGATTTGCTACAAAGGGAAGCTGAAGTAAGTGTTGTCTAAACAACGAAGATAATTGAGATTCCATTGAAAGTAATTTCAACAGGAGATGAAGATGTTGACACCACATTGTGTCAATTCAACTTGATCAACCTCAATATTAATGAATTGTTGATGCATATGGTGATGAAACTGCATAATGCGACAAGTCACGAGATCCATGACCACGAGGCGATAGTACATGATCAATTGGTCAAGTCACGAGAGAAGATAACACATGTAGAAGTAGAGATGAAGAAAATGAAAATATAGCAAGAGACCATGGTGAACAAAAATACCAAGGCGATTGATGATAGGTAGCGCCTGGAGACAACAGTTTCAGTTACATGTGAAACAATCCCAGATATTACCTTGGAGATGTTTACTGAGGCCAAAGTGTTGCGACTAGGACAAATAGTAATCAATATGAAGAAGGAAAATGAGGAATTGAACACACGCATAGTACCGAGTACACCGTCACAGAAACTAGTAGAGAAGGAGTAAAATAGAAGAGGCGAAAACACAAATAGAGGACCTGGAGAAAGCATCCCACTCCATTGCAGAAGCAACGACACAATTTTCACTGAGCATGGTTTAGGATGAATAGCTGCAAAAATTAGGTATGCATCTTAGCGAGGTAAAAGTGCAACTAAAAACATTAAAGGTATCACTCAAGACAATTCCCCCAATTGTGCAGGTGACCAAGGCAGTCGAGCTGAAAGCGCTGCAAGAACGAGTCAACAAGGAACATGAAAGACACTAGCGAAGGAATGTTCAGTTGGATGAATTCCAGGAGACCGACGAGCAGCTAGCACTTAAAGCTACGGAGGGAATTGTGAACACAAAGAAAGTTGAACTAAAGTAGCGCAGGTGTCTGTGGAGCACCCAACATAACAAGAGGTAAAGGAGTGCACAATACTTGGTGTGAAGATCAAGGAAGAGGTCGATCAGGTCCAGATAGAGCATGATAGTTTCAAGTCCAAGTTGAATGCACCATTTATGTCCATCTAATGTGGCTTGAGGACAAGCCACAAGGCTGTGTTCATGGCCTATTGGCAATGGGGTCAGATGCGCAAGGTGCGACAAAGAAGATATCGACAAGTGGAAAAGTCATATGCGCAGGAAAAAGAAACCGACAAGTATGCTAGGTTTGGTCACATTAGTTAGAAGTGTTGGTCCAAAGTAGTTAGAGAGTCGTCTTATGTAGACCATTTTGTAAAGGCTCAAACCTATAAATAGAATCAAGAGTAGAGTCATTAGATCATCGATGAATAATAGTAGAGCATGAATCCGATCTAGAGAAATGTAATTTTCTTGTATGTGATTTATTGATCTACAGATGAATGTGTTTTTGGTATGAGGATTTCGACCAAGGGATGTTTTATGATCTTTGAAGCTAATATAAGACGAATGTTGATGATGGAATTCCTGTCTTTTTTTGTGTTGAATATGCAATGGTGTGATCTGTGATATTTTTCCATGTCTGAATGATGTGATGTCCTAATGTGTCTATTGGGTTTATATATGTCAATGTATTTGTTAAGCTGCTATGAATTATGTTGATGCGATACTAGAATTTACTGCAAATGACGATCAGTAGATCTCATGAATGATGTTTGTAAACCCCTAGGTCTCTGAGTAATGTTATGATAGAAGAATACATAGTGCACAAGTCCTCTTCCTTCTACAGAAACTTGGTTCCTGCATCCCTCCCTTGAACATCTCGGGTGAGATTGCATCTGCTTCACAGGTGTTGTTGGATAGGGTAAAACCTGTATGGGCCGATGTTTAGGGAGATTGTGTTGAAGGGTGTCGACATACCTGTGGAGTGAACCCCTATTGACTGAAGTGTCAACATTAAGGAGAAAGATCCTATACTCATCAAAAACCTCATTTCCGAAGCCTTTGGAGAACCAAAATATCACTCTGGGACCACACATTGGCCATACAAATTTACCCTTTGTTTGAAGACCTACAAGATGTAGAATTATGATAATACTAGTATTCTACAAAGTAATTATTTTAAAAATGCATGAATCATTGATAAAATTAAATATTGTTTAGAGTGCAACACTTTAATACTAGTTACCAGAAAAATGTATTAGCCCTGCGACATCATGAATTGTCCATGTAAGTATTCCATGGAATTGAAATTGTCTTTGATCTATTAGTTTGGATATGTCATACATAGTGATTCCAACCCATACGTTTAGAATTTCATCAATAAAAGGCTCAATAAATATTTCCATATCTTTAACTTGGTTCTTACCTAATTATTTGAAAATACACACATTTATTACATCGGACATATAATAAAAATATTATATCTAACAAATAACTAAAATACAATTGAAAATATATGTATTTGAAAACAATATTATTTATTTGAACAACTACTTGGAACAATCATTGCCAACATTGTGTGCTCCCTCTTTATTGACATCCAAGGAGGAAAGTTTTTATTTATAACGAAAATAGGCCATATTGAGTAAACAGATATCATCACCCCAAATGGATTTACACTGTCAGCTACAATGAAATCCCTACCTTATGAGGTTCTTCTTTAAAAATTGACTATATTTTTTCGATGTCCCTAACTATGGTACAATTTGTAGGTATGAGAGCATTGTTAGAAAACAGGACCGCAGAGCAATACCATATATAATGTTAAATCAATAAACAAGATGCAAAACACATTAAAACATTACAGAGAGACACAGATATAACATGGTTCACCCAAACGATGTGCTACGTCTACAAAGAAATTGCCAGTGCTTTTATTACAGTCCAGAAAGATGAAGGGATACACCCTGCAGCAAAACCGCTGCACTTCCTCTTCACGCTCTCACAGTCTCTCTTCCAATACAATACAATACCATACACAGTCGTGTTATAATGCTTTCTTTTACAGGGGAAATACAATGGGAAAATTCTAGGGTTAACCCAATACCATGGGTCCACAATACTATTGGCCAACACACATCCCAAAAAAATTTCTCAGGGGCTCCTGCCCCGAACCCCCGTTTTCTCGGGGGCGTTGCCCCCGAACTCCCATATCTCGGGGGTGCTGCCTCCGAACCCCTGTATTTCGAGGGTGTTGCCCCTGAACCCTCTTTTTCGGGGCGGTGCCCCGAACCCCAAGGTAGGGGGAATGAGTGTACAATACACTTGGGTTACAAACATGACTGAATAATATCTCTGGATCTGGAAGATTAGGTAGGGTATTATGTAATCGTTCTTTCGTTGACTATATATTAATAAGCTTTGACTTAAAATTATTTTTTGCATTTGCTAAAGTTTCACTTTATAACTTATTTATTAATTTTTTTAACTTATTATAATTGATTTATTTAATAGTGTATTGGAGGAGTTCTTATTTTATACTCATTATGTTGGTTGAATATAATCATCCCACGTGTTAACTAGCTGCCATTTCGTGTGCAGAGCATAAATGTAATAAGTTCATTCAATCCCATCGTATTAATGACATCATATCTTCTACAACAACCTTCTACAATAAGCAATATTGAAAAAGCAATATAATAGACATATTTAATTTTATCGAAGAATTAAGCCATGATGCGCTGGCAAAGTCTAGTTTATGAATTTACTCCTTAGCTGTGATTTTAATTTGCAGTGTACGTGAGGCTAACAGTTAGCCTGCGAACATACACCGTCATTTCACTTGAAAATAAGAAACTTTGCAAACCATTTTTTATAAGGATACTACCATTATAAAGAGGTCATCAACCCTACTCTAGAAGATCAAAAGTATCTCTTTGTTTTAACTAGTTCAAAGAAAAAAATGAATATAGCCAAGATAAGAACGAACTTGCATGAGCTCCATAGTGAAATAGGTCGTTGGGCAGTTCCTAAAACACCATGGGTGGAAAGGATCTTCCATCTCTGTGAGAATATGAACATTGAGAATGAAAATCACTTCCTCTTAGAGTGCCCTGCGTACACCCACATTAGATCTCAATTCCATAATCTTTGTTGCAATACCGACCTTCCTAGCCTTTTAACTTGTCAAAATTATAGTGAGCTCAGGACGCTTTTGTCCAAACTCTTTGAGCATAGAAATACAATTTTAAAACAAACTAAATAATTCGTTTATTTAGGTCCGATAGACCAAAGTTTGGTCTCAAGGGACGTTAACCATCATCATCATCATCATCATCATCATCAAATCAACTAATCAACTAATGATAACCAAGTTTTTAGAATGTTTTATTTTATTAAAAAATAATAATAGATGCCATGGTGGACGATATAGTCTCACATGAGACTATAAATCTATGTATAAAATATAATGAGACTATAAATATATGTACAAAATATACTAAAAGCGGGTTTGTACATCAATGACACAAGTTATAGTATAATATGTCATATACAAATTTCCATCATCATTAAATTACATTTTATTGGTCAAATAATAAACTCATAATTATTTTTTCTTTTAAAAGTAAAATTTTAAGGTAATTCATTGTAAATCACATGGTGTACTTAATTCCATATGCACCTTTTATATGATTATGTGGATAAATATTAATGATAGTTTACACATATATATTATCTTTGTGGTAGGTAGGGTATATTCTTTTATTGTTGGTTATCCATTCATTAGCTATGAGTTATCCATGCATTGTTACCATTTTTTTTTTTAGAAAGAAAAAAGCCTGTCCTTGTTATTCATATTGAATCAAAGGGCATCTACTGGGCCCACCCAATAAATGGGCTACATTCTTAGAGCAGTACATAAGAGGAGGTCTACTGCCTGACTTTGAGAAGAGACACATCTCAATGGTTCTGTAAGGGAGAGGGATCAATGCTAAACCATAGAAAGATACCCATCAGTAATATATACTGTCCATTCTAACCCATATCTACCGTGTACAAAAAGAGCGGTAGAGCTGCAATCTAAAGGAGCCAGCTCCAAACTAAAACAATATAGGGTGCAATATGAAAAAAAAATGGAGTACATGCTCCAAGCACCAGCTCAGATGAGCTTGAGAGTATCCTGAGTGATCAAAATACCATCAAAAACTTCAGAGAAAGTGAACAATCCCGGAGCCAAAGAAAGAGCAGATTTTGATAGTCGGTCTGTGTGCTGATTATGTTCACGGTAGATATGTCTAAATGACAGATCTAGAAAGTGTGAAAAGAGCTTTCTAGTTTCCCTACACCAGTAGTGCAGCTCAGGAGGAGAGAGGGTAGCATTACCCTTTGCCCAGTTATGATGACTGATGAGTCACCGAAAACCCTTAGGTTGGGAATCCCCATCATTTGGGTAATAAGCAGAAGGGCCCAAAGTCTGATCAGTTCTGCTTTGGTATTAGTGCACTGTCTCGTCCCCACAACAAATTCAAAAGAGTGTGTCTCATTCAAGTACAAGTAGATACCGACTCCTCCAATATAATTTGCTGATGCTCCATCGAAAAAACCACAAGGATATACTAGATTAGGCCCAGGACCCAATACTTTGGTTTTTTTCCTCTTCTTAACTGGTGGACCATACATCTGTGAGAGGTACCCAATCTGTTGAATAATTCTGAGGATGGACAACTTCTTCCCTTAAAAAATATAGAGATTCCTAGCTTTCCATATGATCCACATGATGAAGGGAAGGTAACAACCAACTGTGTGCTCTAGAAATTTGTCAGTCCATGAATCTAAAAAATCCCAGAGATTATCAGACTGAACGAGGGGTGTAATATGGTGTTGATCACATAAAAGATGGAGCACATTCTTCCATATCTGACAGTGAAAGAATAAATGCTGGATATTTTCACCATTTGCATAACAGAGAAAGCAAATACTTGGCTCGGTCCACCCCCTCTTCTGTAGATTATCCCAGGTGAGCAATTTGTTCATTAATGCCAGCCATATAAAACAACAAATATTCCTGGGCATTGTGCCGTTCCAGATAAGGTCGAGTAGTCTGCTACCCACCGGAGGCTTCGATGAAAGAAAAATGGATTCGTATACCAAATTAGCAGTGGCAGAGCCATTCTATTTATTGAAAGCCCAAATAAGAGAGTCAGCTCTAGTGTAGAGATGAATACCACCCAGATCTAAAGCATTCGTAAAGGAGTCCCAGGCTGATTTCCATGTGCCAGAAATACAAAGATCCTCTGCATTATACCAGTAATGGGAAGACCCGGGAAGGATATTACGTGCTCGAGCAAGATTATTAATCTCCATATCATCTAAAAAATCAAGCAGCTCCGAAGGTAGAGATCCAGAATATGATGCACCCAATATGGGATCGATGCTAAGCAGTATGTTTTCTCCATTGCCTACCTGCCAAGAAAGATCACGGCCTAGCCAAGGAAGCGTTTGTAGAAAACCCCTCCAGATAATCGAGACACAACGAGAAGAAAAGTTCTTGCCTCGGATCCATTCCACAACCGTGGATTTATTCAGATATTTGTTCATAATAACCTGATGCCATAAACCATGACCCTGAAGTACCATCCAAAATTTTTTAAGTCTTAAGGCAATGTTGAACCAATGCAAATTCTTGATACCCCATCCCCCATTCTTTTTTGGCCATGAAAGGAGCTGCCAATTAGACAGATGATACCTATGTTTTGTGTCTGAAGAGCCCCATAAGAAATCAAAAGCAATACTTTTGAGTTTATTTATAAACCGAAATAGGAATGGGGGCAAGACCAAACCAGTAGACATGAATACTAGTTAGCACTGCTTGTACCAGGATCAGACAGCCACCAAGAGAGAGTAATTTGTGTGACCAATGAAGTATCCTATTCTCAAAATTCTGAATCAGCCAATACCAATTAGTGGTTTTATATACCAGAAGCTTGAGTTGATAGCTAAGGTATTTAAAACCAGTAGAGATTGGTTCCATTTTGTAAGGCAGAATCTGAGCAATGTCCATACCAATGTCCACATCCATATTGTTGAAGAGAAAACACGATTTATCCATACTAATACACATGCCGGATGCTTTGCAGAATGTACTCAAGATAACTTCAAATGCCATCCATTCATATAGAGTACCAATGCCCAACATGATAACATCATCCACAAAGAGAAGATGTGTTAAGGCAAGTGAAGAAGATATTTTGATACCCTTAATGAGTACATGTTCCCTTGCATCTGCAATAAGTAGGCTGAGCCCTTCAATAATTAAAACGAAAAGCAAGGGAGATAAGGGACAGCCCTGTCTGATACCTCGAGAAGCTTTGAAGAACTTCAATGGAGTGCCATTGATAAGGACATCAAAGTTTGTTGAAGAGAGACGGGCCATAATCCAGTTGACCCCAAGGAGAGGGACTCCAATGTTACCATTTATCCATTCGTTAGCTACTACTATATATATATATATATAATTTCTAATTTTGAATGACTGTCATAAAATCAAACTCGTCACTGGTCTCAACCTTGTCTGTAGATGAAAAATCATAGGCCCTAGTCCACCCCAAATCTCAAATAAAAACGCCTATTGAGATAATTATTAGGTGGATAGGCATGTAGATATTATCTCAAATTTTAGGCTTCCTTGAGCAGATCAACACGATTAAAAGTATACAACAAGCATTCATTTCATGGTCGTCAAATCTTATTATGGTTAAATGCATCTTCATTCAGATTTATATAAGCTTGAGTTAAGCACTAGTTAAAAAAAAATGGTAACATTAATAATTTTTTATGTATCTTTGTTACTAATTTCACTTATTCAATAATAAATTTATTATTCTAAATCAAAAACAAATTAACATACATAACTTACAATCTTATTAGATGTTTTCTTTACATTGTGCAATTTACCTATCCTTAAAATAGGGGCAAGGACTCACTACCACGTAGCTCTGGTTTATACTAATCATTAAAAGGCGAACAATACATGGTATGCAGCGCAGCATTTAATGCACTGGTTGCTGCGCTGCATCCCGTCGGATCTCATAATGCCTGGCATCCGACGGTATGCAGCGCAGCCGCCAGTGCATTAAATGCTGCGCTGCATACCATGTATTGCTCGCCTCATTAAAACATATATAACCTAAATAAACCTAGAAAACATATATTTCCTTATTAAAAAAATCACAAATTCAAATCCACACATGTTTCATAATTACATCATAAATGCTTTGACTAAAATATACATTGAATTGAACAAAAGGCTTGATATAAAGAAAAGTTCTACGCTTAATACCTATGTACAACATGTGCCCTTTAGTGGTTACCAACTTGCCACATAAAAAGATTTACTATAACCATGCTCATTATTGCTCATTGTTTTGACGCAAAGGTCACATCGTACCACTAAAAATAAAAATACATTATAAATGCAAGGACCCAAAAATGACGCATTCAATTGCACGGCAGCCTTTTTAAGTGGTCTGAGACAATAAGGAAAAATTGTGTAGGACGGTACCTTTTTGGCCACCACATAAATTGCGCGTTTTCCAAAATAAGAAAAAATGTGTGCCACGTGGAACACACATTGGAAAAATAATTCTAAGTTCGGTATACATACCACACGTAAAGTTACAATCATATTAATTGTCTTATATATACAACTTTCACTCTTCCAACTTTAATTAGAGATCAGCGGAAAACAAATTTGTATTCTACCTTTTTCTATATATATATGTATACTTTCAATTTTTTATTATTAATTAATAATAAATATTAATATTATATTAAATTTATAATATAATATTATTTAAATATAAACAACCTAGAGTAGGGGCTTCGTTAGGTTCAACAACTATGTGGGCATTCTATTAAAGAGATCCTTTTACATTTCATTACTAGAAAAGAGGCTTCAAGTCTAAAAGTTCTATAATTGGTACATCTATGCATTTAGTGAATTCCTCAATGTTTAACACCTTTTACATTTCATTACTGTAAAAGAGGTTTCAAGTTAAAAAGTTCTATAATTGTTGTATCTATGTATTTAGTAAATTCCTCAATGTTTAACATTGGTTTATTTTTTGCTAGCTTTCTGGATTTTATCGCATGCTTTGTTGTTGATTTTAGTGAGATCTATCAAGTATTGAGAGAGATTAAATCCCATGACGTACACAAATATTTTCTCAAATTTCCACTTCAAGAGATTTGATCTCTCTTGGCACTTGGTAGATATGGAGTTAAAATGAATCTATATTGAATTAATATGTAAATCTTTGGTATGTGCTCAAATATCTCATGTGTAAATTATAGTTTAAAAGTGGCTCAAATCCCATATGGCATAGCAAGAAGTATTCAAGTTTCTTTATCTTTTTTAGTTTCATTTAATTGGAATATATATTTCTTTGGTTTTGAAACTTAGGTTAAGGTGTTCATTGGATGTAGCTTGGGTAGTTGGGAGAAACGATTGTTACTCTTCCCACCCAAGTTCAATTCTTGTAAATGACATGATGCTCTTGTTGCCCTCTAACAAATGATCCACATTATAAAAAAATTATTTACATGATATTTTATTACTTTGTCAAAGTACCATGTATGTCAATATAGAATAACATGATATCATATCATTGAGAAATACAAACATAAACCCATTAAAATTTTTAATTTAAGTAAAATAAATACAAATCTTTCTTCGATACATATATTTTGTTTTTATATATATAAACTAGATTTTGAATATTAATTAAATTTAAAATTTTGAAAATTTCAGCGCTAGAGGAAACATTAGGAATTTGAAAAACTACAGTTATTCCGTAATCAAAGGTTTTCTTCTTACTATCCAACTATTTAATGCAATTTTTTTTGCCATTGCACGACATAGCCTTGTGGTGTTTCACCTACACTACTATTTATGTTGTTCAATATGTTAAAAATGCAATATTGTCAAACATATTGGGACCACCAATTGATTAAAATTTTAAGAAACAAATAATACTAGCACATTTAATATACATAACAAAAAAAATGTGGGTAATGATCACCTATTTATCTTTGGACCATTCACTAAATAAATTTCCTTTTGCATAAGATTGATATCTCAAGATTGATGATATCTTTTAACCAACTCCACCAATCCATCCCGTGATAATTTACCATAAACTTTTGTAGATTTTCTATCGATGCCTTTATCCAATCAAGATTATTCACAATGTATAAATGTAGTGCATCCCATTCTCGAGCAACTATATGAAAAAAACATATGAATAATCAGGTACTCATAGTAAAGCTTAATAAATTATGGGTGAATAAAATTTATAAGATTAAATAATTAGGAAATTGAAAAATTATAATCTAAACTATTATATAAGTTGATATGATCTACTGTTTGATTGCCTTTGAATTTCGTCATTCTGCCATTTCCCAACAAAAAATCCCCTTCATATTTTTTCTTGGAATCAACATCCCAAATGTGAGGCATATTAATATGTCATGATGCTACTTCAAGAAGATACTAATATACACCTTGAAGTGATATTCCCTATAGCCTTCAACCATAGAACCCTCATGACATTATCTTTCTATAACAAAAGCTTTTAATGCCTTTAAATGTCTCTCCACCATCCATATTGGCCTTAAGTGTACTTGTACACATATTTCAATCTCCTCAACTTGGTTTATGAGGTAGTGTTCTTGTGCATTGAAAAATATTGGAGGAAGATACTTTTGCATTTCGCACATTAGCCGAGGAATTTCTCTTTTCCAATACCTTATATCTTCTTTAGACGACAAACACCTAATGTTGACGCAACCAAATATGCAAGAATATTGAAAACACAAATAAATGTATACATACAATGAAAGTAAATCACATATATGACAGTTGTGTGATTAACCTTTCGATTATAAATTGTGAGAGATTACCTCATGTACTTGTTGAAACATAGAAGGACACATACTCATTTTTTAATTCATAAAGTCAAAACAATAACCAATTTCCTGAAGAAAAAAAAGAAGAAGATTAATTTACCAAATTACCTTAATAAATGTATGTGTAGAAATAAAAGCTCCAATGCTATGAGTAAATATGCTAAGAAGAAGCACTGGAAATAGATCTTGCTACTAAAAATTCTCACAAGCATACATAGGAAAAATAGAGAGAAGAATAGACTCTAGAGACTGAATCCCATGAATGAAGAGATGAATATTGGAGTGTATCCTTCCCTTGAATAATGATGAATAATAGTGTACATGAATAGTACATCCCTCATAGGTAAAATCAAGTTGTATTGGAGACAACTCATCAAGCTCAGAAAGATAGAATTACTAAATATAATAAACTCCCATATGTGGCTAAAGCACTTCCCAAATCAGTCAAGGACCTCACGAATTAGAAAAATCACGAGTGAGTTGTCAAGAGTGATGGAAAAACATGCTAATCCTGTAAAATGGAGAGAAAATCATGGAGGATGGGTTGACAAGAAAAGATAGCAGTTTCCTAGTTGACTAGCTTTACCTTATCCACATAAAAGCTGGATAAAAGAAGAATAAGGAAGAATCTGCAGGAAAGCGTAGTTACTAATTATGGAAGTCAATAAAGTGGACATGATTAAACCAAAATCAATATTAAAGCGTTCCTGGGGTATATATGGAAAGTGTTGACTATGTGGTGCAAGTGGATGCCAACTGTCTAGGATAGTGGGTAGGAAATTAATCAAAATTGATTAAATACACTATCCTAAGTTATGAAGTGGGTTTATTATATTCCCAGACCCCCCTTTATGTCTGACTTTATGATGATATATATGTGTATATAGGGCCCAACAACAAGGTTATGGTCACCCTTTACAATTATTCGTGTCTAGAAAAGTGAGGAAAGATGCAAAACCACATGGGGGAAATCCTCCCTCAAGAAAGGACAAGGCACAAAATTTGAAATAACATGTCTTCAATAGGTCTTTAGCTTCACTTAAATGAGCGGAATGAATTTCTTCTTGGTGAAAGACTTGATGAAGAAATCATGAACTCCATGATCATGCATTGGAGTGTAGAATATGCAAGAATGAAGACAAGAGACTCTTGGTTTCTCATCAACCAATGAAGTAGGAGGATTATTTGAATGCTTCTTTCTGCTAAAAAATTTGCTCTGCAAAAAAATCTGAAATGGAAAAGAGATATGTGCATACTCCTTCCCAAAGAGTACAAAAATTAAGACAATTTGTTACACAACTAGTTCCTTATATAGCTGCAAAATTGTGATGTGAATCACATATCATTTTTCCAATCTGATGTAGCACCTTCCCAGATATGATATGAGGTTGAAAAAACTCTAATATATCAGAAACGTTATCATATGGAACAACAAAGACAAAGGATTTAGTGACTCCATGAGGATATAGGGCTAGGCTAGGAAAACTATGAATAACTGGCGAAAACCTATAAGTGTAAAAATATGAATGATGGATGGACTTCAGATATGAACAATAAGTGTTTATAACAGATCCAAACATGTGTAATATCAGTCCAAGGATGACTAAAATCATGGATAAACAACCAGTGAAATATAGGCAAGACTTCAAACCATGTAATATAAGTAACACTACATAAGAGACCGATGAGGAATCAACTAACAAACTTGGGATTTATACAATCTTAGGATTATTCAAAGGTATGGTAGATGGTATGGATGGTGGTATGAATGGTGTCATGACATGTATATCAGCTAGAAAACATGATTCTAAATCAGAATTGTGGAGTGAGGAAGAGCTTCTTAAAGACAAGTCAATATCTAGTGAAAAATCACAATTATTGGGAGATGAATTTAGGAGATTGATAGGTGGATTATTAAAGAAAGGATATGATATTTATGATTTTTGATATATTATAAAATAAAACTATATCAGAGACATGAGAACATTATTTGACTCTGGAACTCAAGGCATAGTTTATATCACCTTGGAACTGCGCACTATGACAATGTTATGAGGAATCAACAGGCTTCTCTAGCTCATTTGGAAATCGATGTTGTGCTTCTCAAGAATATGAGACATGATGTACATGTTATTCTTGAAGCATTTCTTCATTGGATGAAATACCCTCCTGGAATAAGAACACTTGGATGTGATCCGTTTCTTCTTAACCTTCTTCATTGAATCTTCATCAGTAGGCTTTGAATTTTCATCTTCAATTTATGACTTTGGATTCTTCTCTTTCACAATTTGTTTTATAAAATTGAGGCACAAAAATCTAATAACTAAGACAAAAACTCACTATAGATTCAATAGATCAATTTTACTCAAGAAATGACATTAACAGTGCAATTAGGAGTTGCAACTGTATATTTGCTTATCATTAATCAGAATAATAGTTACAATGCAATACAATGGCATAAAGAGCCATGAAATTTGAATACATGAGGGGTAATTCTAATTGAGTGCATGAGAGTGGCTTATCTATCAGTCAAACACCACTCACCACATTAGTTAACCACTTAACTCCAACATAATTGACTTTAACTGACTCAGAGGCAGTTTAGACTGCGTCTAACTGAATAGAACTCAATTGCATGCCAACAAGTAGGTGAGGGTACCTATTTGACTTCAGTTAGCTGAGATGAACTGAACTGAGTCACCAAAAGTAGGTGGAGGCGCCTTTAATCACTCCAGTTAACTGTTTTTAACCAAAAATAGCCAAAATAATGAGGAAGGGGCCTTTACAACTTCAGTTTAACTAAAAGGTAGGTGAAACAACCTCCAGTTGACTGAATGGGGTGTATATGTCATGCAGATAAACCCATATTTTCTCCTATATTGAAGGAGGAGAATCAGTTAGGCTCCCTGATTGAAGGAGAAGACCCAGTTATGATACCTGATTAAAGGATGCGATCTAGTTGATGAGGCAGTCACATGTTTGAGTAAAAAACTTAGGATAAGTGGTAAATTAGGCCAAATAAACCAAATAATGATTTGTGGTTGGATAATGTATCCAACACCCCCCCCCCCCCTTAAGCTAATATCATGTGGAGGAGTAAATACTACGGCCTTGACAACAAAGGCTATATGTCACCCTTTACAAAAATAATTCTAAAATGCTCAAAATAACTAAGTGAGGAAAAGAGGAAAAACCCAGTGGGAAAGAAACCCCCCCTCAAACTGAACACTAAATAACTAATATTTCTTCGCTATGATGGAACTGACCCCCAACAGTAAATAGAGGTAAGAGAAATTCTTCTTAGTGAAGTTCTTAGTGAAAATGTCTGCAATTTGCTCAAGTGTGGGGCAATATTGCAAAACAATTGTTCTATCATGCACAAGCTCTTTGATGTAGTGCATGTGGATCTCGATGTGTTTGGTTATCTGTATCTGAACCAGATCTATCGAGATCTTGATAGCACTTTGATTATGATAGTCAAATTAGTACAACCAATGTCGAACTTTGCTAGAATACCTTGTATCCAAAATGCCTGAATGCATGCATTGACCACTCCCGTGTACTCTGCCTTTGTTGAAGATAAGACAATGGCGGCTTACTTTTTGCTTGACCAGCAAATAGGCCGACCATCAAACATGAAAACATAGCCAGAAGTAGACTTTTGATCAAGTCTATCTCCATCCCAATATGAATATGTGAATCCCCACAAATCCAGATTAGAATCTACAACATAGTGGATGCCATATTTTCTAGTACCTTGCACGTATTGTAGAATCCTCTTGGCTACCCTCCAATGAATTCCATGAGGCTGCTTCATGTACCTTGATACAACATTCAAGGCATAACAAATATCATGCCTTGAATGCGTCAAGTACATAAGGCTTCCAATCAATTGCTTGTAGATAGTGGAATCCACCTCCATTGTAGAATTTCCTTCCTCAAGACTGATTCCTGAGAGGAATGGGAAAGGTGCAGACTTACAATCAGCCATACTAAACTTAATTAGCGGGTCTAAAACATACTTTTATTGGAAGATAATTATCCCATCATGATCTTGAGTGATTTCCAAGCCAATAAATTGCCTTAGCAGGCCTAAATCACTCATGTCAAACGCTTCATGCAAAGCGGTTTTTATGAAGCTGATTGAAGAAAGTGTGATTCCTATAATTAACAAATCATCAACATACATAAATATAATGAGTAAATCACCTTCATATTTCTTTAGGTACACATTTGGATTAGACTTACATCTTGCAAAGTTTTGTGATAGCAAAAAAGAGTCCATCTTTGCATACCAAGCTCTTGGGACCCGTTTCAATCCATACAATGATTTCCGAAGTCTGCAAACTAATGTTGGGTATGATATGTACCCTTCAGGATGCTTCATGTATATCTCTTATTTAATATCCCCATGAATAAAATCACTCTTCACATCCATATGGTGCACCTCCTAGTGTTTGGATGCGGAAATGGCTAAAACTAGCCGAATAGAATCCATCTTTGCCACCGGTGCAAAGGTTTTTGTATAGTCCACTCCTTGGAATTGTGAGAAGAATTTTGATACCAAATGAGATTTATATTTGCAGTTTGATCCATCTGCATAAACCTTAGTATGGCATACCCATTTTCATTTAACAAGTTTCCTCCCAGGTGGAAGGGAAACTAGCTCCCAGGTTGCATTTTTATGAAGAGATTGATACTCTTCATCCATGTAAACTTGCCATCTTGGATCATGTTGGGATTGATAATATGAATTAGGATAATATACAAACATCATATAAAACTTCTTGAATAGAAAAGGATCAGTGTAAGAAAGAGAAATATCTTCTCTTTGATAGTCTCCTCGAGTTCTTCTTGGATCAACAGGATTTCCAATATTTGACCCGAGGAAGGAGAGAGTCTTTTCTTCCCATTTTGGTAGATGAGTGAGATCATTCAGATCTGATTCAGAACCTGATATTTCATGCTCACTGATATCAGACATTACATCTGAAATATCAGAACTTAAACTCTCACTTTCATCTCCAGAATCTTCATTAGAAAGAGGAAGTAGTTTTGCAGTTTCTTCCTCAACTAGTTTCAGATCTTGAAGAGGTTCTTCAAAGCGGGCACTTCTCTCGATGATTATATTTTTAGTTCTGATATTCAAGAGATTATATCCTTTTTCTTCTTCAGCATACCCAATGAAGATACACTCAACACTCTGAGGCTCCAAATATTTTCTCTTATCCAGTGGAATTCTGGCCCATGCAGTGGACCCAAAAACCCTGAGATTGGACACATCAGGCTTGTGACCAGCGTAAGCTTCAAAAGGTGTTTTCCCTTTAATGAATGAGTGTGGAACCCTGTTCTAAATGTATGCAGAAACATTCATATTCCCAACCCAAATATTTGCATCCAAATCTTTAGACTCAAGCATACAGGTTGTCATCTCCTTTAGTTCCTAGTTTTTCCTTTCCTCTACACCATTTTGCTGAGGTGTGTATGGAACAATGTGCTGGATATTGATCCCATTTTCTGCACAAAGTTGCAGCAGATCTGATTTAATGTATTCACCTACATTATCAGATCCGAGAGCCTTGATATTTCTCCCAGTAGCATTCTCAACAGAAGCCTTAAAATCTATGAATTTTCCAAGGACTTCTGATTTCTTTTTGAGAAAATAGACCCATGTGAATCTTGACAGGTCATCTATGAAAGTGAGCACATACCTCGATACATTCATGGAGGTTTTAGGCATTTGAACGATGGTATTAGAATGGATCAGCCCCAAAATACATGTAGCTCTGCTTGCTTTTCCATAATCAAACTTATGCTCATGATGCTTGCCGAATATGCATCCCTTGCAGATCCCTTTTGAGGATTTAATTGCCAGAATTCCTTCCACTATGGAATCCTTTTGTAGCAGCTGCAAGTATTTTTAATTTATATGTCCAAACCTTTCATGCCACATCCGATGGACCTCATTCCCATGAGTCAGAAGGGAACTAGGTTTTGAATCAGACACAAAATTGCAAAACTCATAGGTATTGGCAGCATGAATTGCTTTCCCTACAACAATGAGTTTTCTGGATTCTATCTCTGAGATCCCAACTTCATTCGGGTTGAATACAAATCTTTTGCGCAAACCTGTGTGTGTCATTTGATACACATACAACAGGTTTGAAGCCAAAGAGGGCACATAAATAACATTTTTGAAACTGCCATGTTCTAGGTGGATAGTACCTTTGCCTTGTGAAGAGACTTGAGAGTCATCTCCCATGTGGATGGAGATGCAGATGTCGGAGTCTAGTGATGTGAAAGAGTTTTTGCATGCTACCATATGATTCGAAGCACCGAAGTCAATGAGGATATCTCTAGGCTTGGAAACATTAGCCATGAGTGCATGTCCTCTTTCAGGTTGATTGTTCCGATCTTGGGTATCCTTCTTCCTTGTACTTTCTGGAAGAGTGATGTTTTTTTTTCTTAAGGAGAAGGGCCATCTGATCAATAGTTATCTTCATGCAATATCTTTCAAAATCAAAGCCTCTAGCACAATAAGATCACTTTGTCTTCTCTTTTCCCCGCTGTTTCTTTTTATTCGAACCCGAGGGCTCATCCAACTGTTGGTTTTTCTCCTTCTGCTTGGGAGGGTCAAACTTTGTCTTCTTTTCCTTTTTATTTCCTTTTACATTTGAAGCTTTAGGTTGTCCATCAAACAAATATTGATCTTTGGAGGATCTCAAGGATACCATCTGAACAAGTTTATCATGCTCATTGGTAAGGGACTCAATGAATGCATTTAGGGTAGGCATCTTCCAATTTGGAATTGTAATCTTTCCGGTATGGAAGGTAGATACAAAGACTGAATAGTCTGGTCCTAGCTTTGAAATAATAGAAATTGAATGAGCTGATCATCTTTCTTCTCAACTTCACATTACTTCAATTGGAGCATCAGGTGCTTAAACTTAGTGAATAACTCATGGATGGTGTCAAAGTTTCTCGGATTGAGAGAGATCAGTTCATTCTCCAACTAATAAGCTCTCAAATCATCTTGATTTCCAAAGAGTTTGGCATGTTGTTCCCACACTTCCTTCAGATTCTTAAATCCAGAGAGATGGAAAAGAAGATCCTTAGAAATGGAGAGACATAGGAAACCATACGCTTCATATAATTTGTTCCAATATTTTTCCTTCTCTATCACTACATTTGGCTCTATCTCTGTGCCCATGGTGACTCTATAGAGTCCTCTAGAGTGCAATGATATCTCAATATCCTCTTTCCACTGATGATAGTTGAAAGGAGTGAGAAGATTACTTGAGGAGGAGTTCATTTTACAGCTGTAGTGAATGCAATAGAAGTTCTTGAGATACCCGTAATCACACAAAACAAACAAATTAAGGTTGAACAACTTGCACTTTTGGATTTTTATTAACTCTTGTCTTAGTTAATCAAGAAAGCTTGATCAACCAGATGCTAGATTATCCATGATTTATGTGGTAAACTCTTTGCTTCTGGTGCAGAGATGGAATGTTTTTGAGCAAATTTGCTTAATCTTCATCAAAGATCCATTGTAGCTTCTGTAGAAGAGTTACCTTGTCCTGCCATATATTTGATACCATATAAAATTGAGGGACAACAATCTAAGAACTAATACAGAAACTTACTATAGATTAAATAGATCAATTTTACTCAAGAAATGACATTAACAGTGCAATTAGGAGTTGCAGCTGCATATTTTCTTATCATTAATCAGAATAATAGTTACAATGCAATACAATGGCATAAAGAGCCATGCAATTCGAATCCATGAGAGGTCATTCAAATTGAGTGCATGAGAGTGTATTAGCTATCAGTTAGACACCACTAGACACATTAATTAACCACTTAACTCCAACATAATTGACTCTAACTGACTCAGAGGTAGTTTATACTTAGTCTAACTGAATAGAACTCAAATGCATACCGACAAGTAGGTGAGGGCACCTATATGACTTCAGTTAGCTGAGATGAACTGAACTGAGTCACCAAAAGTAGGTGGAGGCGCCTTTAATCACTCCAACTAACTTCTTTTAACCAAAAATAGCCAAAATAATGAGGAAGGCGCCTTTGCAACTTTAGTTTAACTGAAAGGTAGGTGAACAAACCTCCAGTTGATTGAATGGGGCACATATGTCATGCATATCAACCCAAATTTGCTCCTAGATTAAAGGAGGAGACTGAGTTAGGCTCCCCGTCTGTGAGAGAAGACCCAGTTAAGCTCCTCAATTGAAGGAGGAGATCCAGTTGATGATGCAATCACATGTTTGAGTCAAAAACTTAGGATAAGTGGTAAATTAGGCCAAATAAGCCAAATAATGATGTGTGGTTGGATAAGGACTCCAACATGATTTTCTTTGGATTTGGTATTCTTGCTTCCTTGAACTATGAGAGCATGATACTTGCCCTTGGAAGATCTAAGAGCACCCATATGAATCAATTTATATTGCTCCTTTGTTAGTGAATCAAAGCAAGTACACAAAGAAGGCATTTTCCAATTAGAAACTACAGACCTAGTAGCATGATAAGTAGACACAAAAACTGAGTATTTAGAAACCACTGTAGAAATAATAGAAATGATTAATTGATCATCTTTCTTCTCAATCCCACAATGTTTGAGCATTAGAAAAAGTGACTTGAACTTGGTGAATAAACCCTAAATAGAATCGAAGCTTCTTGGACTCATTGAGAATAACTCAATCCCCAACTGATGCGCTCTTAACTCATCTTGAACTCTAAAGAGAGACTTAAGTTTGGTCGATACTTGGTTTCAAGTGGTAAAACAATCTAGATGAAACAGTAGATTAGGATAAATAGAGAGACAAATCAATCCATAGGATTCATCCAACCTATTATGCCACTTAGCTTTCTCAATCACAACATTGGGCTCATTCTCCAAATCTAGAGTAAATCGGTATAGTCCGTTAATGCGTAATAGAATGTCGGTTTTAGATTTCCATTCGTGATAGTTGAAGGGAGTAAATAATAGTTGAATATGGATCCATATTTCTGATTTGATGTGCTCAAGAAGAAAATCTCTGCAACCTGCAAAAACAAAACTAGGAGAAAATCTTGTAATCTTAAATTAAGCTCTTCTTCAGAGAGGGATAAGAGACTGGATGCGCTCCTCAAATCTGTAGAACTTGAGAAAAATTGCAATGTGATACCATGTAGGAGAGATATGATACCATGTATAAATAACAACTCCAGTGCTATGAGTAAATATGATAAGAAGAAGCACTGTAAATAGATCTTGCTACTAAGGTAATTCTCACAAGCATACACAGGAAAAATAGAGAGAAGAATAGAGACTGAATCACATGAATGAAGAGATGAATATTTGAGTCTATCCTTCCATTGAATAATGATGAATAATAGTGCACATTAATAGTACATCCCTCATAGATAAAATCGAGTTGTATTGGAGACAACTCATCAAGCTCAAAAAGATAGACTTACTAAATACGATAAACTCCCATAGGTGGATAAAGCACTTCCCAAATCAGCCAAGGACATCAAAAATTAGAAAAATCGTGAGTGAGTTATCAAGAGTGATGGAAAAACATGCTAATCCTGGAAAATGGGGAGAAAATCATGGAGGTTGGGTTGGAAAAAAAAGATAGCAGTTTCCTAGTTGACTAGCTTTACCTTATCCACAAAAAAGCTGGATAAAAGTAGAATAAGGCAGAATCTACAGGAAATCGTAGTTACTAATTTTGGAAGTCAATAAAGTGGACAATATCAACCTAGAATCAGGATTAAATCATTCCTAGGGTATATATGGAAAGTTTTTACTATGTGGTGCAAATGGATGCCAACTATCTAGCCTAGTGGGTAGGAAATTAATCAAAATTGATTAAATATTTTATCCGAAGTTATGAAGTGGGCTTATTATATTCCCGTAGTATGCCAATCATGAATTTTTACTCTCATCCAAATTCTCCTTGTTATAATAAATTAAACCCATAGTTACACTTAGGAGACATTAATTAATCATTTTTGTCATATGCCTAGAGTCCTTACTAGCTAGTTGGCATCCACTTGCACCTAGAAGTCAACAATTGCTAAAATTGGCTAATAGAGCACTTTAGAAACATCTCAAAAAATATTCTGACAAATTTGCAGTTATTCCAGAATAATAAAAATGCAGTTCTTCTTTTTTGAGTTGCTTTTCTTTTCAACAGTTTTAAGGCAAAAAGGAAAAGCTAGTCTTGGAGTAACTGCCTTGTTTTTTTTCCAAATCATCCTCCTTATTTTTCTCCATCCAAAAAAATCGATCTGACATCTTTCCATCACTTAATAGCTGTTACATCTCACTCAACAAATTTGTGAGCACCTTGACATATTAGGAAAGTGATTTATGCACCTATGGGGGATTTTGACTAGTTTAGTAAGCCTGCTTTTTGTCTAATTCGAATAGCATGATTATGCTTTTGAATCTCTGATGTATTTATATATTTAGACAACCTATGACTTCATGAGGTTCTCTGATGTACACTTATTCAATAGAAGTTTATGTTATGCTCCATATTCAATCTCCTTTTGTTGAATTTTGCATGTTTGACTAGTAATTTTGTGAGTGTAATTGTTCTACATCTTGGGATTAATTTCCACATGGTATTAGAGCCTTGGTATTTCAATTATTCTCCTTCCAAATTTTTATTGCAGGTTCGACATCACTGAATGGGAGCTCATTCTACTAGTTCAAGGGCGCAGTTGCTGAGATATGGATCAATCTCACATGAGCATCTTTAATCCATTCAAATTTTTTGAATGGAAGGATGAGATGGAGATTTTTTTGAGGAGTAAAGGCCTCTTCAGAGTGACCATGGAAATTAAGGTTGAGCTCAATGCAGCAACAAAAAAAATTAGATGGCACAACAAGAGGGATGAGGCCTATGGTCTCTTGTGTCTCAGCATTTCAAGAGACCTTCTTTTCCATAGTAATGGATTGAAATCACCAAATGATGTTTGGGAGAAGCTTGAGACTCAATTTGGAAAGATAGATGAAATGAGGGTACATCAACTTGAGAATGAGCTGATCTCATTGACTCCCAATAGATTTGAATCCTTGCAAGTCTACTTTTCCAAGTTTAAGGCCCTTGTTTTGTGGTTAAAACAATGTGGAATCGAAAAGAAGGATGATAAACTAGTCTTGGACATAATTTCGAAGCTTGGTCCTGAATATTCTATGTTTTTTTTGACCTTCTATGCCACCAAATTGACAACACGATCCTGGAAGATGCCTAAGCTTGTTGATTTCATGGAATCCCTCACTCAAGAGCAAGACAAATTGGTTATCATGGGCACCATCAAACCTTCCAAATACCAAGCTTTGGGTGGATTCCAAAGGCAAGAAGAATTCCAATTCATAGAAGCCACCAGAACAAAAGAGAGACAAGTCCAAGTCTCAAGAGGAGTCCTCCGGCTCCAAGAAGAAATTCCAGAAGAAGAAGAATAGAGCATTAGAGGATTTTTTAGGTCTAAAATGGGCCTCTTAAGGAAAATAATAGTTAAAATAATAAAATAATATTGATTAATTTTGGAGGAAAAAAAGAAAAAAGCTACTTTTTGTGTTCATATTTTCGACATCATCATCATGTTTTTTCAGGTATTTCTTGTTTTTGGGGTAGTGGGGTTTGTCAAAAGTATGCAGTGTGGGTACTCGTTGGATGCAAAATCAAATTCCGCATCCAACAAGCTCTCCTGATCGAAATTTGAGTAAATACACAGGGAGATATGTTGAAAATATGAACAAAAAAAGTAGTTTTTTTTTATGACAAATATGTCAATTAAACCATTATGGTTGACTCATTTTATTGGAATTCATGATTGGTTGTTGAATTCCAACTCACAAGAACTTATTGTTGGCGCGTTTTCTTATAATGCCCATTTTAGACCCCAAATTTCCTCTAATGGTGAAATGAGCAAGTGTGCATAATTCAATAAGGGCCATATTCCCGAGATCTCTTGTATGAAGAAGCAAATTGACATGTTAACTCAACCCCTAGAGAAGAACAACATCTCTCTTCTTGAATGCGTGAAAAAGAAGGAAGGAGGATCAAATTCAGATGACAAGGAGAGAGTTCATGCCTTGGTTTCCAGCACTGCAAGATCCTCTACCTTCATCATTGATTCTAGAGATTCAAGGCACATGGTTGAGACAAGGGAGACTTTCTCTTCTCTTGATGATTCAAAAGGTCCAAAAATTGTTTTGGGAGATGACTCTGTAACTAAAAGTAAGGCGAAGGGTAGGATTAATATTGACCATGGTTCCTTCAATGATGTTTTGTATGTCCCCGATCTTGCTGCTAACCTCTTGTCAGTGTATCATATAAACCAGATTGGGTCTCCTAAGAAGGTTGTATTCTCTCCCAATGAAGTTGAAATATCATATATTTTTAATGGTAAAGTCATAGCTAAAGGTGTTGTGGATCACATTTCGAAAGTGTACAAGTTTTCCCATTTCATACCTTTCTCTAACCCCTCTACTCTTCTCACTCATGCTAATGAAGCAATAAAGCTTTGGTATGATATATTTGGCCATATAAATTACAAATATCTTTTAGATTTGAGTGACAAAGACGTGGTCATAGGGTTACCAAAGATCAAGTTTTCTAAAGGAGTCTGCCAAGGTTTCATTTTAAGAAAAAACCCGGAGCATAAGTATGAGAGAGTCAGTCGCGAGAGAACCTCTGCACCCCTTGAGTTAATATACAATGACATTGCTGGTCCATTCCCTCATATGTCCATGAGTCAAGCCAAGTATGTATTAACCTTCATAGATGAATTTTCCAAGTACTGTTGGGTTTACTTTTTGAAGCATAAGTATAATTTTTTTGACCTCTTCAAGGTTTTTCAAGCCTTGGTTGAGAACTAGTATGGGAGGAAAATCAAGATACTCAGATATGACAATGGTGGAGAGTATGTTAAGTCTGAGTTCATCCATGATTGTGAAGATGAAGGTATCCAGATGCAACATTCTATTCCTTACACACCTCAGCAAAATGGTGTTGCTGAGAGGAAGAATAGATCACTCAAGGAGATGGAAACTTGCATGATGGAGTCAAAAAATTTGCCACAAAAGTTTTGGGCTGAAGCTATAAAATGTGCATCCTATATCTAGAATAGGGTGCCTCACAAGAAACTTGATGGATTCACCCCTTTATACAAAGGGTGACTAAGACTTGTTTTTAGGCCCTATAATATGATATATTTTTGTGATATTTACATAAATTCAAGATTAATGGGGGGTGTTAGAATAAATCAAACCCATAGTTACACTTAGGAGACATTAATTAATCATTTTTGTCATATTCCTAGATTCCTTACTAGCTCGTTGGCATCCACTTGCACCTAGAAGTCAACAATTGCTAAAATTGGCTAACGGAGCACTTTAGAAAGATCCTAGAAAATATGCTGAAAACTTTGCAGTCATTCAAGAATAGTAAAAACATAGTTCTTCTTTTTCCGAGTTTCTTTGCTTTTCAACAATCTCAAGGCAAAAAGGAAAAGCTAGTCTTGGAGCAATTGCCTTGTTTTTTTTCGAACTCATCCTCCTTATTTTTCTCCATCCAAAAGCATGGATCTAATCTCTTTCCATCACTTATAATCTGTTACATCTCACTTATCAAACTCATGAGGATATTGACAGATTAGGAAAGTGATTTATGCACATATGGGGGATTTTGACTAGTTTAGTAAGCCTGTTTTTTGTCTAATTTGGATAGCATACTTATGCTTTCGAATCTATGATGTAATTATGTATTTGGAAAACCTATGAATTCATGAGGTTGGATGATGTACACTTATTCAATAGAATTTTGTGTTATGCTCCATATTCAATCTTACTTTTGTGGAATTTTGCATGTTTGACTAGAAATTTTGTGAGTGTAATTGTTCTACAGCTTGGGCTTAATTTCCACATTCCTTTATTCATTAATATATTATTTAATTTTGAAGAAATCTAATGGGAAATTATTTTTTTAATGATGTCTTTTACAATATTGCTTTCTTTCTCTATAAATAACCATTGAATATTGTCTAATTGTCCATCATTGAAATAATGAATCAAATTTCTCATTACATGATTGGATGCCATAATGTTGCTACAAAATTTGTTGATTTTATCTTTGTTACTCCTTCCATCTAATATTCTCCATAATGTTTCTATAACGTTTTTCTTGATATGTATTGTATCAAACAAGCACACAACCTGTAGATGCTCACAGTAGGGAAACCTAATGAATTGGATGGAGTATCTTTTCATTCCTCATGCAAGAAGCTTATTAATGCATTGATGCCCTTTAAAAAACATAAATGAAAAAAATTAAATATTATATACCATAAAAAATGAATATTATAAATATTACAAGTTGCATAATGTTATTACATGTGATATGGAACCTAATTCCTTACCTCAACGACGATTATTATTATACTCCTATTTCCATAGTTGAGGTGTTATTATTTGGGGTTTTTTCCAAGTCTCTTATTTCCCATTAAAATATATATTTATTGGTAGTTAAATATTGATGGTTGTTAAGTGTTGGAAAGGGGGTCATATGCACAAGGTACGACAAAGAATATATCGACAAGTGGAAAAGTCAACTACGCATGAGAAAGATACTGACAAGTGTGGTTGCTTTGATCACATTAGTTAGAAGTGTTGGTCCAAAGTAGTTAGAGAGTCGACTTATGTGGACCATTTTGTAAAGGAGAAAGCATATAAATATTATTATGAGTAGATTCATTAGATCATCGATGAATAATAGTAGAGCATGAATCCGATCTAGTGAATGTAATTTGCTTGTGTGCGATCTATTGATCTATGGATGAATGTGTTTTTGGTCTGAGGATTTCAACCAAGGGATGTTTTATGATCTTTGAAGCTAATATATGAAGAATGTTGATGATAGAATTCCTGTCCTTTTCAGTGTTGAATATGCAAAGGTGTGATCTGTGATATTTTTCCATGTCTGAATGATGCGAAGTCTTGATGTGTCTATTGGGTTTATATATGTTGATGTATTTTTTAAGTTGATTTAAATTATGTTGATGCGATACTAGAATTTAATGTGAATGATGATAAGTAATCTCATGAAGGATGTTTGTAAACCCATGGGTCTCTAGGTAATGCTGCGATAGAGTAAGACATAGTGCGCAATTCCTCTTCCTTCTGCAGAAACATGGTTCATGTATCCCTCCCTCAAACATATTGAGTGAGACTGCATGTGCTTCGCAGGTGTTGCTATATGGGGTACAACCTATCCATGCCGATGTTTAGAGAGATTGTGTCAAATGGTGTCGACAGACCTATGGAGTGAACCCTTGTAGAATGAAGTGTCAACAAATGGTTCTGTTGCCAGGACCATAGTGCGAGGAAGAAGAGGACATGTTGTGGCATCCAATGAAACTAGAGATCCAGGACTGGTTTGATCAGAAGGCCCGAGAGTTCACAGCAGAAGAAAACCAGAAATCCATATTGTAGGCAAAAGAGAGGATAGGAATATATATCTACTCTAATATTCATGAATTTTTCTTTGTTGAGTTCCCATAATACTGTACGAGTGCTTGGTGTAGCTTACATTCCATAAAAGGAACTTCCAAGGAGGTGAACATAATCAGTGAACCCTTGAACTAATCCAACGACTGCAAAGGGTAAACAACAAAAATTAAAAAACTATCAAAGTGTGGATTGAAAACATTTTGGAAGGATATATCACTAAGTTTTTCGTTGACACATTCAAGTCCTACAGCAACACAAAGAGGGAATTCTTCAAGGGACCAAGAGGGAGGCTTCTATTGTCTTTACAACTATAGATTAAGATGCTCATTTGTGAAAAAAGAATACTGAAGATGAACTCCGACGAGTAAGGATATGGTGTGCGAAGGTTACGGGCTATCACAAAGAAGAGCTTTGTATGGAATGATATGGGTTATATGGATCGAAGGTACAGCAAGACTGTGAGGGAAGTCGAGGAAGAGTGTGGTATTCTACGAAGTGGGGTGAGGTTTCGGCAAGAGAAGAGGTGAAGGACTGAGGAGAGTCCTAGTGCGCCTGGAATAAGAAACTGCAAGAGGAGACCAAAAGGGACTAAGGAAACCTACAGTGATGAGGAAAATGACCAGGCTACGCCCGAGCCCAAGGAAGGACCGAACCAAAGCAATAATGTACCTACACCTCCGTGCATTGCACCAAATTCAGGAGGAAGAAAAACCATATCATCGCAATACTTTTACGTGTGTCAGCACAGGAGTAATAGTAGTGGATCAACGAATATAAGAAGAAGACCCAGAACAGCAGGTGATGATGTAAAGATACCCTTGTTCCATGGGAATGGGACTGAAGATCTCGAGCAGTGTTGGTTCCTTTACCAAGCAGTATGGAATGTGAAGCAAGTATAAGATGAGGAAATCGAGAAAGGACAATTAGCGACAACCTTTCGAGGCCAAGAATTGGATTGGTACATGAATTTTGTACAAGTGCTGATAGGGAATCAACAGAAGACATTGTCACAGATAAGGACCAGACTAATTGAGGTGTTCAAAAATCCCAAATCCAAGTCGCAATACATTACTGAGTTGAAGGAAATAAAATAATATATGAATGAGTCGGTATGGGATTTTGATCAACGGTTCAAAATGATGATAGCTAAGGCCATATTTGGAATGAGTGAAGTGTAACACACATAATGGTTATCTCAGCGTTTGTGCCACACATTCGGATTCCATTAATGCAGCAGAAGATTGCATCACAAACCGAGGCTCTAGAGATTGCGATGAAGTTGGAAGCTTCACTAGTTGGTGAAATAGGGGTTGTCATGAACCATATCTAGTCGCAATTGGAGACATTAGAGGAAATTTGGGGTCTAAAATGGGCCTTATAAGAAAACACGCCAACAATAAATTTTGTGAGCTGGAATTCAAGAACCAATAGAATTTAAATAAAATGAGTCAACCATAATGGTTGAATTGACATATTTGTCATAAAAGAAAACTACTTTTTTGTTCGTATTTTCGACATATATCCCTGTGTTTTTATTGAAATTTCAAGTGGGAGAGCTCATTGGATGTGGAATTTAATTCTGCATCCAACGAGCACCCACACTGCATACTTTTGACGGACCCTGCTACCCAAAAACAAGAAATACCTAAAAAGACCGCAACCGCAACAATAACCACACTTCACTCAAAAATAACCACAGTTTGCTCAGCAGCAACCACAATAAAACCTGATGCACTATAACCAGTAGTCGCTGCAATATAATCAACCAGAGTATGCTCAAACATAGCCTAATCAATAGCATCAATTCAACGAACCATAATATCCACTTCAAGGAGGATTTCGAGGAGGATTTCGCAGAGTTTACAATGGAGGATTTGGTCGCAAAGGTGCTATGGGATGAGGTTGCAGACCAATAACATGTTATACTTTTGGAGTTTTGGGACATTACTAGAGGGACTACCTGAATCTACAATCTCAATGCACTTATTGTAGTGTCACAGATCACATTGTCGAAGAGTGTCCACAGTTGATTGTGAAGTGGAAAGCCAAGAACCAACCACAACCACAACCGAACCAGAATCCAAACCATAATCAAAATCAAAATAAAGGACCAACTGTAGGAAAAATATTGACGGAACCCAAAACTCGGCCCGCAAATGTTGGAGTTATAACGCGAGGAGGAGTGATGATGGGAGATGATGGACCACTCCCAAATATTTTATTGGAGGCTCTAAAGAAGGTATAATTTGACATCGATGATGAGAAATAAACTTTCTTCGATGCAAGAGACATACTGAACAAAAACATGGGTAAGTTTCCTATCTATGAAATTCCTCCTACTTTTGATTCGACAGCTGTGTTGGGATCGTCATGGACAGTTAATACATTACAAAATTCTCTAGAAATCTTTTTGTCACTAGCAAAAGATACCGATGCATTAGTAGAAATAACAAGTTTGTTGTATCGACAGGAGAAAGGGTGACAAGACCACACCGTGAATTATTTGCATAAGAAGAAAACATGAAGGGAAAAGAGAATGAATGTCCAGATTGGTGACTATGATGTGGATTCGGTCATCCTGGGTCTAGGATAAGATGAACATATTGATGAAGAAAACATGGGAAAGGATGGGGAAACCACACTTGTTTTGTTTCCTTGTACAACTGCGACTAGAAAAGCAGGCTAGGGTGTTACCAATTGGAAGAGTACCACACCTACTTGTCAAAGTGGAGGGATTGAAGACCTATGTAGACTTTGACATTATTGAGATAGTCAATGAAAGTAGCTCATATCCCGTGCTATTAGGGATTGGATGGGAAAATGACGATATAGCGGTTATAAAATTCAAGAAAAGAGTGATGAATTTTGAGAATAATGACATGCAGATCATTTCCCCATTAGATCCCAGTGAAGGTCGAAGATACATCGAACCAATGAAGGAGGAACTTATGGGAGGATGGGATACTCCCTATAATATTTCAAAATATTACATCCATCCCACCGTATATGGAGAGCTAGGTTGGAAAAGTACTAGCTTCGCATCATTAGAATATGATGATGCACTGGATAACTGGAAGAACCAGTTACATGAAGTATCAGTTAGAAAATGTGGGTGAGTCTCTCAATCACCACGCTAGGTCACAACATAAGTTATCAAAATACCAACATATGAAGGACTACCTAACTTGGTTTGGTTTAATGATAAATTCGAGGACAAAGTATCATATCCTCAGCGACTGTTGGAGCCAAAGGAAGCACTGAAGGCTACCCCGACGAGATGGTGAGATACACAAAGAGATCGATAGGATACTGGAAGATATGTCACATACCAATAGAAGTTCGATTTGGGGAAGCAGAGCACTACTAAGGAAATAAGTACAATGGAAGGGATGATCCCAATGATCATTTGGTCACATGTCAAACTGCATGGGTATTGAATCCCAAGGAGGAATGGGTACACACATTTGTCCATATGTTGGACGAAATACCGAGGAGATGGTACATGTCGACAAAGATGCGAAGGGAGATTACAACATGGGAAGAATTGATTGTCAGCTTCAGTCACATGTTTAGTTTTACTAATGATGACCTGGTCATACATAACACACTTTAGCACATCCATAATATCATGTTGGGAATAGTTCCAGTAGTATTACCAATGGGATCGTAGGAGACACCAATAATGCAGTTGATGATAGAATGCTACAATGTTACAGGGGAGCCTGGTGATGAGGGTGACCCACGAGATATCAACATTGCAGAATAAGAGGGAAGTTGAGATATCGTAGGACCATAAATACCATCCAAAAAAATCAAACAACTGCTCAAGATAATAAAGGTCAATATTGGGACGATAGAGGACTCAAAGTTCACCAATGTTTGGGGATTACTGGGATGAGGAAACTATGGCGAATATTATTAACCTTCTGCATGAGTTCCAGGATTTTTTTCCGACTAAATTTGTTCATATGAAAGGTATTTCAAGAGACTTAGGATAAATTAAAATCCCTCTAAATCCAGATGTGAAACCAGTGAAGCAATGTCGTTATCGATTGAACCCTCGATACAAGGAATGCATCAAGGCTGAACTAGACAGGATGCTGGATGCTGGCATCATCGAACCTGTGGAAGAGTCCGAGTGGATCATCCCAATGGTTGTCCAAGACAAGAAGGTTGGGGAAATCTAGATCTATGTTGGCCTAAGGGAGCTAAATGACGCAAATCTTCATGATTCGTTCCCAACACCATTCATTGATGAGGTACCGGAAGGAGTCGGAGGATGATAAATATACTCATTCATGGATGGATTTTCAGGTTACCACCAGATAAAAATTGCAAAGGAATATAGGCACACGACCACTTTTGTAATGGAGTGGGGATGTTTTCAATACACAGTGATGCCGTTTGGTCTCAAGAATGCACCTACAATCTTCTTGAGGATAGTTGTCGCTACGTTTAAAGAATTCATTCAAAAATTCTTG
This sequence comes from Pseudotsuga menziesii, assembly GCA_001517045.1. Taxonomy (NCBI): domain Eukaryota; kingdom Viridiplantae; phylum Streptophyta; class Pinopsida; order Pinales; family Pinaceae; genus Pseudotsuga; species Pseudotsuga menziesii. Next base: position 1,599,313 of record LPNX010991285.1, on the reverse strand, counting down.
GCAGTATAAATGGATGACTATACCATCTATGGGTTGGTAAAATACCACATTGTGAACCTTCGGTTGATGTTAGAAAGATGTCGACAACATCAAATCTTGCTAAATCTGAAGAAGTGTATATTTTGCGCTCCAGTTGGGATTTTATTGGGACATATTGTATGCAAGGAAGGTATGTTGGTCTATCCTTCCAAGATCATGGTTATTGTAGACTTACCAACACCAATGATAGTAAAACAGCTACAATTGTTTTTGGGATGTGTGCTAGCCAACAGTATTGCAGACCCATGGTATTGGGTTAACCCTAGAATTTTCCCATTGGATTTCCCCTATAAAAGAAAGCATTGTAAAATGACTGAGTATGGTATTGTATTGTATTGGAAGAGAGACTGTGAGAGTGTGAAGAGGAAGTGCAGCGGTTTTGCTACAGGGTGTATCCCTTCATCTTTTGGACTGTAATAAAAGGTCTGTCAGTCTCTTTGTGGACGTAGCCCATCATTTGGGTGAACCACGTTAATATATGTGTCTCTCTGTAATGTTTTAATGTGTTTTACATCTTGTTTATTGCTTTAACTATACATATGTTATTGCTCTGTGGTCCTGTTTTCTAACAATTAGTATCAAAGCCAAAAGGTCTATTTGGTTGGTAAACTTGCAGAAAAGAAGGGTTTCTAGTTCGAGTGGGAGCAATGGTGGAAGAAGTAAAGTTTAGGGTCGAGAAATTTAACGCCAAAAACTATCAGTTATGGAAGATGCAAATGGAGGACTATTTGTACCAGAAGGATCTGTACCTGCTGTTGGGCGGAAAAGCAAAACAACCAGCGGCTATGAAGGATGAAGAATGGGAGGTTTTTGATAGAAAGGCACTAGGAACAATATGGCTGTGCCTGGCTTCGTCGGTGGCCTTCAATATTTTGAAAGAAAAAACAACAGAGGGTGTGATGAGCGCATTGAGTAAGCTCTATGAAAAACCCTTGGCTTCTAACAAGGTATTTTTAATGAAGTGTTTATTTAATATGAAGACGTCGGAAGGTGGATCTATTGCTGACCATTTAAATGAGTTTATTACACTTACCAGTTAGTTAAGTTCTGTAAAAGTAAACTTTGATGATGAGGTTAGGGCTCTTCTAATCTTGTGCTCATTGCCAGAAAGCTGGAATAGCTTGGTCATGGCTATAAGTAACTCTATCCCTAGTTCAAACACTCTTAAATTTGATGATGTTGTTGGTGTTATTATTAGCAAGGAAATGCGAAGAAAAAGCACAGGTGAGACATCAGGTAATGCATTGACCATGGAGAGCAGAGGCAGACAAAACGAGAGAGGAAGGAACCAAGGAAATCGTGGCAAGTCTAAAAAGGGAAGATCCAAGTCCAAATTTAGAAAAATAGAGTGCTGGAACTATGGTAAGAAACAACATTTGAATAAAGACTGCAGAGCTCCAAAGAAAAAAGGAGACAGACAGCAAGAGACTACTCAAGAAGTAAATGTAGTAGGTGATGTGTTATAAGATGCTTTGATTCTTGCATTATATAATACTAGTGATTACTGGGTAGTAGATTCAGGGGCTTCATGTCATGCTACATCCCATAGGAAATTCTTTCATGATTATGTTCAAGGTGATTTTGGGCATGTGCTATTGGGGGATCATGAACCATGTAAAATTGTTGGAAAGGGTAAGGTACAGATTAAGTTAAATAATGGAAGTGAATGGATGCTAAAGGATGTAAGGCACATTCCTGCTATGAAAAGAAATTTGATATCAACAGGGTAGTTGGGAGATAGCGGTTGTACGTTATATTTATGTCCTCATAATACTAATTATTCTATCTCTGTAGCTTCCACAAAAACAGGTGCAACGTTGTGGCATCATAGGCTTAGCCACATGAGTGAGAAGGGGATGTAGATTCTCCACTCAAGGAAACTGCTTCCTGATCTGAAGCAGGTAAGTTTGGAATTTTCTGAGAATTGTGTTTATGGAAAACAAAATAGAGTTAGATTTCTCAGGGTTGGGAAACAAAAGAAGAGTGAAAAGTTAGAGCTTGTCCATACAGATGTATGGGGACCAGCTCAGGTACAATCTCTTGGTGGCTTTTGTTATTATGTTACTTTTATTGATGATGCAACTAAAAAACCTTGGGTTTATTGCATTAGACAAAAATATGATGTGTGAGATACTTTTAAGAAGTGGAAAGCTTTGGCTGAGAATGAGACAAGAAAAAGGTTGAAATGTCTCAGATCTGATAATGGAGGCGAGTACTGCAGCAAGGAGTTTGACAGTTACTATTCACATAATGAGATTTGCAGAGAGAAGACAGTCCTTGGAACACCCCAATAAAATGGTGCATCAGAAAGGATGAACATAACGATCATGGAGCATGCAAGATGTATGAGATTGCATGCAAGGTTGCCCTTACAGTTTTGGGATGATGCTATAAACATTGTTGTTTATTTAATAAACAGAGGGCCTTCAAGCGCTTTGGATGGTGGCATTCTAGAGGAGGCATGGACAGGTAAATAGGTAAAATACTAATTTATAAGAACTTTTGGTTGTGAAGCATTTGTCCATATTGATAAAGATGATAGAACAAAGCTTGAGGCTAAATCCAAGAAATGTACCTTTATTGGATACGGGGTTGATGATTTTGGTTATCACTTATGGGATCTTAAAAATTGAAAAATCATTAGGAGTAGAGATGTAGTATTCAATGAAAAGGTCATGTACAAAGATAAGTTGTAGGGAAAGAAAGAAGAAAAGGAAACAACAAAGTACACAGTGCTTGATGAAATCAAAGAAAATGAAGTTCCAAAAGCACCAAAAATCAAGAGCAACAACAGGTACTTGAAACTCCTACAACTATAAGAAAGTCTACCAGGTTAAGTAGACCCCCTGAAGGATTCTCTCCTTCACTGTATTATTTATTGATGACTGATTCTGGTGAACTAGAATGTTTTGAAGAAGCAATGCAGGTAGAAACTAGAAAGAAGTGGGAGCAAGACATGGATGAGGAGATGGACTCATTGGTAAGAAACCAAACTTGGGATCTGGTTAAGTTTCCTGCAGAAAAAAGGGCATTGCAGAATAAATGGGTTTACAGGTTGAAGGAAGAAGATGGAGGAAATAAGCGGTACAAGGCTAGACTTGTTGTAAAGGGGTTTGCACAAAAGAAAGGTATAGACTTTGATGAAATATTTTTATCCCGTTGTTAAAATGACTTCAATTAGAACTATTTTAAGTCTAGTGGTGGTAGAAGATTTTCATCTTGAACAGTTAGATGTAAAAGCGGCCTTTCTCCGTGGGGATTTGGAGGAAGATATTTATATGCAGTAGCCACAAGGGTATGAGGTCAAAGGGAAGGAGAATTTGGTTTGCACGTTGAAGAAGAGCTTGTATGGCCTGAAGCAAGCTCCAAGGTAGTGGTATTTAAAATTTGATAAGTTTATGAAAGAAAAAGGTTATGATAGATGTCATTCTGACCACTGTGTTTATTTCAAGAGGCTAGATAACAGAAGATATATTATATTGTTATTGTATGTGGATGACATGCTTGTTGTAGGGTCTAACATGCAGGATATAAATGTGCTCAATAGAAAACTAGCTAAATCATTTGCGATGAAGGATTTGGGTGCTGCAAAGCAAATCCTTGGTATGAGAATAACAAGAGACAGGAAAAATCACAAATTGACGTTGTCTTAAGGTGAGTACATAGAAAAGGTGTTGCAGAGGTTTAGAATGAAGAATGCAAAACCAGTCAGTACACCTTTGGCCAGCCATTTCAAACTAAGCAAGGATACGTGTCCAGAGACACAGGAAGAGATAGATTACATGTCCAATATTCCCTATTCATCAGCGGTTGGGAGCTTTATGTATGCCATGGTGTGCACAAGACCAGATATTGCACATGTAGTGGGAGTGGTGAGCAGGTATATGAATAATCCAGGTAAAGAGCTTTGGAAAGCAGTACAATGGATTCTCAGCTATTTGAGAGGTACCACTTCTCATGCATTATGTTTTGGAGGTTCAGACACTGTTCTACAGGGATATGTTGATGAAGATATGGCTAGTGATAAAGAAAACAAGACGAGCACCACAGGGTATGTGTTTACTGTAGGTGGAACAACAGTAAGTTAGATTTCAAAACTGCAATAGGTTGTTGCACTTTCAACAACGGAAGCAGAGTATGTTGCTACTACAGAGGCTAGTAAGGAGATGATTTGGTTGCAGAGGTTCATGGAAGAATTGGGTAAGAAGCAGGAGAATAGTAGGTTGTATAGTGACAGCCAGAGTGCCATTCATCTTGCAAAGAACTCAGCCTTTCATTCAAGGAATAAACATATACAACTCAAGTACCACTTCATAAGATTTGTTCTAGATGAAGAACTATTAAAACTGGAAAAGATACACACTAGCTAGAATCTTGCAGACATGCTGACAAAGGGAGTAACCAGAGAGAAACTGAGTTCTTGCTCGGTTTCTGTTGGCCTTCAAGCATGAAGGTGAAAATAATAAATTTTCCAAGTCCAAGGTCTAGAGCATAGTCCAGCAAACGCAGTAGTGGTGGAGTTGCTATGATCAGTCTCCAAGTGGGAGATTGTTGGTTATGGAGCCTAATCTTCCAAATCCAGAGATATGATTCGGTTGTGATTGTAACCTAGGAGTACTGTACACTCATTCCCTTTACCTTGGGGTTGGGATGTGTGCTGGCCAACAATATTGCGGACTTATGGTATTGGGTTAACCCTAGAATTTTCCCATTGTATTTCCCCTATAAAAGAAAGCATTGTAAAACATCTGAGTATGGTATTGTATTTAATTGGAAGAGAGATTGTGAGAGCGTGAAGAGGAAGTGCAGCGGTTTTACTACAGGGTGTATCCCTTCATCTTTCTGGATTGTAATAAAAGGACTGGCAATTTCTTTGTGGACATAGCCCATCGTTTGGGTGAACCACGTTATATCTATGTCTCTCTATAATGTTTTAATGTGTTTTGCATCTTGTTTATTGCTTTAACTGTATATCTGTTATTGCTCCGTGGTCCTGTTTTCTAACAGGTTGAATGTAGGACCTTATCATTTTTCAAGGATCGAGACATGCAAAGAGCCATGTAGCATCAAGGATGGCCTAACTAATGTGCAGTTGTTTAATATCATAATGGCAGATGACCATTATGAGTAAATTATCCAATTTTCGATGACATGAAAAGAACTAGAGGACTTCACCACCATTCAAAAGAAGCAACTGGTCGTTAGAGTTGTGTATTTTTAGCTAATCATAGGACAACTTTACAAAATGGGGCTAGATGAAATTTTGCATCGATATGTTTTACCTCATGAGAAGGAGAGAATATTGGCTGAGGCGCATGACAGAATTATGGGAGAACATTATGGAGGACGTGCAACCACTAGAAAGGTACTCTAAGCTAGAGTATGGTGGCTGATAATGCACAGTGATGCCACAGACTATGCTAAAATTTGTGACATTTGTCAAATAATGGGGAAGCGATCACGATGGGACGTGTTATCACTCCAGGAAACTCCTCTAGGTTGTAGCTCGAGGATGCCTGGTAACTTACAATGTTTTTGGGGGTTTTATGATATGGATCAAGTTAGTTGAACTATATAACCTTTCCACTCTCAAGGCATGCATAAAACTCACTCACTTATAAGGATTTTAGTTACAATTGCTCAGAAGTTCGACAATAAGGTGTAGGGATGGAGAACTCACTAGGATGGCAGACTTGCATACAAAACGCATGCATATAAATGGCTAAATCCTGATGAGGATGGTATTTATAAATCAAATTGCACTAAAAAACCAATAGGATGACAACTATCAGCTTTTTAATCAATCTGAAAATGACCTAATTACACATTCAAGCATAAATACAGTAAAGAAAGAGATGATGGCTGAACAGATCACAACAAAAGAGCTTATATCATGAATAAGTAAAATGAGAACCGTGAAAGCATTATAGGCTTATAAATCCCCAAAGTTGAACCTTTATTATAAAATCAATCTTAGGCTTTATAGCCTTCTACAAAAAGTACAGATCCCAAAAATTCGGTATGTTTTCACAAAAATACTCAAAAGTGGTAGTTTTTTCAAATTAGGGTTTCAAACCCTACCTAACTATTTGTCTAACTATGATGAAGATCTAGTTCACTGAGTGAACATTAAATAACTTAAGTAATTGCTAGTGATCACTGTTGCTGGTCCACTGTAAATTTGCCTCCAAAAGCCAGCGTTTCGACGGTTAACTGACGTGATATTTCTTACTTAATCCGTCGAAATTTTCTACCCTGTCTCCGCGGTCGGCGATCGAAAGCTCTAACATGAACGATCGGAACCTCGAACTTGAATGTGACCGTAGTGTCGACAATTTAAATCACTACTAGTGTGACGGTTAAGCCTCGGTGATTGAAATTTATAACCACTAACTCGTCGTCGATCGGTACTCCAAACCACTAAAACATCAGAACCTCGAGATTGAATGCTGCCGCAGTGTCGATGTTTCAAACCACTAATGTCACGATCGACGATCGAAAGCTCTAGCCACTAAGGATCAGAGCTTTACATCTAAAAGCTGCCATAGTGTCAGCATTTCAAACCACTAATGTCGCAATCAGTGATCAGAGGCTCTAGCCACTAACCCATCAGAGCTTTAAACCTAAATACCGCCACAGTGTCAGCGTTTCAAACCACTAACATCGTGATCGACGATCGGAGGCTCTAGCCACTAACCCATCGGAGCTTTAAACTTGAATGCTACCGCAGTGTTGTTATTTCAAACCACTAACTTCTAAGCATCGACGATCGAAAATAATAACTACTAATCTATCGACGATCGGAAGCTCTAGCCACTAATCCATCGGAGATTTAAACCACTAATTGTCGATGATCGGAACCCCAATATTGAATGTGTCGGCGCTTTAAACCACAAACGTCGTGATTGGTGATCGGAGTCTCTAGCCGCTAACCCATCAGAGCTTTAAACCTGAATGCTACCACAGTGTTGGCGTTTCAAACCACTAACTTCTAAGCATCTGCGATCGGAAATACTAACCACTAATCTATCGGCGATCAGAAGCTCTAGCCACTAATCCATCGGAGCTTTAAACCACTAATGATTGACGATTGAAACCCCAAGATTAAACATGTCGGCGCTTTAAACTGCAAGTTTTTCATAGTGTCGGTGGTATAAAGGACTAAAACTCCGAAACTCCGCCGTCGTAGAGGATTAAACCTCCAACCTGTTGTTGAAAATGTTCTTTTGGTGGTCAGTGTATATGTTGCAATCCTTCTTAATCTGCTGAGGACAACCCTTTTTGGTGGCTAATGAGATGTTCTAAGGGCCTCACCTAAGCCACCGAAATCTACAACTTGTGAAATTTTTACTCAAATAAAAAACAGAGGCTTTCAAACTTGTCAATGATATTCATATCCTTCATTGCATGAGTTAAATTCTTCATACTATCAAAATAAATGATTTTGGGAGATAATAGGACGAGATGCCACTAGTAGCTCAGATAATCCTACAACCATTTGATAAATGGGTGATGGATTTTGTGGGACTGATCAACCCTCCAAGAAAATGGATGGGTGTGTGATATATCATCACAACGATAGACTACTTGACTATATGGGCATAAGCAACATCAGTGACATATTGTATAGCTGCGACAACAACCAAGCTCCTATTTGACAATGTAGTTACTCGGTTTGGTTGTCCCAAGATATTGATGAGCAATCAAGGGAGTCACTTTATCAATCACACAATTAACACAATGAGTAAGGAATTTCATATCCAACATAAGAAGAGTACCCCATATCACCCACAGGAGAATGGAACCATCGAGGAATTCAACAAGGTATTAGAACATGCCTTAATCAAGGTATGCAATGAAAATCGTGATGATTAGGATTTGAAAATCCTTGTGATATTATGGGCCTACAGAACAACATGTAAGAGATTGACTGGACAAATTCCATTTAATTTGGTTTATGGCCAAGAAGCAATAATGCCAATGGAGTAAATTGTTCCCAGCCTACGCATAGCGAAAACAATAGGCATAAGCGATGAAGGAGAGGTTGAAGAACGATTGAAATAATTGCTACAACTTGAGAAGGATCGGCTCATCATAGATTTCCATCAGCAAGTGGAAAAGGATCGACAAAAGGCATGGCACTACTTCCATGTGAAAGAGAAGTACTTCTAATGTGGAGATAAGGTTCTCCTATACGAAACCAAGTTTGCGAAGCACACAAGTAAGCTACAAATTCATTGGTTAATACCTTGTGTGATTCATTTCATTGTCGACGGAGGTGCAGTGCAATTGAAACTATTAGATGGAGCATTACTACCGAATCTAGTAAATGGAAGCCGACTAAATCCATATAGAGATAGGCAGGTGCGGCACCATGACTGATAAGCCATGCAGTAAAAACAAAAGAGAAAAGTGAAAAGAAACACCAAGGAGAAGGAAACCACATCAAAAAGGGGTTGAAAAAAAGAAAAACAACACAAATCACAGCAAGTATGGAGCTTGGTGATACTAGACGAGGTGCGACATAGTTAAATATGGAAATAAATGCAACAATTAAACTCGATGGGTGACGACACAAGTGGATGAGACACACATTTATGGAGAAATAAAATAGTTGGATTTGCATAATCGATAGTGGATTTTGTCAATATTCAAAGGATTTGGCTATGATGATTGAAATCATTCACACAGGAACACCAAAGGCTATAAGAATCGACCAAGGGGGCATGTATTGAACCATTTTGATGATTGTGAGAATCTGAGAAAAGGAAGTTTAGGAGAGAAGCAAAGAGCGAAAGAGAGATAGACATATAGCTATGGACCAAATAATTTCTAGCGGTAGCACACAGGGATCACCATTGCGGAGTGTGCGAATAGTAGAGGAGAGGCCATAAATTCAAGATGTGTTATCATGACCACCCAGAAAGAAGAGGGGTGTGAATCGACCAACTTCTCCACAATGACAAATCAAATCAAACCGTAGTTCAACAAGGTAAGCAGAGGTAGAAACTGTCCCATCAACGATGGGATAGGAGGACTCCACATTGAGGAAAGGGCCGACAATTGCTGACATTTCAGGCTATGTACCACCGTGACATCCAGATGCACTATTAGTTTGTATCACCAAGAATCATAGATTCAACATAAATATGCCGACAATACCGAAGGGTGTGCATGTTACAATGAACATTGTTCTGCATCTGGAGAAGATGAAGTATAGTGATCATGACATTTTGGCATATTCAGAATACACGGAGCAGATGCATGAACATCAAGCGCACATAGACAATGATCTTGTCACTAGAGAAATGATGCAATGGGAATTGGGGTTGCAGCAGTTAGGGCTGCTAGCCATTACCCACATGCCACCTTTCAGGTGTTCAATGGAATTTAATGCATGCATGAAGCAGTTGATGTCATGCCTCCATGGAGTTTATCTATGGTTTGATACGAAAGTAGAAACTGTCCCATCAATGATGGAAGAGGAGGACTCCACATTGAGGAAAGGGCCGAAAATTGCTGACATTTCAGGCTATGTACCACCGTGACATCCAGATTCACTGTTAGTTTGTATCACCAAGAATCATAGATTCAACATAAATATGCTGACAATACCGAAGGGTGTGCATGTTACAATGAACATTGTTCTGCATCTGGAGAAGATGAAGTATAGTGATCATGACATTCTGGCATAACCAGAATACAAGGAGCAGATGCATGAACATCAAGCGCACATAGACAATGATCTTATCACTAGAGAAATGATGCAATGGGCATTGGGGTTGCAGTGGTTAGGGCTGCTAGCCATTACCCACATGCCACCTTTCAGGTGTTCAATGGAATTTAATGCATGCATGAAGCAGTTGCTGTCATGCCTCCATGGAGTTTATCTATGGTTTGATACGAAATTACCCATCACAGTTGACTTGATCTCACAGAGCATAGGATTGGTCAAGGAAGGTGTTGATTCGTCCTAGTATTTCAGAGGAAAATACAATGACAAATAGTTGGCCGCATGGATGAAGAAGAAATATGATGTAGTTCGTGACAAGATAACATACGTCATTCCCACTATTAATGACAAGGCAATTCAAGTTGTAGCAAAGATGCTGGCTATACAAATCGTGTGTAAGAATATATCGAACTAGTGCACATCGAGAGTTATCGCTTGCACGGAGCAATGCGTAGCACGAGTACATATGAACCGGGATCTATGTTGTTGAACCAATTGATGGAAAACGTTGTATTGGCATAGGATGAAAAAATACCATTCACTTATTCATGACTATTGATATTGATCGAACTTGTGGGTTGGATGGAGCCCAAGTATTATCAAGGGATGGATGTCGAAGTAGTAAAAACATAGAGAGGAGCGCGGTATCAAAATCTATGGGAGCTCAAAGATAAGGTGCGACAAATAGATTGAAATTTCAAGTTCTACTTATATTATGATGGACTTTGGGAAGCAATAGGGAAGGTCCCGCACCTCACACATGAGGCTACGACCAAGTATAGAAGGCTAGAGCGATTCACAATCGACCCACATGTGATCCACATCCAAGCAAGGCATGATGCAGAGAACCAGTGGTTAGCGATGCGATACAAGCTGAATGATCAAGAGATCGACGCCATTATTGACGAATGTACGTTAGAATGGAATGTTCTGGTTAGCATTGATGAGATGTTGGACACAAAAGTAGGATTACCACCAAACATTCTAGATGAGGAGGCGCAAGAGAAGGAATCTGATGAGGATTCACATGAGGAATCATCCCTGACTCCGATAGATTTAGAGCTGGAGAGACAACAAGAATAAGGGCAGACAAAGCGCAGTTTTGAACAAGGAGAAGGAAGCAATACATCGAAGCTTGCAGATGATCAAGTAAGCTGAATACTAGCTGTAATTACTGCAATGACCAATGAGAGTAAAGCGCAGGTAAAGCAACATGCTATGGAGTATTTTCACCAGGTGAAGGGATTGTTGCAAACCTTGACAAGTGCTATACTAGAAACAAGAGTGCCACAAACAGATTTGCTACAAAGGGAAGCCAAAGTAAGTGTTGTCCAAACAACAAACATAATTGAGATTCCATTGAAAGTAATTTCAACAGGAGATGAAGATGTTGACACCACATTTGTCAATTCGACTTGATCAACCTCAATATTAACGAATTGTTGATGCATATGGTGATGAAACTGCATAATGCGACAAGTCACGAGATCCATGACCACGAGGCGATAGTACATGATCAATTGGTCAAGTCGTGAGAGAAGATAACACATGTAGAAGTAGAGATGGAGAAAATGAAAATATAGCAAGAGACTGTGGTGAAAAAAAATACAAAGGCGATTGATGATAGGTAGCGCCTGGAGACAATAATTTCAGTTACATGTGAAACAATCCTAGATATTACCTCGTAGATGTTCGCTGAGGCCAAAGTGTTATGACTAGGACAAATAGTAATCGATATGAATAAGGAAAATGAGGAATTGGAAGCACGCATAGTACCGAGTACACCGTCACAGAAACTAGCAGAGAAGGAGTAAAATAGAAGAGGCGAAAACACAAATAGAGGACCTGGAGAAAGCATCCCACTCCATTGCAGAAGCAACGACACAATTTTCGATGAGCATGGTTCAGGATGAATAGCTGCAAAAATTAGGTATGCATCTCAGCAAGGTAAAAGTGCAACTAAAAACATTAAAGGTATCACTCAAGACGATTCCCCCAATTGTGCAGGTGACTAAGGCAATCGAGCTGAAAGCATTGCAACAACGAGTCAACAAGGAACGTGAAAGACACCAGCAAAGGAATGTTCAGTTGGATGAATTCGAGGAGACCGTTGAGCAGCTAGCACTTAAAGATATGGAGGGAATTGTGAACAAAAAGAAAGTGTGAACTAAAGTCGCGCAGGTGTCTGTGGAGCACCCAACATAACAAGAGGTAAAGGAGTGCACAACACTTGGTGCGAAGATCAAGGAAGAGGTCGATCAGGTTCAGATAGAGCATGATAGTTTCAAGTCGAAGTTGAATGTGCCATCAATGTCCATATAATGTAGCTCGAGGACAAGCCACAAGGTTTTGTTCGTGGCCTATTGGCAATGGGGTCAGATGTGCAAGGTACGACAAAGAAGATATCGACAAGTGGAAAAGTCATATGCACAGGAAAAAGATATCGACAAGTATGGTAGGTTTGGTCACATTAGTTATAAGTGTTGGTCCAAAGTAGTTAGAGAGTCGTCTTATGTAGACCATTTTTTAAAGGCTCAAACCTATAAATAGAATCAAGCGTAGAGTCATTAGATCATCGATGAATAATAGTAGAGCATGAATCGAATATGGAGAAATGTAATTTTCTTGTATGTGATCTATTGATCTACGGATGAATGTGTTTTTGGTATGAGGATTTCGACCAAGGGATGTCTTATGATCTTTGAAGCTAATATAAGAAGAATGTTGATGATGGAATTCCTGTCTTTTTCTGTGTTGAATATGCAATGGTGATGTTATAGCTGATTTGACCACTCTAGGTGAATCACACTTGTATGGCCTTCCCCTGTCCCTTTGTAGAATCCTTAGACCCCTTGGACCATTTTTTTTCCTTTGATGTTTCCTAGACCATCCCTAGAAACATATGAAAATTGATACATGCAACTTTTAAACCGCTAATCACGTATATACACGGGTTTGACCACTAAAACCGCGTACATTGGGATGTGTACAAAATCCAAATCCTTTTGGAGTTTTCCTTGACATGGATCCGACTCACTTGACTTCTGGCCTTCCATATGCCTTGAGATCGCTTGGAGTCAACCTTTCATTACCCCTTTGAAAAGCTATATAAGGAACTCTTTGATGCATTGAAGGCATATGAGAGAATTGAGAGCAAAGAAACTATAGTCCATTGTTGTCGGAAATTGTGCTTGAGTCTGCATCCCTTTGTCCCTTGGAGCACTTTTGTGTTCTTCCCAAGCTTGCCTTTTTCTTGTGAGCTTGCTATTGAGAGGTGGAGGATTGAGGTGGTGGAGGCCCAAGTGGGGGATTCAGTTTCTTCAATTTGCAGATGTGTCGATAGAGGTTGTATCCATTGTAATCTCTGATTTTATATTAATAGAAATATGTTTTCCTGTCCAATAATGTATGTTTGAATGAATATTTTATCCATGGATGATTTAAAATGCTTATACATTGTTGATTATATATGCCAGAATAGATATAACACCAATATATATAGTATGCTTGTCTTGTTTACTTGTTGTTGAGGAAGTGATTTATCAATTCAAGCTGAAGTTGGAAAGCTCAACGAGGATCTACTTCAACCGTCCGGAATGAGGTACGAGGTTTGATCCTTTAGTGTTAGATATTTAATTTCTATTGCATATTGGAAAGGATTGATTTATGGAGTCAAGCTGTCTATTGTGGTACCCCAAGCCATAGGAATTTCTCTCTATAACAAAATTGGTGACTCTACTATGGAGTTCCTAGTAGTTGTCCTTTGGGGGTTTTCTATCGGCATTCAATGACTTTGAATTTCTCTTTTTCTCTTGTTTCTGTGTCGGGTCTGGGTGCATGTTTTCCTGGTAGTGTCTCATTGGTGTGAAGTTTGCCTCAGATTGTCTATTTGCCTTTATTTTTGTGCACCTTTCTTCATGTACGCAAGTTTTTAACTCACAGTCACGTATATACGCGGGTTTCACTACTATTTCTGCATACACACACGGGTTTACCGCGAACAGTCGTGTATGCCCTTAGTTTTTCCTTCTAGAGGAAGATGGATGGTGGCTGGGTGAATTTCGATGATTGCTGAGTCTCCTTTGATACTGCTAGAGTCTGTATACTCCTCTATTTCTGACCAGAGACGTTTTTTTTAGGATAAATTTTCTTTTTTTGAAGAATGTTCTTGTCATTACATTTTAGATTTTTTGTTTTTGGATTAGTGCATTAGATTTATTTTACCTTGTAGAGTCTGGGGGTTGTAGAACCATTCTCTTGCTTTAGTATCTCATTTTTATTTCAAAAAATCCAAAAATATTTGCTTATCATCATGCATTGCATCTTGCATTTTGCATAGTACTTGCACTAGATTTGCTTTGGAGTATTAGTTAGGATTTCATATAGGAAAGCTTGCATTTATCATTTCAAGAAAATTGTGCATTTCACGTAGTAGCATACCCTGTTTTTCATGGACACAATGCATTTGCATTGATTGTTAGGTGTGCATTTTGCTTCATGTTGTGTCATAACGCCATTAGTTGCACGACCATATACCTCTTTTGAGTAATAAATCCAATTAAAATCAACGCTTAAGTAAAATGAACTACACTATTTTATTTGACAGGGTTCACCAACAAGATTAGGTTTTAGGGTCTTGGAATAGTTCATTGTGAGTAAATTCTCCAAGACCACTAAACAACAACATGTATGTGTCTGTCCAGGTGAGTTTGTGAAATTCCTTGGTATAACCAGTGTTTCTCAGGATCCTCCTCTCAAAAGGGAGTTAAGCACGAGGCAGTGTGAGTGGTTATTGATTGGGATGACCCCTATTCATAACTAAGTAGCACCAGAGATATTTCCAGGATTGTATTCATATCTGGGGGCTCTTTCAAGAGTTTCAGGCTTTGCTACCCTGCCCATACGATCAATCCCTCCTGCGACTATCTGCCTGAGCATTGATTATATTGAGGTGACCTTAGTGGCCTTACCTAGGATATCGAGGGGGTACTCTGTAGGGGTTATTCTGCAGGTGTCCCGGCTAGGTTGGGGTCGGAAAGCATAGTCGCTTTACGCGTTGAAGCTGAGGGCCACAATAATTGGTTATGTTCCTCCGCTTGTTGTGTATGGGAGTCTAAAGCCTCTCCTAGGCGAGACATACCTGCTTCATTTGGGAGCTCACTTATCCTACCCTTGATTGCTTGTGGTTGGCTTTAGATTTTATTGGTGATTGTTCTGTGCACGTTAGCTTGCCTAGGGTTTGCATAGATAAAGAGTCTTTTATATTTTTTGAGTCATTGTGGATTCGGGTGCGGCTCGTCACCGTTCTTGTCATTTAGCAGGACTTTCGCCTTCTACATCTCCTCCTCCTTTGGGAGAGAGAAATAGACAGTCCAGACGGACTACTTCACACATTGATTCACACACCATGGGAGACCATATAGAAGGTATTCTTGAACCACCTTCTCCCATTCATGTGGAAGATGGGGAGTTTACTCCTAACTATGATCCTTCACCCGATTTGACTAAGTTAGGTCCTGTGATTTATGAGATAAGAACTTTTCATGATATACCTACTTACTCTAGGGATGATTCCCCATTGACACATCGTCGGTATGGAATGCCAGAGGATGACGAGACTCATTTTGAACCCGCGAGCACCAGTTATGGTATTTATGGTATGTCTGGTTTTCCTACACATGATTTGGCATTCCATGTTGATTCTAAGTTTGAGCCTAACACTATGCCTGGGGGCACTCTCATTCCTTACCATGCAGCGAGGTTTGGGACCACAAGTCACAATGCGCCTTCCATCCCGCTGGTGGAAGCTACATCACATATTCCTCCTAGGTCTAGGGTTAGTGATCCTATTAGGATACCAGATCCGAGACGAGTGACTATAGGGAATAACACGTACATAATTACACAGGTCCCTTCATCCTCTGTCTCTAGTTCTTCAAATGTTCACCCTCCACCTCATTCAAGTGGTCCTTTGGGCCGGAATGTTGCTACGAGTCATGTCTGTACTGCGGTTACTCGACCAGTTGTGTCTCAGGTTCATGCACCGCCTGTTGTATCGGGAGGTCATGTTCATACTTCTAGAGGTCCTATTACTACATCCAGAGGGTATATTCCTACTTCCGAAATGTATATTCCTACTTTTGGAGCGTATATTCCTACTTACGGAGTGTCTCATGGGACATCTCATGGGATGACTTATGGAACCTATTATGGGACGCAATATGGTCAGGGTTCTTCACTTTATGGGTGCGGGTATCAACAACCTGCTTACTCTCCAAATTACGACTTTGTAGCTCCAAATAGTCAAGGTACACCACACTATGGTGCTTCCATGCCACCCTATATGGGTCAAACGAGGGGAGGGAACTATGGCCAAGGCCATGGTGGTTATGGTAATCAAACCTATGTGAATCAGAACTATCAGGGAGTGGTTCATCGACCTAATCATCCTCGGCTCCCTTTCCTCGGAACGCTGAATCTTCCTGACTTGTCGAGATTGACGAACGATCCTGTAGCTCATGACCTGGCTTGGTCGGCTGTCCCTACTAAGCTTCCCTTGGACATACCCAAATTCCAGGGCAAACCGAGAGAGGATCCGAGCGAACATTTTACTACCTTTCACCTATGGTGCTCTTCGAATTCCTTACACTAGGACTCAATCCATTTAAGGCTGTTTCAATGCACCCTTACAGGGCCTGCCACAAAATGGTATATAGAGCTATCTAGGGGAGCATTCGCTTTGTTCGATGACCTAGCGATGACTTTTCTTAACCACTTCCAGCTACCGGTGCGTTATGATGTTGGTACAGAAATCTTGTCGACATTTCGGTAGGATAAAGCCACACATATCTTGGATCATATCCAAGAGTGGCATAGAAGGAAGAGGTTGATTAAAGCCTTTATACCGCTGGAATTCCTCCTCGAATGGTTCCTTAAGTTGTTATTGCCGTATATAGAGAAGGATGTTTCTACATCCGAAGTGCAAAATGAGGAACAAACCATTTTTAGGGTGCAGGAACTGGATTTGATTTATGCTCAATCCAGTTTGTTATATGAGATTATTCCCAATGCTCCGCATTCTAGTTTCGACCCCAAAGTTAAACCTGGACCACATGCCGATGGCATTGCTGGTTGTGCGAGTGCTAAACCTGTAGATTCGGTTGAAAAACAAGTTAGTCGATTGTCAATCAACCAATCTGCTTCGGGACAAGCCACGGCTTCGTCTCAACACACCCAAACGACGAGTGTGCTTTCAGTGCAATCGTCAGACCAGAAGGGTAACCAACAGCCTAGATGGAATAAAAATAAGGGTAATAATAATCGTAAGGGTGGGAATAGGAATGAAAATGCTAATAATAATGACAAGAACACCCGTAGTGCTGGGGGGGACAAGCAAGCTAAACGTAAGGTTAAATTTCCTTGCAAGTTGTGCAAGGAGATCACCTCACTTACTTGTGCCCTCATATCGATGAAGCCTCGAGATTCTTAGCACATGGCCCAGCTGTGCTGACTAACCCTTTACCTCACAATCAAAATATGAACTCGAGGACCCATGATCAGTCTGGTGGTGATCAAGATCCACCGGAGGGTAGTGGTCGTGGTGGCATTAACATGGTACGTGCTGTGAAAGTTGTGACTTGTGCGAAATACTATGGTTCGTCACAACCCAACCTAGGAAAGGAACCTAATCCACCAGGGACTCCTTTTCATATTGAAAAACCTGTGGATAAAGCTGAAGCTGCACCTCATATTCCTATGGGAGTCCTTAAGCGTTCAGGGCACAATCCTAATGCTTGAGCCACATAGAACTATTCTGTTGTCAAGGATTTGGGCCACACTCCTTGTGCGATGTCTGCACTAGAAGTACTTCAGAGTTGTCCTTCACAAAGGAAGGATTTTCTTTCTGCCCTTGGTGTGAATGATTATAATTCTTCCTCCGTGATTAAATTTGAAACCACAGGACTTCAACCTCGCTTGCCTTACTATGTGTCCCTTTTGATTCATGTAGAATGTCTTAACATGACCGTCAAGCGCACTGTGATTGATGAAGGCGTTGCTACTTCTGTGATGTCTTTATCGTGTTGGAAGGGTTTAGGTTCCCCTGAGTTGTCTAAGTATGCGACCATGTTAACTGCATTTGATGGGAGATTGTTTAGGCCACACAAGATTGTCCCTTCCCTTAAGGTCCATTTGGGAGGGAAGACCATTGCGATAGAGGTCGAGGTGGTTGATGCGCCCCTTAACTACAATCTCTTGTTGGGTAGGAATTAGATGTAGAGTATGCAAGCCATAGCTTCTTCCCTATTTCGCGTGGTATGCTTTCCATTTAATGGGAATATAGTTACGATTGATCAAATGTCATTCAAGAATCTGTCAGTTACCGCATCGTCGGGAGCTTCGAACCTGATCGTAGAGAAATCTTAGCCGACAACTGGGAGTGTGGGTGTAGGCATGTATCCATCCCTCATGGGAATTTTTAGTTGTCTTGCACCTATCCTTATGATAGGATCTAGTTCCGGTGAGGCTTCGACATCTATAAGATGGTGTCTTTTCGCACGAGTCATATGGAATATCCTTGGATTCTTCCTACACTGAATACTTTGAGTAAGCCCATCGTGACGGACGTACCATTGCCTGCAACTATGGTAGCTTATCAAGCTATTATTGAGTGTGTTGTAGAGCCTATTTCTTCCTCTTCACAGATGGAGGAGGAGGACCCGTATGTGCTGCCTACATGGGCAGTATAGTCTTCTCATGCACATGACTGCCTTGATAGTGTTTTTCCTTCAGACAAAGCGATTATTGAGGCCATGTCGGGAGTTGAGCCACCATGGGAAGAGCTCCATCATAGATCTTACTTTCTTCCCGAGCTTGACCGCTTGGAGCGTGAGGACTTTAGGGAGGTTCTTAGCGAGAGAATTGGTAGTCCCATGGTTCCATTAAGTTCTCCTGGTCCGATGGTTGATGGGAACATGGAAATTATATCTCCAATGATTCCTATCAATATCTCTCATGATCATGGCAAGATAGACAATGTCTATATTGGGGCAGAATGTTCCCATGCTGAGATTCAAGAATACACCAAGCTGTTTAAAGAATTTCATGATATCTTTGCTTGGTCTTATGATGAAATGTCAGGTATCGACCCTCGCATTGTTGAACACGATATTAAGACTTATCCTAATGCTAAGCTTGTTCGACAATGTTTGCGTGCGGTGAATCCTAGGAAAACACCCATGATTAAGGCAGAGATAGAGAAACTGTTGAAAGCCAGTTTTATCTATTCCATTCCCTTGACAGAGTGGGTTTCAAACCCCGTTCTAGTTGACAGGAAGTAGGGAGCGATCTGCATATGTACTAATTTCCGTGATTTGAATCGTGCCTGTCCTAAGGACAATTTCCCCACACCATTTATTGATCAAATTTTGGATGAGTGTGTAGGTAGCGAGGTTTTTTCCTTTATGGACGGCTTTTTCAGATATAATCAGATACAAATTAAACCTGAGGATCAACATAAAACTACATTTATTTGTCCTTGGGGAACTTTTGCATATCGGAAAATGCCTTTTGGCCTTAAGAACGCTGGAGCTACTTTTCAGCAGGCCATGACCTTAATATTCCACGATCTCAAATCAATTATCGAAGTATTTTTGGATGACCTTGTTGCTCATTCTCGTATGAGAATGCGTTATTCCTATCATTTGAGATTGGTATTCGAAAGGTGCCGCCATTATTTGGTCAGGTTAAATCCTCACAAGTGCATCTTTTGTGTGAATTTAGGTCGCTTATTAGGATTTATCGTTTCTAAAGAGGGTATAAGAGTCGACCCTTTGACGGTTGAGGAAATACTTCAGTTGTCTCCCTCGAAGAATATTCATCATCTTCAATGTTTGCAAGGCATGGAAAACTTCTTATGGAGATTCATTGTCAATTTTGCCAATTTGACTAGAGGCTTCATGCGTCTTTTGAAGAAAGACACCACCTTTTGTTGGGATGAGCGAGCCCAAGAGTCCTTTGATGTGCTCAAGCGATCCCTAGCATCGGCGCCAATGATTATTCCCCCAGACTATAGCTGTGATTTGATACTCTATGTGGCCGCGTCCATGGAGACGATTGGTATGGTTTTGGTTCAAGAGGATGAGGAGCTCCAAGACCATGTCATATACTTCCTGAGCTAGAATCTTATTGACGTGGAGATCCATTATTCTCATGTTGAGAAGCTTTCCTTAGCTACCGTACATGCAGTTCAACGGTTGAGTCATTATATTCTCCTTCGCTAGACCTTGGTTGTAGCCCATGTCAATCCATTTAAATTTGTCCTCACTCGAAGGATGATTGAGGGAAAATATAATAAATGGATTATCATCCTGCAAGAATTAGATCTTGAGTTTGTTTTAGCAAAATCGAAGAAATCGTTAATTTTTGTAGAGCTCATATCGAATTTCCCAAGCGAGGCCGAGGAGTTGGTTTGTGAAGATACGTTTATTGATGAGCACATTTTCTTAATCTCAACTTTAGACCCATGGTATGGGGATATCATTATATATTTACAAACATTGAAGGTCCCTACTCACCTCTCACTAGATGAATGATGACGATTACATCACGTGTCTAAGAATTACCTCATAATGGATAACACTTTATATCACCGTGGGGTAGATTCCATTTTACGTCGTTGTTTAACTCATGAAGAGGCTGAGGTAGCGTTGAATGATTTCCAAAGAGGGGTGTGTGGTGGTAATTTATCGGGGATTTCTACAGCCCAAAAAATCTTAAGAGCGAGTTATTTCTGGCTGTTGATCTTTGAAGATTGTGTAGATGCGGTCAAGAGGTGCCACCCTTGCCAGGTGTTTTCACATAATATGCACTGAAAACCTGCCCCGTTACATCCCATCATCAGCACCGGTCCCTTCACTAAGTGGGGGCTTGATTTTATGGATTTCAACCTAGATTCAGCTGGGGGGCATCATCATATCATAGTGGCTATTGACTACTTCACGAAATGGGCTGAGGCTATGCCTACCGTTAAATCCGATGGTGAGACATTTGCGCACTTCATATTCAACCAGATTATTACTCGGTTTGGGATTCTGAAAGAGCTTGTCACTGACCATGGCTCGCACTTTCAGAATCATATGATGGAGGAGTTGGCATCAAATTTAGGGTACAAACAAGAGCATTCCTCCTCTTACTACCCTCAAGCAAATGGACAGGTAGAAGCAATGAATAAATCACTCAAATCCGTTCTCCAATGAACCATCGCACAAAGCAAGAATAATTGACACATTATGTTATATCCTGCTTTGTGGGCATATAGAACCGCTGTTAAGACTGCCACGGGTTTTTCTCCATATCAACTTGTACATGGAGTGGAGTCGGTATTGCTGGTTGAGTGCGAGATTCCTTCTTTGAAGCTAGCCATAGAGCTCTTACCAGACACTTCACCATTGGAGGAGCGTTTGGTCCACCTTGAGCAACTTGATGAGCAGCGTCGAGATGCCTTGGTGGCTCTAGAAGTAAATAAGCATCGTGTAAAGGGCTAGTATGATAAGTCTGTCCATCCAAGGAGGTTTAGTGAGGGAGACTTGGTCCTTTTGTGGGATCAACCGAAAGAACCCTTGGGGGCAGGAAAGTTTAACCCCATGTGGCGTGGTCGTTACATTGTCAAACGTGTGTTAGAGAAGGGTGCTTATGAGTTACTGGATTACGAGGGAATGGCCTTGGCAGAGCCTAGAAAGGGGCTCTATCTCAAAAAGTACTATGCATGATTTTCAGCCAAGGCTAGTTATTGTATATTATTGTACAGTTTTGCATAGGTAGGTCTTTTTCTTATAGTGATCGGGTTTATGATTGGTTTCCAAATGTCAATGGAATGTTCCACCTTCATAGGATTCACGGATGGTGCGAGCTGTCACACTCAACACTCAGCCTCTGCTGCTTGGGTTATTTATACTCCTATGGGTTAGGTATTATCTTTAGGAGGCGTATGCTTATGACCATCTTCAAACAATGTTGTTGAATATAGTGCCATTATTGAGTTTCTACGGGATGCCATTTTACATGGCGTTCTCTTTCTTAAGGTACATCTTGATTCGGAGTTAGCAGTGTCACAGCTTAATGGTTGGTACCATGTTAGAGATCCGACATTATTAAGAATATTCTTACGTGTGAGGTTATTAGAACGACAATTTGACAATATAACATACATACATATTCCAAGAATTAATAATCAAGTTGCTAACTCATATGCTAATTACGTGTTAGATTGGTATTTGTTTCATACATAATAAACTCATCACAAACACAAATTTTTACACATGTAAATAAATAAACCGATCATCATAAAAGTTTTTATATACATCCAAAATGTGGTAATACATAGTGTCATAATACAAAAATGGGGCTCTTGAGCCACCAAAATATAATACACGGTAATACAAAATGTATCACTCCCAGGTATCTAAGCCTGTGGAGGAGGAGGGGGGTTGTGATCATGGAATGTCACTACGGCTCTAGCTAGCTGTCGAAATAATTGCACCCATGCTCATGGTACACCCACCACCTAGCGCTGCATGGCCTCAGGAAATTCCTCGACTTGCGCCATGGGAACTCTGTGTGTCAGCCTCACAAAGTTGGTATGAATGCTCTGGAGTGTCCACTCCGCATCCACACCCATGATATCATCTCCTCTTCACCTCTGTCTGTGATGAGGGAAGTCTTCAGGCCACCATGGTCCCACATCTGCATGCATATGGTAGATGTCACTATGTATTGTCACCCAAAAAACATGTCTTTTTCCTTATAATAAAAAAACACAAAAAAATTAAATAACTCAAAAATTTAAAGAAAGGGCCGAGATTCGTTACCTATGTCACTGTATACTGATCCTGGTGGTAGCGGCATGTTCGGGTCCCCTTGAAAATATATCCTTGTGTAGGGGTAGTCATTGATGGCAACTATCTGTCGTCACCACCACGGAAAGAAATCAACTGGATAGGGGTTGGATACCCTACCTCCCCCCAGTTTGCGCATTGCATCCACGCAATGCTGTTGAGCCGGATCTCGAACCCTGTGTAGAGGAACGTCAACTATGGGGCTCAATCCTATAACACGCTCGAAGAAAAACATGCTCAGTATGCAACTGAAACTGAAGTTTTGCACTCTGCCCATCTTACACTCACTGAGCTGATGTTTCATGTTGCCCATTAGTGCAGTGCTCCAATCATATACAGTGGGTCTCATGCACTCCATTGCATAGAACATTAGAGGTCGCGAGGCCTGGTGAAGTGAAGCCAAGCCTGCTATCCTGCCCAGTGTCAGTAGGATGGCCTTTAGGCCTAGCACCTGTGTGTAGTTAGTTGGGATCTGACTCCCCACCTTCTCCATGTCCAGATAGTAGTACACTGCAATGTACTCATCTATAGTTAGTCCACCTCCGGGCCTGCGAGAACGTAGGTTCACTACTTCCCCCCGTCGGGAAAGTCCAGTAATAAAGTATATATCCTCCACCTCTATGGTGAAGGACATCCCATCTATCTGGAACGACTTTGAATATGGATCCCAATAGTCCACCAACATCTGCAATAGTCTTGGTTTGGCCCTTAAGCCACCAAGACACCAAAATTTGTAGAGCCCACATGCACATAGCGCTTGTTGAGCCATTAGATCAGCCCTTATTGCCTCTTCTACATCATCTTGTTCACGTTCTCTCCATTCTAGGACCATCCTGCACAATTTTTTTTAGTTTTGCCTATTAAAACACTTGAAAAACCTTAAACGCGGCCGCATACGCGACTGTTGGCCAAACAACCGTGTATGTGCGCGCCTGTGAGGGAATTTTTCGCGTATACCAGCCCTATACATGGAAAAACCCTTGATTTCCATGTGGGCCGCAATGCCTATCTTGGAATGGCCTAGAAATCCAAAATCACCATGGAATTTGACAAAAAATGCATCAAAATGGAAGAGTAGAGCATGGGTAAGTACCTGGAAAAAACAGTAGTGGATTCCATCGGCTGGATCTCCTGGAATTCGCTGTTGAAATTTTGAGCTCAAATGGGTAAAAATTTCAAATCTTTTATAAAGTTTTGAAATTTTTACTATTTATAGAAATTTTTCAAATTTTTTCAAATTTTTACCCCCTTTCCTATTGTTTGAACTGTTTCTAATCCTTTTGGACCATTTTTGGACTAATTTATGATGTAGGAGACCTTTTTGAGTGTCGTTTCAGCCGTTGGATTGACCCGTTCGTGCCAATTTCAGGTATCATGTCTAAACTGGCATATAGGTTAGGTTTCATCACTGTTTTCATTTTTCATGACCTTATGACCATTTCATTATAGCCTTAGGTACGAACCCACTCTTTTATGTCACATAACCTTCTTGCTGTTTTAAAAGTGGCATGATATGAGTGGTAGAGCTTGACCTTACATGGGTACCCTAGTTGGCGCCTTATTTGCATTTGGTGCCCATGCTGACATTTTGTCCCTTAGGGTGTGGGAGTCCATTGTATAGTATTGCCATGACATTTCGCAAGAGCCTCATACTCCTCTTGATCTTTTGCTAGCCTATTTCCCTCAGGACTCCCTTATGTGAAATTGTAATTGCATTATCATGAGCTTTGCCTGCCTTATTGATCCTTACGCTGGCTTCCCTGACATTGAGTTTCAGCCATATAGCTCGAGCTTGTCTCATGACTAGCCATGCAGAGCCATTTTGTATATCCTTTGTAGCTTGATTCCCTATTTTTACCGGGAGGGGATTTTCCCCCGAGTGTCGCTATCCTACACATGTATCCTTGCATTGAGCATAGGTATGTTCCACTGCTTGGAACTAGTTTTTTTTCCCCTATGACACTCATCTCCTCCTAGTCTGTAACTATAAAGCAGTTTTATTCTTTTTCAAGCTTTTTAAATATTTGAAAAAGTAAAAAAAAAACAAAAAACCAAAAAGTCGGACAAGGAAAGATGTTATATTTTGGTAGCTGTTGAGTCATGTTGCCTTTGAACAGAGCACTGTACATCACATCCATTGGTTGGGTTTGTATTTTGACTTTAGGAGCTGTACTCGTTTATCTGAGTTTATCTCCACCGAATGGTAAAGCTTCCAGTCCCCATGGACCCTCTGTCGATGCCTCCTGTGTCATAGAGATGTCCCAGTTTTGTATATCAAGTCTATGCTACCTATATTTAAGTCACCATACATTTTTATGCTCTTGTTCGAAGGAAGTTGAAACCTGAGTCGGCCATTCCTCAGTTATCTTGACTTTGCATGTCGGCCATTCCCGGTACAGTTACTGGTTCATGCACCTTATGATCGAGTCCTTCCACATTATACAGCTTTGCTAAGTACCTTGTGTTGGATGATGGGGGATGCCTTAATTCCCTCCTTCCAGTGGATTTCATCCCATTTACTTTAGATCATTTATTTTGGGATTAGAATCTAGAGTCATTTTGAGTGCCTTGAGACTTGCAGTCATTAGTGGCAGGTTCTCTCGCCATCGACAGTTTTTGGGAATACATCAATGTCCCCTGATTGATGGATCCTCTCAAGTGTTCAACCTCAACACATCTATTCACACTTGTTAGTTTGCACTCTAGTACCTTGATTCCCATTTTCATTATCGGTGGGTGATCTCGCGTCTGTTGACGATATACATCAATGACCGGTAATCAGACGATGGACTACTATGTTCGACCTCGACACCTCTATTCACATAGTAGGACATGTACTCATAGCAGTTTGTGTAGAAGACCTTCCAGATTGGTAGCATCCCTTATATGCTACCTTCTTGATCGTGCCAGTGTTCATGAGATTTCACCTCTCGTGACTTGATTCCAGTATATGTTAGACATTTCCACCTATTATGGAGATCTTGATCCATTATATATATTTAGCCATTATGTAGATCATGATCCTTTGTATATCTTCATCATGGAGATTCTAATCTATATATATTGTACGTGGCGATGACCACTTATGTGATATTTTGTATCATGCCTATTCATGGCCATTGTACTCTTATGTATCCGGGACTGCTAGATGTATTTGCAGTTATGTGCAGAGTTGTATCATTGTACTATGCTGATTGGGTGGCTGGTATTCCATTTGGGATCCTTCATCACTCCACTTCTGGGATGGAATTATAATGTATTTCGGCCATCGTATGACCCCTCCGACCTCACACATTAGGGGGCATCTGTTATAGCTGATTTTACCACTCTAGATGAATCACACTTGTATGGCCTTCCCCTGTCCCTCTGTAGACTCCTTAGACCCCTTGGAACATTTTTTGTCCTTTGATGTTTCCTAGACCATCCATAGAAACATATGAAAATTGATACATGCGACTTTTAAAACCCTAATCGTGTATATACGCGGGTTTGACCACTAAAACCGTGTACATTGAGATGTGTACAAAATCTAAATCCTTTTGGAGTTTTCCTTGACATGGATCCGACTCACTTGACTCCTGGCCTTCCATATGCCTTGAGATCGCTTGGATTTGACCTTTCATTACCCCTTTGAAAAGCTATATAAGGAACTCTTTGATACATTGAAGGCATATGAGAGAATTGAGAGTAAAGAAACTATAGTCCATTGTTGACAGAATGTGTGCTTGATTTTGCATCCCTTTGTCCATTGGAGCACTTTTGTGTTCTTCCCAAGCTTTCCTTTTGCTTGTGAGCTTGCTATTGAGAGATGGAGGATTGAGGTGGTGGAGGCCCAAGTGGGGGATTCAGTTTCTCCGATTCGCAGACGTGCCGACAGAGGTTGTATCCATTGTAATCTATGATTTTATATTAATAGAAATATCTTTTCTTGTCCAATAATGTATGTTTGAATGAATATTTTATCCATGGATGATTTCAAATGCTTATACATTGTTGATTATATATGCTAGAATAGATCTAACACTAATATATATAGTATGCTTGTCTTGTTTACTTGTTGTTGAGGAAGTGATTTATCAATTCAAGATGAAGTTGGAAAGCTCAACGGGGATCTACTTCAACCATCCGAAATGAGGTACGAGGTCTAATCCTTTAGTGTTAGATATTTAATTTCTATTGCATATTGGAAAGGATTGATTTATGGAGTCAAGCTGTCTATTGTGGTACCCCAAGCCATAGGAATTTCTCTCCGTAACAGGTGCAATCTGTGATATTTTTCCATGTCTGGATGATGTGAAGTCCTAATGTGTCTATTGGGTTTATATATATCAAAGTCTTTGTTAAGCTGATATGAATTATGTTGATGCGATACTAGAATTTACTGCAAATGATGATAATTAGATCTCATGAATGATGTTTATAAAACCCTAGGTCTCTGAGTAATGTTAGGATAGAGTAACACATAGTGCGCAAGTCCTCTTCCTTCTGTAGAAACGTGGTTCTTGCATCCCTCCATTAAACATCTTGGGTGAGATTGCGTCTGCTTCATAGGTGTTGTTGGATAGGGTAAAACCTGTCTGGGCTGATGTTTATGGAGATTGTGTCAAAGGGTGTCGACATACCTGTGGAGTGAACCCCTGTTGACTGAAGTGTCAACATTAAGGAGAAAGATCCTATACTCATCAAACACCTAATTTTCGAAGCTTTTGGAGAACCAAAATATCACTCTGGGACCACACACTGGCCATACAAATTTACCCTTTGTTTGAAGACCTACAAGATGTAGAATTATGATAATACTAGTATTATACAAAGTAATTATTTAAAAAATGCATGAATCATTGATAAAATTAAATATTGTTTAGAGTGCAACACTTTAATACTAGTTACCAGAAAAATGTATTAGAACTGCGACATCATGAATTGTCCATGTAAGTATTCCATGGAATTGAAATTTTCTTTGATCTATTGGTTTGGAGATGTCGTACATAGTGATTCCAACCCATACGTTTAGAATTTCATCAATAAAAGGCTCAATAAATATTTCCATATCTTTAACTTGGTTCTTACCTAATTATTTGAAAATACACACATTTTCTACATCGGACATATAATAAAAATATTATATCTAACAAGTAACTAAAATACAATTGAAAATATATGTATTTGAAAACAATATTATTTATTTGAACAACTACTTAGAACAATCATTGCCAACATTGTGTGCTCCCTCTTTATTGACATCCAAGGAGGAAATTTTTTATTTATAACGAAAATAGGCCATATTGAGTAAATAGATATCATCATCCCAAATGGATTTACACCGTCAGCTACCAATGAAATCCCTACCTTATGAGGTTCTTCTTTAAAAATTGACTATATTTTTTCGATGTCCCTAAATATGGTACAATTTATAGGTATGAGAGAATTATTAGAAAACAGGACTGCATAGCAATAACAGATATAATGTTAAATCAATAAAAAAGATGCAAAACACATTAAAACATTACAGAGAGACACAGATATAACGTGGTTCACCGAAATGATGTTCTATGTCCACAAAGAAATTGCCAGTGCTTTTAATACAGTCCAGAAAGATGAAGGGATACACCCTGCCATGCAGCAAAACCGTTGCACTTCCTCTTCACGCTCTCATAGTCTCTCTTCCAATACAATACAATACCATACACAGTCATGTTATAATGCTTTCTTTTATAGGGGAAATACAATGGGAAAATTCTAGGGTTAACCCAATACCATGGGTCTGCAATACTGTTGGCCAACACACATCCCAATTTTTTTTTCTCGGGGGCGCTGCCCCCGAACTCCCATATCTCGGGGGAATTGCCCTCGAACCCCCGTATCTCAGGGGCGTTTCCCCCGAAACCCCTTTTTATGGGTGCTTCCCCGAACCCAAAGGTAAGGGGAATGAGTGTACAGTACACCTGGGTTACAAACATGACTGAATAATATCTCTGAATCTGGAAGATTAGGCTCCATAACCAATAATCTCCCACTTGGAGACTAATCACAGCAACTCCACTGCTACTACAATTTCTAGACCTTGGACTTGGTAAATTTCTTCTTTTCACCTTCATGCTTGAAGGTCGACAGAAACCAAGTAGGAACTCAGTTTCTCTTTGGTTATTCCCTTTGTCAACATGTCTGCAGGATTCTAGCTAGTGTGTATCTTTTCTAGTTTTAACAGTTCTTCATCTAGAACAAATCTTATGAAGTGGTACTTGAGTTGTATATGTTTAGTCCTCGAAAGAAAGGCTGAGTTATTTGCAAGATGAATGGCACTTTGGATGTCATTGTACAACATACTATTCTCCTGCTTCTTACCCAATTTTTCCATGAACCTCTACAACAAAATCATCTCCTTACTAGCCTCTGTAGCAGCAACATACTCTACTTTCATTGTTGAAAGTGCAACAACTTGTTGCAGTTTTGAAATCCAACTTACTGCTATTCCACCCACAGTAAACACATACCCTGTGGTGATCCTCCTGCTGTCTTTATCACTAGCCATATCTGCATCAACATATCCCTGTAGAATAGTGTCTGAACCTCCAAAACATAATGCATGAGAAGTGGTACCTCTCAAATACCCGAGAATCCACTGTATTGCTTTCCAGTGCTCTTTACCTAGATTATTCATATACCTGCTCACAACTCCCACTGCATGTGCAATATCTGGTCTTGTGCACACCATGGCATACATCAATCTCCCAACCACTGATGAGTAGGGAATCTTGGACATGTAATCTATCTCTTCTTGTGTCTCTGGACACCTATCCTTGCTTAGTTTGAAATGGCTAGCCAAAGGTGTACTGAATGGTTTTGCATTCTACATTCTAAACCTCTGCAACACCTTTTCTATGTACTCACCTTGAGACAATGTCAATTTGTGATTTTTCCTGTCTCTTGTTATTCTCATACCAAGGATTTGCTTTGCAGCACCCAAATCCTTCATTGCAAATCCTCCAAAACATATATCTTCCGTTATCTAGCCTCTTGAAATAAACACAGTGGTCAGAATGACATCTATCATAACCTTGTTCTGTCATAAACTTATCAAATTTTAAGTACCACTGCCTTGGAGCTTGCTTCAGGCCATACAAGCTCTTCTTCAACCCGCAAACCAAATTCTCCTTCCCTTTCACCTCATACCCTTGTGGCTGCTGCATATAAATCTCTTCTTCCAAATCCCCATGGAGAAAGGCTGTTTTTACATTTAACTGTTCAATATGCAAATCTTCTACTGCCACTAGACTTAAAATAGTTCTAATTGAAGTCATTTTAACAATAGGAGGAAATATTTCATCAAAGTCTATACCTTTCTTTTGTGCAAACCCCTTTACAACAAGTCTATCCTTGTACCGCTTCTTGCCTCCATCTTCTTCCTTCAACCTGTAAACCCATTTATTCCGCGATGCCCTTTTTTCTATAGGCAACTTAACTAGATCCCAATTTTGGTTTCTTACCAATGAGTCCATCTCCTCATCCATGCCTTTCTCCCACTTATTTCTAGTTTCTACTTGCATTGCTTCTTCATAACATTCTGGTTCACCAGAATCAGTCATCAATAAATAAAACAGTGAAGGAGAGAATAGTTCAGGGGGTCTACTTTACCTGGTAGACTTTCTTACAGTTGCAGGAGTTTCAGGTAACTGTTGCTGCTCTTGATTTTCTGGTGCCTTTGGAACTTCATTTTCTTTGATTTTATCAAGCACTGTGTACTCTGTGTTTTCTTTTTCTTCTTTCTTTCCCTGCAACTGATCTTTGTACATGACCTTTTCATTGAATACTACATCTCTACTCCTAATGATTTTGCGATTTTTAAGATCCCATAAGCGATAACCAAAATCATCAACCCCGTATCGAATAAAGGTGCATTTCTTGGATTTAGCCTCAAGCTTTGTTCTATCATCTTTTTCAATATGGACAAATGCTTCACAACCAAAAGTTCTCAGAAATGAGTATTTTATCTGTTTACCTGTCCATGCCTCCTCTGGAATGCCACCATCCCAAGCACTTGAAGGCCCTCTTTTTATTAAATAAACAACAGTGTTTACAACATCAACCCAAAACTCTAAGGGAAACCCTGCATGCAATCTCATACACCTTGCACGCTCCATGATCGTTCTGTTCATCCTTTATGACACACCATTTTCTTGGGGTGCTCCAGGGACTATCCTCTCTCTACAAATCCCATTGTGTGAACAATAACTGTCAAACTCCTTGCTGCAGTACTCACCTCCATTATCAGATTTGAGACATTTCAAACTTTTTCCTATCTCATTCTCAGCCAAAGATTTCCACTTCTGAAAAGTATCAAACACATCATATTTTTGTCTAATGCAATAAACCCAAGTTTTTCTAGTTGCATCATTAATAAAAGTAACATAATAACGAGAGCCACCAAGAGATTGTACCTGAGCTGGCCCCATACATCTGTATGGAAAAAATCTAATTTTTCACTCTTTTTTTGTTTGCCAACCTTGAGAAATCTAAGTCTCTTCTATTTTCCATAAACATAGTTCTCACAGAATTCCAAACTTACCTGCTTCAGATCAGGAAGTAGTTTCCTTGAGTGGAGAATATGCATCCCCTTCTCACTCATGTGGCCAAGCCTATGATGCCACAACGTCGCACCTATTTTTGTGGAAGCTACAGAGATAGAATAATCAGTATTATGAGGACATAAATATAACATACCTATCCTATCTCCTTTTGCAATTACCATTGATCCTTTAGTGATCTTCCAACACGTTTCTCCAAACGTAGACAAACAGCTGCTATCTCCCAACTGCCCTGTTGAGATTAGATTACTTTTCATAGAAGGAATGTGCCTTACATCCTTTAGAAGCCAGTCATTTCCATTGTTTAACTTAATCCATACCTTACCCTTTCCAACAATTTTACATGGTTCATCATCCCCCAATAGCACATGCCCAAAATCACCTTGAACATAATCATGAAAGAATTTCCTATGGTGTGTAGCATGACATGAAGCCCCTGAATATACTACCCAATAATCACTAGTATTATCTAATGCAAGAATCGAAGCATCTTGTAACACATCACCTGCTACATTAGCTTCCTGGGTAGTCTCTCGCTGCCTCTCACCTTTCTTCTTTGGTGCTTTGCAGTCTTTCTTCAGATGTCCTTTCTTACCACAGTTCCAACACTCTATTTTTCTGAATCTGGACTTGGATCTACCCTTTTCATACTTTCCGTGATTTCCTAGGCTCCTTCCTCTCTCATTTTGTCTCCCTCTGCTCTCCATGGTCAACGCATTACCTGATGTCTCACCTGTGCTTTTTCTTCACATTTCCTCGCTAAGAATAACACCAACAACATCATCAAACTTAAGAGTGGTTGAACTAGGGACAGAGTTACTTACAGCCATGACCAAGCTATTCCAGCTTTCTGGCAATGAGCACAAGATTAGAAGAGGCCTAAACTCATCATCAAAGTTCACTTTTACAGAAATTAACTAACTGGTAAGTGTATTAAACTCATTTAAATGGTCAGCAACAGATTGACCTTCCGACATCTTCATATTAAATAAACGCTTCATTAAAAATACTTTGTTAGAAGCTGAGGGTTTTTCGTAGAGCTTACTCAATGCACTCATCACACCCTCTGTTGTTTTTTCTTTCGAAATATTGAAGGCCATCGATGAAGCCAGGAACATCCGTATTGTTCCCAGTGGATTTTTGTCAAGAACCTCCCATTCTTCATGCTTCATAGCCGCCGGTTGTTTTGCTTTTCCACCCAATGGAAGGTACAGATCCTTCTGGTAAAGATAATCCTCCATTTTCATCTTCCATAACTGATAGTTTTGGCCATTAAATTTCTTGACCCTAAAATTTCCTTCTTCCTCCATTGCTCCCACTTGAACCAAGAACCCTTCTTTCTTGTGAGTTTACCAACCAAATAGATCTTTTGGATCTGATACCAATTGTTAGAAAACAAGACCGCAGAGCAATAATAGATATAATGTTAAATCAATAAACAAGATGCAAAACACATTAAAACATTATAGAGAGACACATATATAATGTGGTTCACCCAAACGATGGGCTACATCCACAAAGAAATTGCCAGTCCTTTTATTACAGTCCAGAAAGATGAAGGGATACACCCTGCAACAAAACCACTGCACTTCCTCTTCATGCTCTCACAGTCTCTCTTCCAATACAATACAATACCATACAAAGTCATGTTATAATGCTTTCTTTTATAGGGGAAATACAATGGGAAAATTCTAGGGTTAACCCAATACCATGGGTCTGCAATATTGTTGGCCAACACACATCCCAAATTTTTTTTATTGGGGGCTCCGCCCCCGAACCCCAAGGCAGGGGGTTTGAGTGTACAATACACCTGGGTTACAAACATGACTGAATAATATCTCTGGATCTAGAATATTAGGCTCCATAACCAACAAGCATAACACCATATTCACTTCTATTTCATGCACAATAATCCATAAAGTGTGCCATATTTTAACAACTAAACAATAATTGGAAACATGGAATTATGGGAATATGATGAGAAAATTGCAAGGCACCTTGTTTGTTACTTGATCTATTTGATATATACTAATTACACATTGGGGGCATCTCAACTTTGTTTCATGTTGTCCATAATATATAATATGGTAATTAGGACATCCATCAATGGATGCATGCTCCATTCCTAAATTTTTCATAATGAGAGACAATTTTCGGCATATGTGAGGTAAATGATTTGGTGATGGTAGGAGAATATCACTTAAAATTCTACAATATTCAAACAAAAATTTAAAGTAATGAATATTATCATCAATTTTGCATCAACAGTTTTACAATATAATAAACAATTGTAATAATAGAAAGAAAAAATGGTATTCACTATGTATGAACTTATGAAGAATTATATTGCGCACTATAGGATTTGTGTGAGGTGAGATTTAGAAAAAACCATTCAACACTTTCAATTTCACCAACAATAAAATGGCAGAGAGAATATTTGTCTTTGACTCTTCATATAATGTTTTTTCTACTTTCTCTATGAGAGGAACATCTTAAACATATCCATCAAAGTTATCATCCATTGACAAAGAATGAAGGGAATTGTTGATTAATGTATTTATCCCATCATTATGAATTATATCAATATCATCATTTTCCTCAGTTATAGGATTAAATTCATAATCTTCATTGTCAGATCCATGATGATCTCCATCAACTTGTTTACCAATATTTCTACTACAATTTGACACATCGTTCTCGCTACTCAATCCAATCTTAGGATGCTTTGTTTTTGTAATTACAAATTGCAATCAAATGTTTTTAGTATATATAAATCAAACATTGAAACAATAAATTAATTAGAATAGAAATTAAACATGTAACAAAGAAAAATGTCTAGTACGTCTTACCATTGGATGAAATTCACACCTCCCTTCAAAGTGCCCATAGTACCAACATTTTTTTTAGCTATAGACCTTAATTATTCTATTCATTCTCTGTTGGGCTAATAGGGCAGACCCGGGTTTCACCTTTTAACTTTGCACCAACAAAAGACCCACAGTGTTGGCCCTTTCAGCAGCAGCCTGCGAACAGGCTACAGTCTCACCCGAAACAGCTATGGGGTGCCGCAGAATCAGGTTTCTACAAACAGAAGAGAGATTCTTACTGTACCTTTAGTATTTAACTATTAATAATTACTTAACACAATGCTTGTATTATCAATTATGTAGCTTCGCGATTAGATAAATGAACAGTTACTTGCACAACCCTTATCTGGGAATTCACAGTGAAGCTAGTTATTAACAGCAATCTTACTTTATCAGTTATTTACTTAACAACACATAAAATATAATAAAAAATCACACAAATGAACCAAAACACCAGATGTCACGTGGTTCACCCCCAGTGTAGGGGCTACGTCCACAGAACTGCGCTTTATTTAACTCTTTACAACTAAAACGACAGTTCTGATCTGCGCACTCAGGTGCAGATCTCTTCAGTCCTCAAAGCTGCGCACACAGTAGCAGGCCTCTGCGCACACAGCTGCAGATCTTCCTTTTCACCAACAAAACCCCTCTGCGCACACAGCTGCAGAGGTCGTCCACGCACACAACTGGGACTTAACCTTCGTACAAAAACCCTTATACAATCTCTTATCTTCGCATTACATTAGCTTCATAAGATAATCATTCAAGACGTAACCCTACTTCTTTACATAAGTGCCTATTTATATAGCGCACTGTTACAAAACCATGGATTTACACCCTGGGTGCCCAAAACCCTAACCCTGGATTTAACCCAAGAGTTAGTTACAAAAAGGGGGTTCAACCCACCCGTGACACTCCTAAGACTATTTTAGGTTGTAACTCCACTTACACTTCTTCAAAAACTGTGGAGTTACCAAAACTAAGGACCTTTAGGGTCGGAGCCCCAACAGGCCCCTAAGACTTTCTTGTGGCCCGTCCCGGGGCACTCTACTACTATTCTGGTGGTTGGAGAAACCTTGTGTGCTGCTTAGTGATGCCCTCCCTACTGTTGTCAGCTGCTCGCTTTCGTCCTTCGTACTTTTGATGCTGAAGAAGGTCTTTCGGATCCATCTGCAACCCCACTTGTTACTCTGTCTGTCGAACACTTGACCATCCACAACTAAGGGTCCCGAAAATTGTGTGTCAAGCTGCATAAGACAAACAGCCGCCGTGGCTCTGTTAAACCAAGCAGAGGCATGGTGGGGTCCTCCTGAGTCTTAATATGAGGCCTTATGCCTTTCGTCGCTCCTCGTTAGAGCGAACTTCTGCCTGCCTTCGTCCGAATTAGAGAAAACTTCTGCCTTCCTTTGTACCTTAGTTGGATAGGACTGTACTGGCGAATTACTTCGAAGGTTCTGCAACCCTCTTTCTTTGAACTCTCGTACCAACTCCTGGACTTCACAATTATTGGACATGGTTCCAACTGAGCAACTCAAAGAAATACTTAATGCGGGGGTCGCAGGCCGATGCAGTGTTTTATAGAATCCTGTGACAGAATCTGTCATCATTGTGAATTAATGGCACCAAAACTAACGGGATGCCGAATATATTTTCCACACGGTGCCAAGCTTTCCCCTGAAATCTCATTATTACAGGTATGGAGAGCAGTGCTCATGCCAGCACCACCGAATTTATTTTGTCCCATCCATCGCATTTTAAGCTGCGACGCACCTTGGACCTTCAACATAACAACTACTCGCAACTGCAGCACAATATTAACCATCGCTCCTTACTACCCCATGCGGTACCCATATTTCAACTGTTCATGGGGTTCAGACTGTCCTTCTTAGAGCTACTGCTGATTAGGGGGTCTCGGCCTATCCCTATACTTCTTCAGACGACTGCCATTTACCATCGAGGGTAAAATTTCTCCATTCAACTTAGCTAGCTGCACTGCGCCACCATCAGTAACTTTCTATACTATGTATGATCCTTTCCAATGTGTCTTGAACTTGCCTGGGAATTTCATAATTTTGCTGTCGTATAAGAGCACAAGGTCACTTATCTGGAATTGCTTCTTTTTAATATGTTTGTCATGCCATGCTTTTTCTCTAGCCTTCTATACTTGCTGCTGGAACCCTGCAATGAATCTGTCTTCTTCTAGTTCTGTTATCTGAGCTATCCTTTTACTCAACATACCTGGGTCATCCATTTCTGTGAAAGCAGCTATTCTGAGACTAGGAACAATATACTCCATTGGCATAACTGCTTCTTGCCCGTAAACCAGCCGAAAAGGTGTGTGACCTGTTAGCTTCTTACAAGTGGTTCTATAAGCCCATAACACTGCTGGGATTCTGAGATCCCAATCATTTCTATTAATATTACAAACCTTGGTCAGAGCCTGCTCAAGAATCTTATTGAAGGCTTCCACAGTTCCATTTGCTTAAGGATGGTACGCAGTACTCTTCTGGTGATACACCTGAAATTCTTCGGTCAATGCTTCAATAGTTTTATCCAAAAAGTGTGACCCTTTGTTACTCATAAGAATTCTAGGACATCCAAACCTTGTTAAGATATTGTCAAAGATGAACTTCGCAGCTGTAGCAGCGCTACAATCTTTGACTGGTTGAGCTTCAGCCCAACGAGTAAGGTATTCAATTGCTGTAATAATATACCTTGCTCCCGATTTCTTTGCAGGGGGATTTATAGGTCCAACAAAATCAATAGCCCACTTTTCAAAGGCCTGTAGGTTTGCCTATGGGACGAGAGGAATCTCATCCCTCCTGGATGGTTTGCCTGTCCTCTGACAGATGTCACATCTATGGCAGTACTCCCTGGCATCCTTATGAAGTGTAGGCCACCATAACCCTGCTGCCAGAATCTTCTGTGCTGTAGATTTCCCTGCATAATGTCCTCCTGCTGCGCCAGAATGTGCCTCAGCCAAAATCAAGGGTTTTTCATGCTCCAAGACACATCTACGTAGGATTTCATCTGATCCCATCTTGTACAGTTGTCCTGCTATCAGTGTAAAATCAGCAGCCCGCACCACCAACTGCTTCTTCTGCTGTGTTGTCATCTCCAAGGGTGCAAACCCTGTAGCCAAATACTAAACAATGTCCTGAAAGTAGTCATCAACCATCTGGATAGCGAATAACTGGGCATCAGGAAGACCTTCATCTAAGCTAGTAGGCTCTTCCCCTGATTCGAGCCTTGACAGATGGTCAGGTCCCAAGTTAAGTCTTCCTGGCTTAACTATAATCTCAAAGTCATATTCCTGGAACAATATTAGCCATCAACATATTCTTCCTCCCAACATAGGCTTGTTAACCAAGTATTTCAAAGCAGAGTGGTCAGTGAACATTTTAAAGTGAGAACCTAACACATAATGTCGAAACTTTTGCAAAGCATATACCATAGCTAAACCTTCCCTTTCTGTCGTAGTATAGTTTCTTTCTACCGTGGATAATTTGCGACTTGCAAAGGCAATAGGGTGGTCAATATTACCTTCGCCTGTCTGAGCCAGTACTATGCCCAAAGCAATCGAGGAAGCATCGACGTGCACATGAAGCTCCTTATTCCAATCAGGAAACACTAGGATAGGGGCAGTTACCATCTTTTCTTTTAGGATGTCCAAGATTTCTTGACACTCAGGTGTCCATTCAAACTTATTTTCTTTCTTCAACTGTTTCTCCATCGGGGCTGTGATCTGGGCGTAACCTTTAATAAACTTCCTGTAGTACCCAGTGTGACCAAGTGTAGTGCGCAGTTGCTTGACTGACTTCGGAGGTGGCAAGTTCACGATAATTTCTATCTTCGCCGGATCCACCATCAATCCTTGCTTACAAACAATATGACCTAATAGGATTCCAAAGGGTGCACAGAAGATGCACTTTTTTAAGTTCACGGAAATCTGATGCTGTCGACACTTGTCCAGCATAAGTCTTAAACTAGTTATGTGGTCTTTTAGTAACCCAAAAATAGTCCAGTCATAAAAATACACTTCTAAGAATTTATGTATAAAGTCTTTAAATGCACAAATTACGACTCGAGAAAACATGGCAGGTGCATTCTTTAATCCAAAAGGCATAACTGTGTACTGAAAGGATCCCATTTCTGTAGCAAATGTTGTCTTATGTCGATCCTCTGGGGCAATTCTGATCTGATGGTAGCCTGAGAACCCATCAGTAAAAGAGTATACTTCTTGACCTCCAACATTATCAAGAACTTCATCTGTAAAAGGAGTAGGAAAGGGGTCATGTAGGAACGCATCGTTCAGCTTCCTTAAATCAACACAGATTCGGATTTCACCCTTAGTCTTCTTTTCTTGGACTACCATCGGACTGACCCATTCGGACTCTTCAACAGGCTCAATAATTCCTGCCGCAAGCATCTTATCTAACTCCAGTCTAAATTTTTCCTTATACTTGGGGTTCAACCTATACGGGCGCTGTTTCACAGGCTTCGCATCAGGTTTCAATGGGATCTTTATGACTCCTATATCGCCAAGGATACCCTTCATCTCAGAAAACTTCGTGGGAAATAGGTCTTGATACTCGTGGAGAAGTTGGGTCACTTTGCTGACCATTTCATCATCCCAATAATCTCCAATTGTAGCATACTTGGGGTTTTCTTCTGACCCAATGTTTACGGTCCGCGTCTTCAGAGGCTAAGTCACTTCAGGTGTTTCGACCACTAGTTCGTGTACTTCGCAGTTTCCTTCTGACTCCGGAATATTAATGTTACGCGGATCATCATCCTCGTCAATTGCGAGGTTGTAACATTCAACTGCATTAGCTTCTTGTGCCGCCCAATCAGTTTGGTATTCCCCTATGTCTTGGTCATCAAATATCTTAGTATGGATCAATCTAACAGTTGCATCTAAAGCAGGACAAACTTCGTTAACAGAAAATGTAAGTATAAAACTATCAACAAGATCATCCCAACTTACAGTACCATGTCGAAGCTCGACCTCCGTGTACCAGTTTTTTTCTATAGGTTCCAAAGTGTGCACAAACTTATGCACCCATTCCTCGCGAGGTACATGTTCCCATGCTGCATAGCATTGCTTCAAATGTTCCTGGGGACTATTCTACCCATTGAACTTACTTCGCACCCCTTGAGATTGGTCTAGGAATCGGAGGCGTAGAAATTTTTGGCAAGCTTCCCAACTGTGAATATATTTCCTGTGGCCTTTCCACCATCTCGCTGCTGTAGCTCTCAGTGCTGCTTCCAGAGTCTGCATTCTCTGTGATTCTGGTACTTGTTCTGAGAACTGTGCAATGAATTTGTTTGGATCTATCAACCCATCATATGTAGGCAAGTCTCTGGCCTGTGCACTAAGGCATCTAATAGATTTGGTAATTCGTGCACACCGATGGCCATGTAGCTCGTATAGTCGATTCTGCCAACTCTCTAGACCATCATCTGAGTCAGACATGCATGAGCTATCACATTGCCAATCCATTACACCTTCAGCATTAGGCTCGACATAATCTTCTTCTTTTGTTGTGATATTATAGATGTGGTCCAGAATATCCCGATCTTCCTCTCTGACTGGCTTCGTATATCTTTCTCCTTGAGAAGGATCTAATGGTAGTATAGCCCTCAATCCCTTCCCTTCAAAAGTCATTTGTCTCTTTTTAAGATTGATAACTGCATCACTATCTATTGCCCACTGAATTCCTAGTAAAGCTGGGTAGGGGTTACTGTCATCAATGATCTCAATAACTTCAAAATATGCTACAGTACTGACTCCATCTATATCCACTGGTACCCGAGGAAATATTCCTAAGGGTACAATCCTCTGCTGATTGGCTAGTCTTAACTGTATAGGTGACCAATCGAGGGTAGGTTTTCCCATTTGTTCCCATGTTTGTTTAGTTAAAATATTGACTTCAGAACCCAGATCTAAAATAATATCCTTCATGTCATACTCTCCTACCTGAGCATGTAGTCTCATCTCTCTTCCAGTTCTTCTAACTCTACTAACAACTCTTTTGCTATCATGACTTTGATGAGGTTCACAAGACTGAATAACTTTTTGTAATTCATTTAAGGCGTTCTGATTTCTTAACAATTTGATGAAACTATGTAAAATCGATGACAGAGTACTTACTTGGCCTTGTGAGTCTTCTTGGGATTGCAGCTGCTGATGCTGCTTGTTTGGTGCTAGTAAGTCTGAATCAACAAATTCTTGTCTGGCCTCCAAAAAAATTTCTTTTTCTCGTCGAACATCAACTGCTGGGGTCTTCTCTACGGCCTTGCGGACCCAAGCTTTGTCAGGCTGCTTTGCCTGACACTGTGACTCTGTCGTAGCTCCACTTCTTGTAACAACATTAATAGCTGGGATCGTTCGTGGCTCGACAACAATCAACTGGACACTCGGACTAGGTTTGCTATTTCTTTCTTGGATTTTAGCTAGTAACTGTGGGCACTGCTTGATGACATGATCAACTACTCTACAGTATCGGCATGTCGTGGTTGGGTTTTGACAGTCTCGAGCTAGATGTCCTTCTTGATTGCAGTTATAGAAAATAACTTGACCTCGACCTCCGCCAGGTATACCATGACCACGGCCTCTAAAAATGCCTCGACCACCTCGGTAACCATATCCATCATTGCCTTGTGCATCCGGGTAGATCCTATAAGTGTTGTAGGTCCACTCCCTCATAAGGTCGAAACTGCGACATTCATCTTCATTGTGGCCAACAGACGTACAGAATTTATAGTAAGGGTTCTTCGGGACTTGAACATACCTCTGTAATAGATAGCAGTCTTCTGGTCGATGCTGGCTAGTAGTTCGACAGATCTTGCAGTACAGAACACTAAGATTCAGCGGCTTTGGTGCGCAGTATTCAAATAGTTTCTCAGTGCCGGGCACTAGTCCTTGTCGTGGCCTTCTGTTCAAAAACATATACACCATACCTCTTCGCGGGTGGCTTTCCCTTTTTTCATGTCACGAAGTTCTAAAGCCATCTCTACGAGATGCGCTTGAATTTGAGCTATGCCAGAATTATCTTCAATAGGTGCAGTTTCAAGCTTTATGGCAATTTCTAAGGCCTCTTGTTGATCAGCAACCTTCTGTTGCATGAGTGGAGCTCTGATGTGGGGTAATAATGCTGCAATAAACCACTCCTTATGTTGTGCTGGTCCAATCGTGAATCTAACTTGGTCAAGAAGAACTTTGAATCTCTGATCAAAGTCCCACACAGATTCGCCTCGCCGCTGCTGAATCTCTTTTAGCTCAGTGATGCACTGCGATTCTGATTTAGGTTTCTTAAATTCTCGGATCAGTGCTGCTTTGATGTCATCCAAGGTAGGATTCTGCGTGCTAGCAAACTTCATAAACCAAGTTAGGGCTCGGTCTCTGAAAGAAGAGATCAGCTGCGCTCGTCGAACATCTATGTCCGTAATATTCTTCGCGGTCCACATAGCTTCGCACAGAAACCAGAACTGTTCTGGATCTTCTGACCTAGTTCCTTTAAAAACCGGTAGTTTGATGTCATCATGAACATGGGCCGTCTGGGATCTAGGGGAGGAGGAAGGGTTTGAACTAGCTGGGGAAGACTGACCTACGACAGGGATACTCGGGCTAGGGTTACTTTCAGACTGCGACAGGTTCTCAGGGATAATAAGTCTCTGCTACAGGGTTATTGGAGGGTTTCTAATAGAGGGGATCTCGGTGG
Source organism: Pseudotsuga menziesii (assembly GCA_001517045.1). Taxonomy (NCBI): domain Eukaryota; kingdom Viridiplantae; phylum Streptophyta; class Pinopsida; order Pinales; family Pinaceae; genus Pseudotsuga; species Pseudotsuga menziesii. The sequence continues at coordinate 1,557,472 of LPNX010991285.1, read as the reverse complement.
ACTCAGAGGCTTCAGAGCTTAAAGGGGTATACTCAGTGGAGGAGCCAAGATCTCTCTTATATCTTTTTCCGTTTTGCAACAAACCAATTTGCTCGTCGCAGTCCCAGTCACTTCCAATCATAGGTTAGCAATACTAGATCTAACAATCTGATTTGATAAGCAAGATTCCTTTTTCAGCCAATAGTATTTTAATATTCAAGATAAGTAGGCTCAAGTACTTACCCCTTGGTCCTTTGAAAAATTTTCGTTCAGCTTCGCTAAAGGAGGTACTTGTGTCGACGACGAACTCCGTCACAAATGCTTCGAGAGTTCGCGCAGTCCAAAAATCCACGGCTCACGAGATCGCGTTGTTCGGTATTTTCAAGATAGCGATTCTTGCGGGGGTCCAGGGAGGAAACTGGTTTTCTTGGAAGTTCGTCCTCCTTTCTGTTAACCTGGATAACCACTGGTGCAACTCTATGTGTATAGAACCAAAGAAAATTTCATGAAAATCAGAAAAAACGTACCTTTGCAAAAATTGTTCCGTGCTACGACGGGGATCTTTATTTTCCTGTTCTGCAAACTTCAAATAGGTTGCTTCAACCCAATCACCAATTTATTTTACGGAGGTTCGCCAAAACATAGCCCTCGAGGTACGACGTAGATCTCTCTTCAACAGATACTGAGTTCAACCGGCAACGAAACCAATTTGTTGGGCTAATAGGGCAGACCCGGGTTTCACCTTTTAACTTCGCACTAACAAAAGACCCACAGTGTTGGCCCTTTCGGCAATAGCCTGTGAACAGGCTACAGTCTCACCTGAAACAACTATGGGGTGCTGCAGAATCAGGTTTCTACAAACATAAGAGAGATTCTTACTGTACCTTTAGTCTTTAACTATTAATAATTACTTAACACAATGCTTGTATTATCAATTATGCAGCTTCACGATTAGATAAATGAACAGTTACTTGCACAACCCTTATCTGGGAATTCACAACGAAGCTAGTTATTAACAGCAATCTTACTTTATCAGTTATTTACTTAACAACACATAAAATATAATAACAAATCACACAAATGAACCACAACACCAGATGTCACATGGTTCACCCCCAGTGTAGGGGCTACGTCCACAGAACTGCGCTTTATTTAACTCTTTACAACTAAAACGACAGTTCTGATCTACGCACTCAACTGCAGATCTCTTCAGTCCTCAAAGCCGCGCACACAGCAGCAGGCCTCTGCGCACATAGCTCTAGATCTTCCTTTCCACCAACAAAACCCCTCTGTGCACACAGCTGCAGAGGTCATCCACACACACAACTGGGACTTAACCTTCGTACAAAAACCCTTATACAATCTCTTATCTTCGCATTACATTAGCTTCATAAGATAATCATTCAAGACCTAACCCTACTTCTTTACATAAGTGCCTATTTATATAGCGCACTGTTACAAAACCATGGATTTACACCATGGGCGCCCAAAACCCTAACCCTGCATTTAACCCAAGAGTTAGTTACAAAAAGGGGGTTCGACCCACCCACGACACCCCTAAGACTATTTTAGGTTGTAACTCCACTTACACTTCTTCAAAAACTGCGGAGTTACCAAAACTAAGGACCTTTAGGGTCGGAGCCCCAACATTCTCTTGCAATTTTTGTAAGGGCACCAACATTTACCATAACCAAGTTTCTCCCTTAAATTAGCAACAATGTTTGAACTTTCCTCGTTTTATGTTGGAATTGTTAACTATATATTTTAATTAATGAAACTATAAGTAAATTGAAAATCATTGTAACGATGTGAGAATTGTCGAAACTACAAAACAATATATTATACATTTCAATGATATCACATAATTGTCGCCTTATTGTGAATATTTTATTTATAATTGTGCCGAGAGACGCTCTATAGTCCAGTATGAGGGAGATCTTGTAACCTTTGTCAATATTATGTTGGCCAAAAATAATATTGTTGAGTATGGGAGATATGTTGTACCGTTTGTTACTAATGAAACAATAAAAAATAAAAAGTTAATTATCCGCCAAAATAAATGTCGGCCACAAAAACAACCTAATACGAGGGAGATGTTGTAATGTTCCTACCTAACAAAACAATAAAAAATAAAAAATTTAATTATCCACCAAAAATAATGTCGGTGAGATAAACAACACAATATGGGGGAGAAGTTGTAATGTTCCTACCTAACAAAATAATAAAAAATAAAAAATTGAATTATCCACAAAAAAATGTTGGCCTTGCACATGGTTTTAAAAGCACGTGCAAGGCCTCCTAAACAATCCATGGTTTTATTATACATGGTTTAGGAGGGCCTTGCGAATGGTTTTAAAACCATGTGCAAGGCCTCCTAAAAAACCCATTGTTTTATTGTACATGGTTTAGGAGGGAATTGCAAATGGTTTTAATACCATCTGTAAGTCCTCATAAACAACCCATGGTTTTAGGAGGGCCTTGCACATGGTTTTAAAACCATGTATGGGGGAGATGTTGTAATTTTCGTTCCTTACAAAATAAAAACATTATATGTCTACCTTAAATAAAAATATGTGTATTTTAGTTTGAATCAAATCAATGGCTATATATAGGACACACCAAAGTTGATAGCTCCTTGAGTGTAATACTTAAGAAGAGTTTTGCACCTTGGGAGATTCGATCCCTCTCGGCGCTTGATTGAGCCTAGGATTTGGATCTATGTTGGTTTATATAAATGTTAGAACTCCGACAATGGTTGAATACGTCCACTTTGAAACACAAGTTTTATTGACTTTACAACCGACTATTGTAACAGTCAAATTATTTTAGGCGCAAAACCATCAAAATTCGAACGATAGTTGACTAGGTTAACAAGGGATTTAGTTAGCCATTTCAAATAAAAAAAATATTTTAAGATATGTGAATATGTCTTTGTTTTTATGTATGAACGTCAAAATATCGACATCAAGGAAAATGCATTGGAATGGCTACACACATCGTGAGTAAATTCAAAAATTCAAAGGAAATTACGACAACACGTACAATTTCCATCGTCATTGTCAGAAAAAAGAATTCACACCCAAATGTAGTAGTGTCACCATAAAACAACGAAGGGAAACTCATTTCTTTTGAATATTTTCCTTGGAAAATTCTTAATGGAAGATAGCCCTCACTAGGAGAAATGTTTATTTGGTTGTTTTGAAGACATAAAATGTTGTGTGAATTACTGAATGCATGTAGTAGTGTTTTGGTAAATGGTTCTTCATTGTTTTCCTCATCAAAATATTCATTTTCAATATTTGTTTCATTTTCATATGCCTCTTTGCTTTATATGAATACCTCCACCCATTTATTGCTTATTGTGACTTTTTCCAAATTGTAAAGTGTTGTTTGAGATAGGCTTTTTAGGGTTTTCATGACTATGTGAGGACGGATGTGGCTAATAGCATAAGCACTTTTTAATGTGACTTTTTTATTGCTACAACAATTTTGTCAGTCTTATTTATGTCATGAGGAAAGGCATGTTGAATCCTAGAGGATAGAAGTATCAGTTGGAACATTAATAAATCCACCAGTAAGTCTGAATTGTGGTTTTCTATGTTTTTTTCCAAGTTCTCTTATTTGCAAGAAAGGAAGTTACAACATTAATAATCTTTCCACTACCTCATCTTGTTTCTTCATTATTATGATACTTTTGTTTCATTTAAATATTTTTGGAACATCGAATTCAGGGTCTATATGATTCTCTAATTATTTTTTCATAGTTTGAAATTATAGCTATCATTAGCATCAAATTTTCTCGAACCTTGCTTTAACTTTTTTAAATTTTATTATTATTATTTTTATCAAAATGTACTAGTTTGTATTCTTGTTTGATTAGTACAATATCTTTTCTAAGCAAGTTTGATCACACCTTATATCATAAAAAATAGGGACATCTCTGATTTGTTTTTGGAAAGAATTTTCTACAATTGTATGTACTTTGTTGTCTTTGTGCCCTTGTTGTTCAAGGAATTCTTTTTTCCATAATATGTTGTTTATCCTTTTCTTCTAGTATTTGCTAACCTATTTCTAGAATTATTTATGTATTTGTTGTGTATATTGTATGATGGTTTTGCAAAGCTTTGTCCATAAGTATATTTTTCATGTAGCATAAGGATATACTTGTTTGGATTTTATTTGTTGTGGAAAGTTGTGGAAACGATATACTTGTTTGAATTTCCATCCATGATCACCATGAGGTGCTCCATATTCTAGGTAGCGAGGACGAGCCTCGATTAGACATGGTTGCATATACATACATGAGCTTGGATTGGAGAGGGGGTGCCAACATCTTCTTCACCCAAGATGAGCTACAAAATGATAGAGGTAAATTTAACATTATGTTTAAATTAATTTAGTTGCATTTTATTCTCTTTATAATTAATCCAATAAAATATATTTTAAATTGTTATATTAAATTCATGTTTAATGAATTTGTCTAATTATTTTTGTGTACTATATATTTTACAGATATCGGGACATTCGATGGTGATGTGTCGCCTCCTATGCCTTAGTATGAGGAGGAGATGGAGATGGATGATTAGCCTGAGGTGCCCCACTTAGCCTGTCATGTCCCCATATTTTGGGACATTAGAAGTGTTGACCATGATGAAATTCCTAGGGGCTCAATTGACATTAATTATTATTCCTAGGAAAAATATTGCTAATAATTGTTCTAAGGCATGTATTTAATTTTATTTCAGCAATTTCATTTATTATGCACAATAATGATGTGGAATTAAGGCTGCCATGTCAGGAGGGCACATTTGGGAAAGCTAGTAAACTTGCCTTGGATGGAAAAATGGAAACAATGAAAAAGAAGGAAAAATAAACATGTCATAGTAAAGATAGAAACTATCCAAATTAGTTTCTAATTTGGTGCAAGGATGAAAAGCAAGGAAAGATTAGCTTATGCGCAAACTTGCTAATTACTCAAGGAAGGAGCAGTTTCTATTTTGGACTGAAGGATACAAACATGGAAACATTTACTAAGCTTAATAATTGCTATTTTTCTCAAGAAGGTTGAATTTACACTTTGGGTTAAGTTATACAAAGAAGGAAACATCATTTGCAAACCAAAATTGTTAATCCCATCAAGGAGGGCCACTCATGGCTTAGGAACAAAATTGGCAAGTGGGTTACTTGTTCAACGGGTGAAGGACTTGCTAAACAAGTCACCCAAGGTCTACTTAAGGGAATTTCCAACTCCATTATTCAGTTTGGTTAATGTATTTTTGTAATTGATTGAAGCTTAATCTTCATTTCTGAGTGGTGATCCTCAGTCTCTTGGGTGATGTGCCCCAAGTCCCTTGTTCTCCTTCTCCCCTCTTCTTCCCTTCTCATTGCAGGTTATATTGGAGATATGGATCAACTCTCATCCATTAATGGAGTGATATTGCAGGTTCTAAAGCCACTTCCATTTTAGTGCAGCACATTAGAGTGATTGGGACACTCCATTCGAATATCAGAGCTATCTTCAAGATTTCCTCCTTTTATGAGAGATTGATGATATGAAGTGATGAAGAGAGATAGATGGATCTATACCATTAATTGAGATTATTATCAGTCCCTAATATTAGTCTCCTAACAGTTCCAAAGTTTCTGTAATGTTCTAATAGTTTTCCATTACAATGTCTACCTCCAATTCTAGTTTTCTATCCTTGTAATGAAGACTAAATTAACGAGTAAAGATATGAAACTCCCATCAGATTGAATTCAGTCATTAATTATTTGAAATAATATATTCTTACCTTTCTTCAAGTATTACATGGTTTTGAATATATTTGATTTACTCTTGAGAATCATTTCCACACCCTAGCTAGAAATGCATTGAAAAATGACTAGTTTTAGATTTCGAATAAGTTGAAGGACTTAAAACTTTCTGATTTTATTTATTTTACTTCTGAGAATTAATTAAATTCACATTGAACACCTTCCATGTCTGAATATGAGTTTTAGTAACCTTCTCCATATGTTTGGAAGACTCGGAACCCGAGCCTAGAATGTAGTCCAAGGGACTAGTTTCCTAAAATTCCCAAATCTGTTATTTACATGCATAAACCTTTCTATATTGTAATATAAATTTATATTAGATCCATAATCAATTTACCCAAGCCCCTGGTTGAAAAAGGCTGAACTAGTCTTCCTAGTTTCACGGTTTGGCTACCCAGAAGCATGGAAGAAGGTTTCCGCATAGCGGATTCTAAAACCTAAATGGCACCAGATATAAATGTGTTAGGGAAGAGGAAATTCTATGTCTGAAATATATTTTGCTGCTTCCTGTTGCTCACTCCTCTTGCCTACAAAATTTCCTAGAAAAAACCCCTGACTTTCCTTGTCCGAAGAGGCTCTGAGTGGTTTGATTCAAAGTTCAGAAATTGTAATTTATATTGCAGAATTAGATAGTATTCAAGTCTACACAACAGACTTGGGACATCACATAGCCAAAACTAGACTTCAACATAAACTATATGAGAGCTTCCAAAAGGACGTCACAGATAGGCTAGCGAGGTTGTTTGCAGATCGAGGGGTTCATATTGTATGGGTGAGGTAAATTGTGAGGGACCCTTTGTAGAGATATGGAGGATGATTCCTCCTGATAGGAGGAGCTTGATGCAACACATTATTAGTGCTTGTGATCATTTTGATGTTATCCCTCATGGCACTCCACTGTCAAATGACGACAGATATCTTTGGCCTCCTAAACCACCTCCTTTTCCATTAGTTGTTCGACTGGTGACGTAGCCTGCACATCCTATTCACCTCCTCCTCCACATTCAACATCTCATCCATCTCCTCCCCCACCATGTCCTCATCCTCCACCTACATCATCTCCTCTACTCCTACTTGACCATCCTATCGATCCTACTTCATCATATCCTGTACTCTTACTTGACTGACCTGTCAATCCTACTAATCGTCCCGACCATCTACCATTTCTTTCTCTAATTGGATATATTATAGAGTTGATGGAAGGGGGTCATATGATTAATATTGATGGACCTATCCATGCTTCTCTTCGAGATCACTTTTTTCCTGGAAGAGGTATTGATGCCTTTGGCTTTGGTTGGAGAGATATTGATGATGCCTCTTGCGAAGGTGGATAAGGTATGTCATAGTAGTTATTGGATTGGAGATATATTATATTTGGCATATTATTGTATCATCACTTTGATGTTATATATATATATATATATATATATATATATATACTACATTTTTCATGTTTATGTTTAATTATGTTGATGGTGATGTGTATGTTAGGTCATGTCAAATGATGTACTTTGTTAGATTTGTGTGATGGTTATGCATGTTATAATATAATGCGGCTTGTGTTTTGTTATGTTTATATATATGTTGATGGTGATGTGTATGTTAGATCAAGTTCGACGATGTTTGTTAGTTGTGTGTGATGGTTATGTTAGAAAACACAACTTGTTTTTTGTTAGATATTATTGTTAGATATGTGTGATAGATGATATTTAAATCTGTCAGAAGAATATGTAACATAATCGTTATGATGGTATGTTCATGCTTATTTTTAGTTTTATGTTAATGATGGTATGATGATGTTTATTTTTATGTTAATGATGGTATTATGATGTTTATTTTTATGTTTGTTAGATGGTGACAATGATAATTATAGGATGTTTATGTTTATGTCGCGAAAATGATGATGATGGTATGTTTATGTTTATGTGTATGGTTATCTTTATGATGGTATGATGATGTTTATGTTTAAGTTTATGATGGTATGATTATGATGTTTATGTTTGTTAGGTGTTGAAAATGATGATGATCATATGCTTATGTAAAAGAACTTTGTACTATTCAACATGTGGGTCTTTAAATCACTAACTATTTTAGTTGACAAAAACATAAAAAATTGCATTGTAAATTATGTTATAAAACAAGTTGTTGTATGACTTAACAAGTTTTCAAAGCATTAGAAAGTTTTCAAACATTTCAAAATTTTAGCATCCTTTGGACTATTTTTCATATTAAATAATTATTGATTTGAAAATAACTTACATATAATTAACGATCATAAATATAACATATCAACTATCACTACAACAAATGTTAATATTTTAGACCGTTGTAAAGAAAGTTATTGGGTTTTTTCGTTTTGGTCAAATTTTTAGCATCATTTAGATCATTTTTCATATTAAATAATTCTAACCTAAATTTTGTAGACAATTTGAAGTATGGTTTCATAAATAGATTGATATATTGGTTGGAAAATGAATTTGAAAGTATGGTTGGTTGTTAGGTCATCATAAATGTAAAAATATGGATTGGAGTAATAGTCATTGAAAATGTGAGAAAATGTTTCAAGTAATTTAATATAAGTTAAATTTTTATTTATACATAATATAATTGAATTAAATATTTTTATGAAATTTGTATTGATAATGGATGAAGTTGTGACAACTGTATGATTTATGATTGTTGTATAATTTGCCATAGTATCATGTTTATAATTGTTATATAGTTTGTCATAGTATTATGTTTATGTAATAATATTTTTTTTATTTGGTTTTCATATGTTCTCATATAATTTGTATGGATATTATAATTTATTGTAATTTTCTTAATAATATTGTAAAATTTCTCATATTAATATACTTAAATAATATTATTATTTTGTTGTAACTTTATGTTGAGCATTACAAATAATATATAATGATATATAATAAGGAAATAAAGTCTTAATCATATAATGTCGTTTATAACTTAATTATTTAAATGATAAACATAAATGAATAATTTTTTTATAAGTGTAATAAAAAATCATAACAAAAAGTCAAGTATTACCATGTAATATTTATTACAATATATAATATGAACATGACAAAAAATGTAAATATGAACATCATTATGACCTTGGCAATGTATAATTCAAGATTTTATTTTTTTGACAATAATTCACTTTACAATAACAAATATCAATTCCCTGATAGGAAGAAAAACAAATACTTAGTGAAAAGAACACTATTTTCTCTCAATGGTAAAGCCAAAAGTTGAATTCTCCAAACTTAATCTTATTCTTCACGATCTTCATTATAATATAACATTAGTCCACATTGAATAAACACATTTTATACCCTCTAAAACATTTTGGTGAAGGAACACTTCACTATAGTGACGTAGACACACATATAGCTCTTAGGCTTGATAAAAGATTAGTTGAGTTACTTGAAAGGAAATTAGTATCTTCACATATCCTTGTGTTGATGATATCGATGGTATGGAAACATGACAATGATATATTGATATTAACAATGCTAATAATATTGTTTTGGTGATATTGACTTGATGGAATTAAACATCTTTTTTATATCAATGATTATGGTGATACTAATATGATGTAGATGATGATATGGGGATTATATGAAGGTATTTTGATGATATTAATGATATTGATGGCATCGATAACAAATCATTGGTAATAATTTATTGTGTTGGATATTAAAATGACTAAAATCTATGGTAATTTAATGTCAACATTAAATTGATTATGATTATTTGGATGAAGGTTCAATTAGTGTGATAGAATCAATAAATAGTTTAATTTTTCATTTTATTATATAGGGGAACAAATTAAGATTGTGGTGATAAACATTAGTTGAATAGTTCAGTGATCCTTCGTCGTGTAACTTGAATGACAAAAATGAGGATTGGTTACAATTAATACATAATTAATATTTGTCTGTGGATGATCAAAGATATTGTTCAAAGTATTGCAATTATTTTCATTAACACTTTGTACTTTTCCATTAAATGCGATTGGAGAAGATGATAAAAGGGAGTTGGATCAAAGATGAGGAAACATGATCCCTAATGGTGACATAGATCCAAGAACATATCCCTTTTTATAGGAGGGATATTATAACAACTCTAATACATGAAATTTTTTATGTTGATACCTTGTAATCAATTGCTAATTGTCATGATGCACCTTATGATCATTTATTTGAAATTTATGTTTTGGACGAGTATTTTTTTGATTATTTATGATGAGAATTCCCTAGAATTATGTTAAGTGTTTCCTTGAGAATTAATGAGTATGGATTATGTTGTATTGGAAAGGGTTTTGGGATAAGGTAGTCGCGAATCATCGCGGATGCTGCATAATTTCAAAGATACAGCGCAAGTCGGAGTTGCATTATTTTATGTATTTTGGTCATTTTGGACCGCATTATGCAGATTGTGGTCATTATTTGTAGAATCTGTTAAGAGTTAGTTATAAATTTAAATAATTGAACCATGAATGTAAAGGCACAAGCCTATAAGTAGATGTAGAATTACAAGTGTTAGAACACCTTGGATGATCTTGTGAGCTGAAGTTTGCATGTTATGTAAGATCTGCGCATGAATTGAGATCTGTTGATCTGTGAACTGTTTTGGAGAACCTGTGATTTTGTGTGGAAGTTAATATGACATGACAGAAGTTGAGTAGAATCATTGTGTTTTTTTTTTCCTGTTTTACTGTTTTCCGTGACTCAATCATGAATGCAATGTGTATCTATGACATGGATTTGTAAATGATGCGATGTTTCCCTGCTTTAAATGATGTTATTCTATTGGATATGTTCGCGCATCAATTTTTTATTGCAGTTCTGGTAAAATAATGTGATATGTTGAATGATAATGAGGTTCTGTCAATGCTGGAGTTGAATGATTAGATCAGTTGAATGATGCTGCGCTAAATTGATAAGTAGATGAACATTTTCCTCCTTATTTCTGTGGAAACTTGGTTTCGTTAGCCCTCCCTTGAACATATCGGGCAAGACTTCATCCAATTTGTGGCTGTTGCTGGACGGGGTAAAATATGTGTGTGCTGGTGCTTAGGGAGATCACGGTGGTTTGGGTGTCGACAGAGTGGGAACCCCTGTCGCCTGGTTTTGTTGTCTAAGTTTGTTTCAAGAAATGGTTCCGCTGTCGAGACCTTAGTGCGAGTGAAGGGAGGACATGTTGTGGAATCCAACGAGACCAGAAATTCAAGACTGGTTCGACCAGAAGCTACGAGAGTTTGCTGAGAAAGAAAATCATAATCCTGGACTAACGACAGATAAGTGGCTGGAAAAGTACATACACGACAACCCACATGAGTAATTTTTCTCTGAATTCTCAATCATCTTTTATGAGTGGTTGCCACGATTGACCTATCGCAAGACAAATTTCCAAGGAGGTGAGCCAATTTCCTGGACCCCAGAATTGATCCAGCAACTACAGGAGGTAGACAACAGAGCATCGTGGTTGTTGAAGTTTGGATCGACAGTATCTTGGAAGGCTACATGACCGAGTTTGTGATTGATAAAAATAATTCCTATAGCAAAGAAAAAAGGGAATTCTTCAACGGTCCACGAGGTAGGTTTCTTTTGTCTTTGCAATTGTCCATTAAGATGTTCATCTGTGAAAATGGCATATTGAAGATGCACCTTCAGTAGTAGAACTCTGGTGTGTGGGGGCTGTGGATACCGCGAAGGTAGGGGGGAGACGAATGGAATGATATGGGGTAGATGAGTGCAAGTTACGACAAGAACGAGAGGAAATTCAAGGAAGAGAGTGGTCTTACGAGAGGAGGAGCAAGGTTTCAACAAGAGAAGAAGCAGAGGACAGGGGAAGATCCTGTTGCGATCAAAACTTAAGACCACGAAGGAAGACCACACGGGATGAAGCGACCCTACAGTGACGACAAGGATGACCAAGCTACGCTCGAGGTAGAGGTAAGATCAACCCCCACCAGCAATGTACCCACACCTCTATGCACTAAATCACAATATGGAAGAAATGCAAGTTCAACACCAATGTGTTCAACATGCTAGCGACACTCTAATAGTAGTAGATCAACATCTGTAGGAAGAAGGCCCAGAATGGCAGGCGGTGAGGTGAATTACCTTTATTTCATGGAATAAGATCAAGGATCAATAATAGTATTGGTTGTTGTGTGAGGAAGTATGGACTGTCAGACAAAATGTGGATGATGAAGTCAAGAAGGGCCAATTGGAGACAACTCTTCGAGGTTGTGCACTAGATTGGTTCATGAAATTTTTACAAGTTCCTATGGGGAATCAAGTGAAGAAATTAGATGAAGTCAGGAAATGACTAATCGAAGAGTTCAAAAAACCAAAATCTGAAGCGTAATACATTACATAACTGAAGGAAATTAAGCAGTATCCAAATGAAACTGTTTGGGATTTTGATCAAATATTCAAGACACTGATGGCAAGAGTCAGTTTTGAAATGGCTGACATTCAACATAAAATAATGGTTCATTGTAGCGTCACTAACTCATATTAGACTACCACTCATGCAACAAAATACATAGCGAGGCTCTGGAGATTGCAATGAAGTTGGAAGCTTCACTCGTTGGAGAAAATGCAGCTGATATGAACCAGATTTAGACGCAGTTGGTGAATCTGACACTCTAGTTGCAAGATATCAAGAAAAGAAAAGAGCATCGCGAAGAATTTTAGTGTACTCGATGTCATGCAAACAGACATACCAAGGATAATTGCCTAGATTTCTGAAACTACCTGTTATCAGGAGCGCCAAATCCATCGAGTTGTGGTAGTATACCATGGTGTCGCATTTGTAAAGTATATGGGCATCAACATGAAGAGTGTGGATACATGCAGAAGATGGTAATGAAGCCGATGAACCTATACTGCACATTTTTTCCATCTGTTGGGCATTAAGATAAGGATTGTTGTGCATATGACCTACTTCAGGAAAGAACATGACTCATACTATGTGAAGGGAGAGGTACAACAACCGTAACCATAGCCTAAGGTGGTACAGCTACCACCTCAACCTTAGTTTGTACCGCAGCAACGACCACATATGTAGTTTATATCATAGCAACCACAACAACAGTTTGTGTCACAGCCACAATATAATAAGATGCAGATGGCTCCGCAGTAGCCACAATATGTTCAATTAGCACAGTATGTTCAGTAGGATCCGAATCCACTGCAACAACAATTTAATCAACTATAATATCAACAACAAGGAGGTTTTCGCAGAGGATTATGAGGAGGACGAGGTGGAGGGTTTCGTCAAGGAGGAGGACGAGGTCGCGAACCAGTGCAATGTGATAATTGTGGAGTACTAAGGCATTATCAAAGAGATTGTACACAATTGCAGTGTATGTGTATGTATTGTACTGCGATTGATCATATTGTTGAGAACTGTCCACAACTGATTGTGAGGTGGCAGGAAGGAAATGTTTCGTAGTTGTAGAGCCAGAACCAGTTGTAGAATCAAAACCAATTGCAGAACCAGAATCAAGTACAGAACTAGAACTAGAATCGAATCCCAATTCAGAACCAAAATACAGATCAGAACGTGAATCAACTTATGAATCCACCATTGAACCAGAATTAGGGAACGACTGTCACAACGATCTCAGCGAAACCTAGGATGCAAGATGCTGACGTTGCAGTCATCACTCACGGAGGTGCGAAAACGGGAGAAGATATCCCACATCCACAAATTCGGCTGGCTGGGAAGAAGAAGGTGCAGTTCGACATCGATGCGGAGAAAGACACATTCTTTGAAGCATGGGACAAGATGTACTAAAATTTGGGTAAGTTACCTGTTTATGAAATCCCATTTCTTGTTATATAACATTGGTAGAAAGATCATCACGATAGCATGGTACCTTGCAAAACTTCTTCGAGAGTTTCTTGTCGCTGGAAAGAGATCCCGATGCTCTTTCTGAGATTAAGAATCTGTTACATCGACTCACTAAGGGGTGGGAGGATTCCATGGTGAACTCTTTACATAAGAAAAATATAGGGAAAGAAATGTGCATGAATAGCCATATTGGGGACTATGAGGTAGATTCATTCATCCTGGATCTAGGCTCAGATGTTAATATTCGAACAAAACATACATGGGAAAAGATGGGGAGCTCAATGCTGAGCTGGTCTCCTGTGCAGCTGCGACTGGCTAAGAAGGCCAGAGTAACGCCAATTGGGCGAGTACCGCACCTTGCGGTGGAAGTTGAAAGGATGAATACCTATGCTGATTTTGATGCTATTGAAGTTGCTGATGGCTAATGATCCTATACCGCATTGATGGGGATTGGATGGGCCAAAGATAGTATAGCAGTGATCAATTTTAAGAAGTGCGTAATGAACTTTGAGAATCAATACATTAGAGTCATCACTATGATGGATCCAAATGAAGGGCGGAGGTATGTTGATCCAGTGAAGGACGAAGTTGTCAGGGGATGGGATCATGCATATAACATTTCAGAAGATTACATCCATCCGAATGTTGATGGGTAACTTGGTTGGCGCAGTGCTAGCTCTGCATCTTCTAATTATGATGATGCTTTAGAGAACTGGCAGAAGTGCATGCATGAGGTGTTGCTAAGAAAGTGCGGCTTGATTACGCAATCACTGTGTCGCGTCGTGACAGAGACCATTGATATACCAATCTATGAAGGACTTCCTAATTTATTTAAGTTTCTTGTTGAATTCAAAGATAAGGTGTCAGAACCACTACGGAGGCTGCACCTGTTGTGGATTGCACTGCTATGACAACAACGAGGTTCCTGTTTGACAACATTGTGACACAGTTTGGGTGCCCAAGGATATTGATGAGTGATAAGGGGATTCACTTCATCAATTGCACAATCAATGCATTGAAAGAGGAAATTCAGATACAACATAAGAATATTACCTCGTATCATCCACAGGCAAATGGGATAGTGGAGGCATTCAACAAGGTGTTGGAGCATGCGCTTACAAAGGTGTGTAATGCAAACTACAATGACTGGGATTTGAATATTCTGACAGTCTTGTGGGAATATCGCACCACTTAAAAGTGATTGATGTGACAAACACCATTCAAATTGGTGTATGGAAAAGAAGTAGTCATAACTATGGAAATGATGTTGCCAAAAATTTGAAAGGGTTTCTGGTTTTAGATTTTTTGTGCATTTGTGGCCTATGGGACCTGCTCCATTACGTCCAAAGCAATGTTTCCATTAGGAAATAGTTTTTGTGTCATTGAAAACTGTTTCTGTTTGTTCCAGAAACACCCATTTCAGCAAATCTGGAGGTATAATGTTACAGTGATGGATTTGCTTTTTTTTTTTTTAAATCTCTCATATTTTATCAGTTTTGTTGTTAGATATTTACTATTTTAGTCTCAGACTATTGCCTTCCCTGGCTGCGTATGCTCTTTGCCGTGCACCTTGCGCGATCGCGGCAAATCAGAAATAGAAAGGGAAAGTTTTTTTTCTTGTTTTCTCGGCTACGTATGCTCTTTTCTGTGCACCTTGTGCGATCACAGCAAATCAGAAACAACAAGAAAACTTGAAAACGTAGGGTTTTCGGGTAAGCTAACCAAGGTCTAACCCCATTGTGTGGAAATTTTTTTTTTTTTTGTTTTTGTGATTTGCAGAAAAAAAAAGGCAAGCACGGAGAACGAGAGAGAAGAGTAAAAAAAAAAAGCCCCCTTCATCTTTCCATTCTTTTATGTACCTTCTAAACTTAGCTCACTTGGTCCAAAGTTGCTTTATTCCTTAATATATTTTGAGTTCAAGTCTTATTAAGCTACTTTTTAATGCATGCAATTTCTATTTTCAAGTTACTTTATTGTAAAATTGCATCCCACTTAAATAAAATGAAATAAAAAGTGAGTCACTTAAGTCTTTTAATTTATTTCCGCACTATTTAAAGTAACATTATTGTAAAAGTGAACATCACTTATTCTACAAAAGTGATTCACTTAAAAGCAACTTTATTATAAAGTGATTGTCAAAGGTTGATCTTGGAAAGAAGGTGGTTCTTTTTTTAGTTGGTCAAGTTAATATCTGCCACGTCACTATTGGAGACATCTTCAACATTTTCTTTGATCAATCATAACTTCATCATTCCAAATCATTTTTCAGTGCCGGTTTTTTTTAAACCACATATTTTTTCAATCTCTTTGTATCTAGACAGTTAGTTTATATTCTTTCAATCATTATTTTATAGTATGACTACCCCTTGTGATATTATACTTACAAGTTCTAACTATTTCTCATGGAAATATCGTATGGAGGATGTTCTGCGAAGGAGGGGACTTTTCAGGATAACCTCAGGGAAATAAATAGAACCCACTGATGATGATAAGAAAATTAAATGGGAAAATAGATGTGATGAATCTTGTGGATTGATTGGGATGTCAATCTCTATTGATTTGCAATTCCACATATCTGGAATTGATGAATTTGATATAGCTTGGGAAAAGTTGGAATATGTGTTTGGTAAACACAATGAAATTTAGGGTCATCAACTTGAGAATGAGTTGATTTCCTTGAATCCAAATGATTTTTCATGCATTCAAGACTATTTATCTAAGTATTAAACTCTTAGACTCTTATGTGCAGAATGCAAGATTAAGAAAGAAGAAAAACACTGTATTTATCATATTCTTTCCAAACTTGGACCTGCATATTCTGTTTTTGTATCTACATTCTACTCCATGAAAGAATTCTTGACTGCAACTAGCTATCAAGATCCTAGTCTTGAATCCTTTTGTGATTCCTTAATTAGAGAGCAAGATAAGCTCATTCATCTTGGAATATTTAACAATGCAGATACATATGGGAAAGCCTTATTGTCCCAATAGAAAGAAAAGTCCAAGCCTCCCAAGAAACACAATCTTCGCAATAATAAGCCAAACAAAAAGGGTCCCAAGCCCTCTCAGTCAGATCCTTCTTTAAAAAATGATAAAGGATCCAAGCCAAAAGGAAAGAAGACTGAGCATCATTGCAATTTTTGTGGGAAAGATAATCATGATGAATCTAAGTGTTTCAAGAAGATGGAAGCCTTCAAAGCAGTAATGAAGAAGCACCACATCATCCTAGATTTGTCTTTAGGATATACCTCTCATGGACATGCACTTTGTTCTTTTTGTTACTCTTATATTGCATCTTCTTCTTCTACTTCAATTGAATGGCTCATTGATTCTTGAGCATATTATCATATGGATAAGGATCAAGCCATCTTTTCTACTATGCATGAATGTAACGCCAAAAAAATATTTGTTGGTGATGATAGATCTCTAAGTGTTGTAGGATCTGGAATAGTTCCAATAGAAAATGGTCATTTCAGTGATGTACTATGTGTTCCTAAAATTTCCTGCAATTTGTTATCAGTCTATCAAATTACTCATTCAGGTGAAGGTAAAACTGTGACGTTTACACCTCACCAAGTTGTAATCAAGGATTTTAAAAATCCTCAAAATGTCCTTGCTACTGGAACTGTTGATGATATTACCAGGTTGTACAAATTTAACAACTTTGGGTCATCACCTTTTCCTTCAATTTTTGTTGCTCATAGTGATAACTTGAGAAAACTTTGGCATGATCGATTTGGTCACTTATATTATCTCTCATTGCAACAACTATTTAAAGACAATATGGTGACTGGTCTTCCAATGGTATCTTGCAAGGATGGTGTTTGTTCTAGTTGTGTACTCTAAAAACATCATCGGGACAGTTTTGACAAACATGCCTCTTGGCACGCCTCGGTTCCCTTGGAGCTTGTGCATAGTGACTTGTGTGGTCCTCTTCCATCTGCTTCCTTTTCTGGTTTCAAATATTTCTTGAATTTCATTGATGATTACTCCAGGCGCACTTGGGTTTACTTCCTAAAACTTAAGAGTGAAGTATTTAACATGTTCTTGGCCTACAAGGCCCTTGTTGAAAAATAATCTGGTCATCGAATTATTAAGTTAAGATCTGACAATGGAGGATAATATGTTAACAACAAGTTCACTTGTACTTCCTACCACTTTCTGGAGTCAAACTTTCTGCCAAGTTCACTTGTACTTCCTGGAGTCAAACTTTATGCCGCTTGTACTTCCCTTGAAGTAGATGCCACCTTGTATCGTCACCTTGTTGGTAGTCTTTTATACTTGAATCATTCCCATCCTGACCTTTCCTTTTCCATTGGTCGTGTTTCCCATTATATGCAAACACCTCATCACTACAGAATTTGAGGCCAAAATCCGACGGCTACCATGTCTGAAATTCGACACTAACCTGTTGGGTATTCGACACATACACTTTTTTTTTGTTGTCGGTGGCATAATGTTGGATCTTCAACCGACGAATAATAAGGGTCAAAGCTTCGACAGACCATTGTGTCGCATATTTGTCCATTATTCCTTCCCAAGTGCCAACCAAAATTGCATAAACCGTCGAAAATCCGACGTCCTCCCACCCCTGAAGCGTCGACCGTCCGATGGAAAAAAGTGTTTGAGAAATGGCGGTGTCGTCGGTTTTTAATTTTGACTGTGTCGATACTCCGATGCACTTCGACACTAGAAGAGTCGGCCTTCCAACGTAGTCCGACACTTGAGCCATCAGTCGTCCAACGAGAGGAAGCGTCGGAGTCATGGCACGGCCGTCGGATGGGTTAACCGGAGTGTCGGAAGAACGTTAGAAAAGCGACGCCCGTTGATGGATTTAAAAAAAAAATCCAAAGATTTCACTTACGGCCACATGGTTTCAGTCTAGAATTTGACTACTGAAGAAATCCTGGTAGCAAACTAGAGGATTCTATGTCAAGTATATATTTCATCCTTGCACATATAGTTATCATAACTACTTTACTCTTAACTTTACTTTTCACAAAATAGAAAACCCAATATCCTCAAGAGAAGCACCCTCCTTTTTATTTATGGAATAAGGAAAAGAGTAATTACAAGAAAACCCTGTACTACGTCTACAAGTGGACCACTTAACAAGACAAAGTCCAATCTAACCAATCCATGAACACTTTAAGAGAATGTTCCATAACTAGAGACATTACATGTGCTAAGAGTAGGTGATTAGAACACAACTTCATGGTAGTGTGAACCACATGTACAAAGGTCACGTAATCCCATGCCCGCATGTTCCAACTTACCCACTTAGAAATGGCCTATGTGACTTGGCTTTCGAGAGAGTCGGAGAAAGGTTGCTTGCAATGAAGTTTTCCTAGTTGAAAACAATGTAGTGCTTCTCTGGGTGAGACTATTAGTTGGAAAGTGGAATGAAGCAATCCCCATACACTGTCTGTGTCCTTGACCTCCATTTTGAGTTGACTAAAGTTCTAAAGGGTGGTATTTTATAACATGATTAAGATGAAATGGGTCTAAATAATTGTGTTTATCCTTCATATGCATTGTGCTAATTGTATAAGTATCTGCATAAGTTTCTCTCTGTATAATAAAGAGCTCTCATGGAAAGAGTGCTTTACATCCCCAATCTTAATAAGTGATGATGGAGGACACTGAACCTATAGAGTCTCTAAATAGAGGGGACCAAAGGAAGCATCTAAGATAAAAAAATAATAGAAATAAACTTGCTAACCAAGAGGCATTCAATACTTTTAGAATAGTCTAGCTTTGCTCAAGGAAGGGATATAGAATAAGATTGAATCCTACAAATACATAACCACTTCATATAGAAAAGAGACAAAGAAACAACAGAGTATGTTACCTTAAATCATTATTAGTAATGTACAGTAGATATTTAACTTCACTCTTGCAAATTCCAAACAACCAATAGAATAGTCTAGCAAACTTCCAGCGGATCAATACTTGTTTCAGAATTATAGTATTAGGGTAAACAGTAAATGGAAGATATACCTCATTTGGCACATTTGCTACTTTGAAATTTCCTTCAAATTTTGGTTTTGGAGTGTACTCCAAGTCTTCAATGCCCCACCCCTACACACTCAGGAAACAAACAAAAAGGAATTGGAAAACTAAAGAAGAGCAACGATGTTCATAACAATCAATGCAACATCAATCTACAAACAATAAAAATCCCAAAACATAGCTGAAAGAAATCCCAAAATAAAGGATAGGCTAATCAATGGGCATAAAACAATGCCAAGTGTTTTTACCTCTCGATTTTTAATAAGATAGCCTTGCCCATCCACCATGTGTGAAATCATCATTATCATGTCATATTCGGCATCAGGGAACTTGAAAGGAACCTTGGTTGTCTCTATATCAAAAGCACACACACGAACTTTAGCTCGTTGAAGAAGATATGCTCTATTTTCCAAGGTAACCTTTGAAGAGTCCACTTTAACAGTGTACCATTGTCCACATCTTGCATTTGCAGGATTGCAAAATCCATAAACAAGTAAAGAATGAATCTTAGTTTTTCGGTATATAAAAACTCTTGCTACAAAGGCTGTTGAATGTGGAATTATGATGTAGAGACAAGCCATTCTTTGTTCAAAAGCATCTTGAAAACATTGAATGTGGACTTACGATGTAGAAACAAGCCATTATTTGTTCAAAAGCATCTTGAAAACATAAAACAAAGACATGACTGTGTTGCGAAAATAAATGCATCCTGCTACAATTGACCAAGTATTCAAACAATCTATCTCCGAATCTATCATGCCCAACCATTTATATAAACATGTTATATAACATCTATCATTTACTAATTCAATTCAAGTAACTGAGTTCTTTAAAATCCTCAAGCAACATCAAATGACACTCAATTGCTTAATCTAATCAAGGAATTTAAAATATAATGATCTAACATAAATTATGTAAGCAAAAAATTATAATTAGTAAGAATATATCACCTGATAAAACATGGATAACAAAAAATACTATGTATATAAGGCCATCGATCTAATCAAAACTCCATTTCTTGCCTCTTAACTATGGAAATTTTTCTCAACACTATCTGCAACAAGTTCCAATGGAGGAGTCAAATAGCAATAGTGAAAATTACACAGTAAAAATATAGAACTAGATGTTTTTTAATGTATTCATCCTTACCATTCATTGAGCTCCTCTCTGTTTCAAGAACAATTTAATACTCTCTACTAAATAGGACCAACCACGTGAAGATGGAAGCTCTTATGGCCCCTTCCCCCCCTCACATCACTCTCAACTCCCCAAACCCAATGCCTATACTTGCAAATAACAATTTATTTCACTATTTCACAATGCAAATAACAATGCATCTACAATGCAAATTATTTCACTCAATAGTTGAAAAATGATTTCATTAAATCATTCTTTATAAGATTCATTAAACCATTCAATCATTCAACAACTGAAAAAACCATTCATTAACTCATTCATTAAAACATTAATTTAGTAAATGGCAGAAAAAAAATATCAGTAAACAATTCAGTAAAGCATTCATTCATAAAACAGAGGAAAAAGCATTAATTTTTTTTTTTTATAAATAAGAATTACTGAAAATTTGTTTAGTCACTTCCTTTTTACTTTTCTTCTCTTTAAATATTTAGTTAGAGTCACATCTTCGGGAATCTGATCATCAGTATCCCTACTAGTTTGCTCAAAAGGTTGAACTTCAGGCGAGGGGCGATGAATTTTTGCAATAATGTCAAAATATTTCATTCATATATTTATATTTTGATAAATACGAGTAGTTCATTAAAAAAACATTATGAATGTGTGTTTTTACTTGCCATGTGCACATCAACATGTTCAACATTATCTCGTACTAGCCCAACCTGTTCCATGTTATGATCTATAGTTACATGCTCTGTAGTTGAATTGTGTAGAATTAGAATTAACGTTCATCATCTGCAATGGTCTATAAAAAATAGTAGCACATTAATAAATTCATTACCAGGATGAGAAGCATGATCTTCGTTTGGTTGGTCATGTACTTCATCCTCGACATGAACGGGATCGTTACTTTCCTGCACAAAAAGGGATAAATAAATTACGTTAGTTTATTTATAAGGAACAAATTGCATGAGCATTAATAAATTATCATTAAACTATACAATTTTCACATACCTAGGCACCAGATGGATCAACAGAAGATCATGCAGTATTCACAGACAAGCTTCTCCGGTGTTCAACAACGGCGTTAAAGCCATGTTCGAAGCCAAGCTTCATGTAATCCACACTCGGCAATTCTTTGAACCGGTCGGCCTTCATATTTGCATGATGTCATTAATTTTAAATCCTTTTCTCAGAACAAAACAAAAATAATAATCTGTATGATATTTGGATGCAGATTCGGGTTTTGCGATACTTACATATCGGGCTGCCAAGTTGGAGTAACCACCAGGCCCAAGCTTGTGTTGGCCAATTTTTTCAATTCTTGCCTTTGTGGCCTTAGATGTGTCCAAGAGCCTAATTAAGTTTTTAAATAAATTAGTCTATGTACCAAAATTGATATAAAAACTAGTAATAATAAGGCTTACCACTACATTTTGGAATGAATTGCATACCTCCATGTTCCACCTGGTGGTATCTTTCTTGATTTTCTCAGGCCCTTCTCTTTTCCATCTTCCACCAGGGATTTCCACTCCATAGATGGAATCATTGGAGGGCGCTCATACCTAGGGTTCTTTTCTAGGTGAACCCTATATTGGTCTCAGACAATATTTAGATGTTTTCCAGCCTTATGTAGTACCTTCGATGTATCAAAGGTATCTTTTCTGAACAGACTAACCAAGTGATTAGTCAGATCATCCTTTAAAGCTTTTGGCTGCTTGTTCCACATTGTGCAGATGGTGGGCCTGAAGATCTCCAAGGCCAAAAAATATAGATGTTTATAAAATATATCATTTCCTACAAAACATTATTGCCATCATTAATGAACATTGGAAAATATTATCAGTATATTAGACACAAATTATAAAAAATAAATTGAATAATCTATAACGACCTGGAATCCTCTCTATCTTTATTTGAAGCAGTTCTTCATTCACCAAAAATGTACACTTTATTGAACCAGTTCTAGTCACATGAGAAGATCCAGGAAATGCTTCCACATCTCTATCTAGCCCTGCATCCACCCCTTCTTCTACAACATCTGTTGTGGGTGCGGCACCATCGGCTTCACCCTCTGCTGCCCTCGACGGTGTCGTAGAGCATGTTTCCAATTGTTCAGTGGACAATATGGGAGCAGTATGTGGTGTACGTGGAGTGGTTTGGTCACTGGGACCAACATTTCCTTGACCACCACTAATAATCTCCATAGCACGCTGTAAATTAAACCCATTGTATTATAAGTTCAACAGCATATAAAATCAAATATTATAAATTTTTTATAAATGAATTACATTTTTATTCGATAACTTACGTCCAGTTGTTTACGTTGTTGTAACAACAATTGAAGCTTTTGTTTGAGCCCTTCTATTAGTGGAACTGCCAATGTTAGAAGAACCAGTTCCTCATTTTGTTTTTCCCTTGTCCTTTGTAGCACCCTCAATGGGTCTGCAGACTCTCTAATTTCACTATCTCTCATCAATCGAGAGACCTCATTCTATAAAGAGTTTTGAGACGTCGTTTCATAAACGGAATCCCATGTCTGCAATTGGAATATATAAAAAATTGCTTAGTCTTTGAAAATATAGTGTACGCAAATAATTAGATTACGGATTACATCTAGGATTACCTGACGCCTATCCGTGGGCGTGGTTTGATCAACAGATGGGGATTTACCTCGATCAACCACCTGCAAAAAAAGTAGAGAACATTATCACAATGAACGCAATATGTATAAGCTAACAAATACAGAACAAAAACAAAAATAAACACTATGCTACATGTTTTATATGTTACATTTTTGAACTATTTAAAATGTGGAATTACATTTAGGTTAAATGGTTGCCTCGAGTCTCCTGTCATTTGATCAACAGCTGGGGAGTTTCCCTGGTCAATCTGCAAAAAAGGTAGACAACATTACCATCATGAACGCAACCATAAAAATGAAAGAATACATAACAAAATAAACATAATGCATCACGATAGACATGTTTACGATTTTAAAGTATTTGAAATGGAGAATTACATTCATGTTTGGCTATTTCCCTGATGCTGTAGTCGGTTGGCTTCCCTGATCAACACTCTGCATGGAAAATCGATAATATTATATAAACGAACCTAATATACTAATGAAAATACATAACAACGTATCTGTATGTCCTCCTAAAATTTAATATTACATTGGCAATATCGATGTATACCTGCTGCCTTGACTTGGGTTGACAAACATCTACGGAGATGGAGGTTCCCCTAAGAGAACCCTGCATCAAAAACATACTAAAAGTTACATAAGGAAACATGTAGTACAATATTTGTGTTGCAGTTGGGTTGCTTTAATGTAGACCCTGGTTGTGTACTGTTTATAAACCCCGCAATATTACCGGTTGTTTTTGGCCTTCCGTCCATGTACATGGTTGCTCCTTTATTTTGAGCTTTGTCTTTCAGTTGTATATAA
This sequence comes from Pseudotsuga menziesii, assembly GCA_001517045.1. Lineage (NCBI taxonomy): Eukaryota > Viridiplantae > Streptophyta > Pinopsida > Pinales > Pinaceae > Pseudotsuga > Pseudotsuga menziesii. The sequence continues at coordinate 1,533,210 of LPNX010991285.1, read as the reverse complement.
TTCATTGACAACCCATATCTATGCATACTTCATGTATATTGGACCAGGCGCATCCAATCACTGTAGTTGTAATAGGGTCCAACATACTCCATCAATTCTGTACATCTACCATATCCAACCTTTATGCCGTCCATGCAAAACAATCCCAATCCATGCAATGAGGAAGGTGGAATTCTATATATCCTCTCATTCACACAAAAATCAGTGTTTACTTTAGGAATATCGCTAGGCACCCATTGTTTCACTAGGTGTTGGTACCTTAAGGGCACGTCGATGTCTCCCATTGTCTCATCATCATAGGAACATGACCCCCCTCCCTAGAGAAAAAAATTCATGCTTTTGTTGAATTTTCTTTTGATCTTCTGACATCTAGTTGATCTAGCCCATGTAGACCTACTGGATGTCTCACTTTCCTCTAGCCTTCCCAAACTCCCTTCGTTGGAGGAATACAGGTCTGACAAATACTTATTTGGTTCTACTTGCACTGTGGCCAAAAAAAAATTTGGCATAAGCAAAGCAAAATACCAGGAAAAAAACGTGGAAAGACTTATAAGAAAAAAAACTTTGAAAGACTTGTAAGCCAATAACTTGTTAAAGAAAAAGCTTGTCAAGAATGAGTTTGGTTAATAGGTGTGGGCATTTGGTAGCCCTAAGAATTCTAATGTATGCCCCTCTTTTGGTTACATACAAGCCTCCATTCTAACTTATTGCTTGCATTGCCTTTTGCTAACATGAATTGGGTAGGCTTCATAAGCTTCAAATGTATGCTTGTGGCCATTGTACTTTAGCCTTTCAATGTTGTCAAGCTTGAGACGATATGTTATGCATATGCATCACATATAAAACTGCAATTTATGCCAATATATGTCTATACAAAACCTGGAGGTTCTCCTTTAATTGACTATCTCCGTCAAAGAACATATCTCCTTTAAGTGGTTTTTAGTTTTCCCATGAATGATTTTGTGATGTTGTAGATGATTTTAGTTTTAGAGTGTATTTTTTAACCTCTGTGCTACTCTGAAGTGCATAAGACAACACTTCAGAGGAATATTTCCCAGTGGTGGTGAAGAGTGGACATTTCCAGATCTGGCTAGTTGGCACGTTAAATACATTTATATCAGTCTGTAATATTTGTTGATTTATTCCTTTTAGCTTGTCTTGATGATGCTTGTTTTCCCATATTAATTTTCAACCCTAAGGCAATGCTAACTTGTTTTCCCATACTAATTTTCAACCCTAAGGAAACCCTAAGGAATAAAATTGATTAGCTTCACAGGAATACTAGACAAACATTCAAAGGTAACACCCCTAATCTAGGAATCCTGACTACATCCACATCACTAACCTTCAACAGACTGAGAATTCAAGTCTAAAACTGAAGTAGCTAATCCAAAGAGGCAATAAATAAGAGAGATCAGTAATATGAGGGGATCATCCACCTTAATCATCCAAAGGATGTCAATAGAAACAACACATAAAAGACTCAAGTGCTAAGGGCTAGAAAAGCTGGAAAGTGCCCTGACCAGTACATTCACCATCAGTGAATTCAGTAAACTGAAAATGGCCTGAGGCCAAGGTTAATGCTTCTTTGGATAAGCTATCAGCCTTAGTATTGTGTTCTCTGAATATGTGAACTGCTTTTAGTTGGATGAAGTAAGGTACCATATCACGAATACGTTGACACCAACCATCAAGTGCAAGTAAAGTTAGTTATGATCTTCTATTGAACCAATTAATGATGGCTGTGGAGTCACCATGAATGTGTAGAGTGGGAAGGACCATGGATTTAGCACAATAAAGGAGAGTCCATAAATCAAGTAGTTCAAATCTGGTGTTTGTACTCATACCAACACCCAATTTGAAGCAAAAATAGTGGTCCTGGGTGATCAAAAGATGAACACCTATACCTCCAATTTGATTGGCTGAAGCCCCATCAAACAAGATGTAGGTACAATTATCGAAATAGTTTATTTAGTCAAACTCGGAGGTTGGATGGAGTGGAATAATGAGCACGGGCCTCCTCCTAAGGCTAGGTTTAATGGTCATGCTGTGAACACACCTAGCAGCTCTTCATCTGGCGAAGAAACCAGAACCCTACTCTCGGTTCCAGCTATCTAATTTTCCAGCGTGTTCTGCACTGTGTCCGAGGACAGTATACTGGTAATTTTTGGTGAGGAGAAGATGTTGAGCTCTTGCTACCACGGGTCAACAGAGTTTCTTGCCATATCTACCGGACCTACTCCCAAATTCACAAAAAACCTCCAAATTGAACTGAACTGTCCAAAATGAAATGAGTCGCGACAATGTCCAAATACACTTGTCATTTTTTATTATATATTATATATGCATTTTATTATTATTTTATATTATATGTATTTTATTTTTATGATATGTTATTTTATATTATATAAATTGGCATACTAGTATTAGGATATTTTTATTGGCTTCTTTTGATTGAAAGTTGAACTACCTAAAAGTGCACAGATCTCATCTAGGACCCTTTAAGATTCATAATAACAACTATTGTTATAGGATTTTATTCTCCAAATGAAACACCAAAACTATACATCATAACACTATTTGGAGTAAAACACAACTTGCTTTGTGATGCATGAGTATAGGCTCATGGAAACGAATTCATCCATGGCTTGATCAAAGTCATATGAATATAGAGACATAGGGTCTCAACACTTGTAAATTATTTTATCTTGATTAAAAATTGAATAATCTGGAAGAGGACACTTGTCCTTTCCACTTGTAAATGTTTGGATAAGAGTTGTTAGTTTGTTGGTGAGTCACTGATGACTTGTAGGGGTCAGTTGAGTTTATTAAGGACTTTGTTCCTTAATTATAGGATCTGTAAACAGAATTAGAATAGAACTCAAGGTTTATTTAATGCAAATCCAAATCATTTATTTAGGTAGCTTAGGTTAGCTCGAGGAGCTTTTTGTTAGCTCATTTTGAGGTGAGGCAGCTCGCAAAAGCTTGGGTAGCTTGAGAAGGATAGAGAGGGAAGAGAGAAACTAAGGGTTTGCCTGAAATTCACTTTCTGAACAGGGTTTTTGTAAAACTAAGGTCTGCATAGAGTTATGGCAGTTGGTGCCTGCATCACCTGCCAAGCATGTAATATCTCTCATGAAATGTACCAGCTCAATGAGTAACCTTCAAGCATGTAATATCTCTCATGAAATGGTGTATAAAATAGTGTAAGCATGCTTCAAATGATGCCTCGATGAGTAACGTCCTGTAGAGTGGATTTTTTAACCTCTGTGCACCCACGTTGAGCTAATGCAAATCCAAAAGTTCTATACTCTGGCTAAAAACACAGTCTCCATTTTAACGCCAACACAGAGCATACGATGGCAAGCCAATGGGCTGTAGCACCATTGTTACAATGGCGTAGCCCATGGCATAACGCCCCAAGCTCTATAATCTTTCCCAAGTTAATTTACAAAAAATAAAATCAGAGTGTCATGCATACTCCCAAACCCAAACCATTATTAATGCACAGAGTAAATCCCACAGGATGAAAGCCACGAATCAAACCCAGTAAGTCAGCAATTCAAAACGTAGCATTAAATCTACTACACAATCCCAAATCTTTACCCAGTATAATATTTTATAAACATCGAATGAAATTGTATATACCAAATCACATTGCAGTCCTTACATAAAATCCAACGTGCAATGTATTTACACAATTAGGCACGAAGCCTCTTTTACAACAGTTAAACTATTAAAAATGTTAAATGGAAAAGTCGTGACCTATGGCACCATTACAAGTAATGGTGCAGCCATGACCCAAAGATGCCAAACCTCCCTAAAAACCAGAGCAAGCTACATTATAAACCCCGAAGGCAGAGTCAACAAGTGCCACATGAAACCCCAACCCAATAAAGTTTTCCAACTCAGAAATGCCCAGAACGAGAGGAGGCAAGTAAATCTTGCTAGCATGCTTACCATGGTCGTGAAGAAGAAATCCCAAATTGATAGTGTAGCATGTGCAAACCCCGGAGTGCCTTTGTGTTCACCTGCAGACAAACCAACGATGGCATGAAAAGCATGACCATGCCATGGAGAATACAACGAAGCAATGCATTTTTACACAGAGTCGGTCTAGCTTACCTGCGAATTGATGGGGTCATCTCCCTTCTCCAAATGCGCAGAGGCCACACTAAACCAAAATGCCAAAAACCATATTGCACAAGCAGCTGGTGACCATTAACGCATGCACAAACCCTCACCATAGTTTATGGAATCAACATTATACCATATACCAACCAAGTCATATGTTAAACCCTTTATCCTATGGCTTCACCACCCTTTAAATATCAGCGCGGACTTAGTACTTAGGACATGGTATGTATACCATAGTCTCCCAACCTTATGGTATGAGCAGTCCTTAACACTATCATATAGTATTTACAATGTTTATCAATCCTATGTAAAACTAGAGAAATTGCATAATTACATCTATAGATGCGCTACAAAATGAATGATCACTATAATAGCAACTCACAGATACGAGAGGAGGTGAAGCGCGAAAGCCCTATTCTAAGTTCATGACCCGAACAACAAGTTTGTCATTTGTAAGGTAAGAAGGTTTGTAAATTGAATCCCTGAATAACCCACTAAATGAGGAAGGGTCTGTCTGCCTTCAAGCTTGTCCCACAAAGGAGCAAACATCACAGTGCGCACAAAAAACCCTTGTCACAAAAAACATTATATATTATATGTTTTTTATTTTTATTATAAATTATTTTATATTATATGTATTTTATTTTTATTATATGTTATTTTATATTATATAAATTGCCATAATAGTATTAGGATATTTTTATTATATCCTAACTTTAATAAATAACCTTCACATTAATGAGGGAAGAACCATCTTGTGAGCATGGTGGTGATGATGATGATGATGTTCATGTCGATGATGACGATGTTGTTGATGATGATGTTGATGATGATTATGATGTTGATGACGACGATGGTGATGATGATAATGATTGTGATGACGATGATGATGATGATTATCATCATCATGAGGATGATGATGAAAATGATGATGATGATGACGACCACGACGACGACGATGATGATGATGACGATGATGATGAAGATTATGATGTTGATGTCGACGATGACAATGATGATGTTGATCGTGACAACGATGATGATGATGACGACGATGATGAAGATGATGATGGTGGTGATGATGAAGACGATGACAATGATGATGATGATGATGATGATGATGATGTCGACGATGACAATGATGATGATGAAGACAATGACAATGATTATGATGATGATGAAGACGATGAGAATGATGATGATGATGACAATAATGATGTCGACGATGACAATGATGATGATGATGATGATGATTATGATACTGATGAAGACGATGATTATGATTATGATGATGATGATGATGATGATTATCATCATCATGAGGATGACGACAATGATGATGTTGATGATGAGTATCATCATCATGAGGAAGACGATGATGATGACGACGACGATGATGAATATGATGCGCCATTTGTATCATCATCTGTGTCAATATTGTAAGGATTGGCCATATCATCATTGTCATCATCATTAGTTACGCTCATTGTGTCATTGTTGGAATAATATTCAACGACATTATCTACTACATCATTTGATTCAACTATTCCTTGGACATCTTCTGTTGGATCATCATTGTCAGCTAACTCAAGTTGATCACGCTCTTTGTCATCATATTCTTCTTCTAGAGAACCCTCTTCATTACCATCATCTAGGTTATACTTTACCAGCCTTCCCCTTGGATCGTGTCTCACAACAAACGACCAACCTGCTTTACCTGGAAACTCTGAGTAAAATACTTGTTCACATTGGCTTGGAAGAACATAGGGCTCTATTCCTGGCTCAAAAAACCTTGTGTTTACCATGATAAATCCATCATCATGTTCAATAATAGTTCTATCGGGACCATGTTGATTCAATTGTAATCTGTACCATTTGACAATGAATAGAACTACCTTAAAGGATTTAAACTCACACTGTATAATATCTTCCAAATACCCATAGTATCGATTTTCTGAGACTTCTGGATGTCTGTCAGTTCTAGATGAAACATTGGTAACCTCAAAGACAGCCGAAACCCCAAAAATGATGTTTTCTTTGTTTCATCCAGTTTTTTGATCCGATATCTACCTCCATTGCAGACCATAGCCTTATGGTGTTTTACCTACAAAAAGCAATACACGAAAAAATTACACAACCAATCAGTCCTTATGCAACAATACATGGAAAAAAATAACATGTACGTCAATAAGTATCAAACAAAATAAAAGATTTAGAGGGATATTTGATTAATTATATACTTTCCATTTTATCTTTTACACCATATGCCAAATCGATTTCCCTTTCTGTTAGATTGGTATCTCCATTGCGTTGTGCTTCTTTTACCAATGAAGCCACACCTTCCCATGATATTCCATGACCCGATTGTGCACATTGTCAATCCATACCTTCATCCAATCAAGATTGTTTTCGAGATGTATAAATGAATTGCATCCCATTCACGACCAACTGTTTAATGACAATAACCATTAAAATCAAAGAAAGGTGTAAATATCCTAAACAAAGACGTATATGCTCTTAATTGAAGCAATTATGACTAGAAAATACAATTAGAATATGAAGGATATAATAAAAATCCAGTAGCTAATAATTACCTTTCAGCTTCCTCAATATACCTTTCCCCTTCAGTTGCTCCTCTTCAAATTTGTTATTGGAGTCCGGATCACAAATGCGATGTAAATTGAGCTTTGACGCTAAAATAGGAAGATATTCACTAACACACAACATGTTTTGGTATACCGTATATCCTTCCATGATAGAACCCTCCGGATGTGCTAGTTGTCTCACCAAACCCTTCATAAATTTCAAGTTCCTCTCAACCATCCACATGGACCTTGAGTGCACAGGTCCACACAACTCAATCTCCTCAACTTGGTGTATGAGGTAGTGTTCATGTGCATTGAAAAATGTCGATGGTAGAGGCTTCTGCATTTCACACATGAGACAAGGAATTTCTCTCCTCCAATACTTTATATCTTCTTTATGGATTTCTTTATATGTCAACCATCTATAAGTGATGCAAACCAATAACGATATTTAACAAAGATAAACATTAAATTACAATATATGCTGAAATAGTGCACAAAAAAAATATAAATGATTATACAGAGAATTAAAGAAACACTAAGCACATGCAAGTAATCGCTAGTTACTTCATGTATTTAACAAGATTATATATAACTTGTTTGACATTGTTGTCGAAGTTGTTCGGGAGAGAGAGAGGTAGAACATACTATATCAATATACAAACCATGCCATTTATTAAAAAAAGAGTATACAAACAAGAAAAAATTATATGGACATAACAATAATAATTACCTTGATGAAGACATGCCAATCATGTGTTTTGACCCCCGCAAAATCACCCTTTTTAGTTATGATATTCTTCAAGTTTGCACAGAAACCGGTGGGAAATTTAATTTTCCACATTACTTCTTTGACAACATTGCTTTGTTGCTCCATAAACATCCATGGAATTGAGTTTATATTAACTTGTTCTCCGTTGGTATGAAATTGGATGACATCTTTCATTGCATGGTTGCTTTCTTGAATGTATTTGCACACTTTCACAACTTTATCTTTCTCCCTCCTTAGCTCTAGTAGTTTCCATAAGGTTTTAGGAACATTCTTTCCAATATGCATTGTATCAAACAAATGAGCAATTTGTAGGTGCTCATAGTAGGGCAATCTGCTAAATTGAATAGGATAACTTTTCATTCCTCGTGGAATACCATTAATGCCTTCATGATCACGATGGAAATCATGAATATTAGTTTATAATTAATAAATTACATCATAAATCAAATATGGCCACTACAACAAACAACTCACAATAAAAATTAAAATACATAAAAATTCATATACGATGATCCATACGTACCATGATGATGATTTCTATTGTATTGCATATTCCAAAGGTGAGGTGCCATTCTCCATGGTTTTAATGTAGTCTCCTGCTTCCCATTGAAAAAATTTCTTTCAGTTGTTCTATACCTGTGATTATTAGAGAGGAAATTCCTATACGCATCAAACACCTCCTTTCTTAAGCTTTTTGAACATCGAGATTTTATCTTAGGACCACAAATTGGACATCCAAATTTACCCTTTGTCTGAAGACCTACAATATTTACATATGGAATATCTATGTGAAATATAATCATTTATAAAATATTCTAACTACTCCATATCATTAAATACAATTAAAGTGGAACTTAAAATTACAAACCACAAAATGAAGTTAACCCAGGGGCATCATGTATTGTCCATACAACCATTGCATGGAATTGAAATTGCCTTTGTCGTATTGGCCTACATACGTCTTCCATATTTATGCCATTCCATAACTTCAGTAGCTCATCTATAAGAGGTTCGATGTATACATTCATATCTTTGACTTGGAACTTACCTGATTCATAATTTGAAGAACATATAAAATATATCATTATGAGAATCATTAAGATATATAAACCATGCAGAAGAGTAAAATAATAGATTTCTATATGAAATTAAGATACATATTACGACAAATGAGATGCCACAACTACATTATAAATAAAACATTTTTTGTCAATAAAACCTGGAATAATTATCAACAACATTATGTGCTCCCTCTTTATTGACAACCATGGAGGAATGTTATTGTTGATAACAAAAATAAGCCACACCGTGTAAATGGATTTCATCTGTGCAAATGGATTAACACCATCTGCTGCCAAAGAAATCCTAAGATTACGTGGTTCTTTTTTAAAGTGAGGCCACTTTTCCTCAATATCTCTAAAAGCAGTACCATCTGCAGGCATTCAGATAACATCATCTTGAATTCTGTTCCTGGCATGGTAATCCATAAATTGCACTATGTTTTTGCACTTGAACAGTCGTTGCAAACGTGGAATGATGGGAATATAATGAAGAACCTTCCGAGGCACATTTTTTGTTACTTTATTTGTATGATATCTACTTACATGACATTCCAGACATTCTATTGAAAATTCATGCTGATTATAATATATAACATGGTCATTGGGGCATGCATGAATTGCTTCATAATGCATTCCAATCTCTTTCATGATGGAAGATAAATCTAGAAATGTGCGAGGTAAAATATTTGATGGTGGTAACAAAAAATCAGCTATCAAGCTACAAAAAAAAAAAATTGTTAATGTAATAAGTAAATAATATTAATGAAACATGCTTCATCTGTACGTTGATCAATAATGAGTTAACAATACAATTATTAGAGGAATGCAAATAAACTTTATCACGATCCTATATATGTGATGGATTATTTTAGATACCTTAGCATACGTGTGATTGCAATGTTTGAAAGACCATTCATAACCTTCAAGTTCATTATCAACAATATAGTAGAGAGAAGATTTGTTTTGGAGCCGTCATAAAGGGGTTCATATGCCTTATCGAGAAGAGGTATATTGTGAACATCATCAAATTCATCATCATTTTCATTATCAACATCATCGTCATCCATTCTAACGTTAAATGAATCATGGATCAATGAATTTGTACCATCATCTTCAATTACATCATCGGCATGATCATCTTGTTCAATATGATCATTCACGCTCCATGATCCTGATCTTGAACTTGTTCTGAAAGCACTTTCTTTGGACGACATGCTATAGGGTGTCTTTCCTTTAATATAAATAAATGGAAACATCAATAGATATACATTAATATATGAAAAAAAATAATACATACAATTACAAAAAAAAATGAATATAATAATGTTTATAATGCTAAACCTACAAATGGATGATATTCATTCCCCCCCTCAGCGTGTCCATGTTCCCTACAATGTTTTGTGGCTGTTGAGATCAATATTCTTCTCCTCTTAAATCCCCTGCATTGAGTACATGGACAATAACATTTGCCATCACCCCTTCGTTTCGCTGCATCCCATAGTCTAGCAAGCAATTGTCGGTTGTCTTCATTTGGATCCGGAATATTTAATCTATTTGACATTTTGTCATAAACTTCATTAATGAATATAACCGGTTGTCTTAAAAAATCAAGTTCCACGCATCAACCATGCATCAAGGTTTTGTCAAACGGAGAGAAATCGAAGAATAAAAAATTCCTGGCAAACTGTTTATTGATGAAAAAAAAATTTCCCACAACCGCCCGTTGAAGAATAAAACTATTCTTGAAAACGTCCATCGAGGAACAAATAATTTTCGCAATCTTCCGTCTCTTCTACAACAAACATTTTGAAATGTTTAAGACAATTTATATTTATAATGGACATGCGTCGAATATTTGACGCCTTGAACATAGGTACTGTTAAAAGTATGGGACCATAAAATTTTAAATCATGTAAACCTTAATTTTTTTTGGGTTCACAGACGTCGAAAATCCGACATTTAGTTGTCGAATAACCACCACTACGGGAGTCAGACATCCGATGCCTATCTGGCACGGATGTGTCGGGTAACCACCACTATAAGTGTCGGAATTCCGACCCTAGTGTGTCGGATAATCGACGTCGCTAGAAATATTTTGTTGTCGACATTCTGTAGATTCATTTCTGTCCGACACATCCGTGCGAAATGTTGGATGACATCAGATTCTGTCGTCGGATTTTGGGTTCAAATTATGTAGTGCATGAAAGTCACTAGAAAGCAGCAAAAATAATACTTCGATATATTCGAGGTACAATTCATTTTGGGATTCATTACAGTACAGAGGGGACACATTTGTTGGTTGGTTTCACTGATTCAAATTGGGTCGACAATCCTGATGATCGAAATTCTACTGCAGGTTATGTTTTCAGTCTAGGATCTGGACCTGTCACTTGGGCTTGTAAGAAACAACAAGCTTTTGCTCTTTCTTCAATAGAAGCATAATATTGAGCCGCAGTTAATGCCAGTCAGGAATCTTTATGGATTCAACAGATCCTTTCAGAGTTTGGATTCGAGCAGCAGCAGCCTACTCCACTTTGGTGTGACAATCAAAGTGCCATCAAGCTTGCCAAAGATCCAATTCTACATCAATGTAGAAAACACCTTGAGCTACACATGCAATAAATCAAAAATCTTGTTCATGATTGTGTTCTTGAAATGCTCTATTTCCCTATAGATGATCAAGTTGCAGACATCTTCACCAAGTCTCTTAAAGAAGCGAAGTTTTCTTAACTTCGATCTATGTTAGGAGTTCAGAAATGTGTCCTTAAGGGGGGATAGGCTCTAATGCCTCCTTCCTTCTCCTAATAGTGTCACTTTTGTAAATCCTTCAATCCTATCCCAATTTGTTATTAAGGGGCTATGTTAGGATATTTAGACACTTAGGAGTTAGTTAAGATCAACTTGTGTAATATATCCATTAGGTAACGTGTGTTTCTTTAGTATGCATTTGTAAATATTCTAGTTCGACGGTCATGATATGCTCTAGACGTAAAGTGATATGACGGTTCAACTTCTCTTAGATCATACCTACCATTGATCCGTGGCTTAACACCCGATTGGTCCATGATCTCTATTTAAAGAGCATGGAGGGTCCTTGGCTAGTTGATCGATTATGAGAATCTCATGTAACTTTCTTTCTTTTGCATAATAAATTGCTCCAAGTAGGTATTTGGCTGGGGCCATGGACTGTTTCCCTCTCGAGGGTTTTAACCATGTGACAAACATCAGTGTGTTGTCTGTGATCTATTTGTGTGAAGCGATTGCTCAAGGTGTTCAGTCTTTTGGGAGTACCCTGTGTACCTGAACATAACTCGGGGGATGTTGCATGCGTAGAGCAATGCACAAAAGGTGTACAAATGAACGGGTTGCTCTTTTTAATGAACCAGTTGGTGGAGGATGCAGTGGTAGTGCAGGAGATAGAGCAACCATTTACATATAGTTGGTTGTTGATCTTAATCGTGCTCGTGGCTTGGATGGAGCCAGATGAATATCAAGGTATGGAGGTGGAAGCGGTAAAAGTTTGTAATGGTGCATGTTACCAAAATATCTAGTGGGTAAGGGAACCTAAAATATTGAAGGGTTGTGCTATCCAATTTTGGATCTATTGGGAAGCACTACAGGCGAAAATTGTGAAAGTTTTGTGGTTATTCGAAAAAGCTGCGACGAAGTATCAAAGGATTTCTCAGTTTGCAATTGGCCCACACACCATTCACGTGCATGCACAACATGACCCAGAAAAGAAATGGTTGCATATGCCTTATAAATTGTCTAATGCGGAGTTGGAAACGACTGCTAATGATTGGCCTGCGACATGGAGAGAACTAGTTAGTTTGGAAGAAGTATCGACAGGATCCCTAGCAGATGCACTTGTTGTTCCTGTGCATAAGGATGACCAGCAATTTCACCATGAATCCAATACAGAGTCAATAGAGACAACCACTGACCCGGAAGCAGAGCACACATTTGAAGAGTCAAGGACGAAGAGGCATCAGGAGCAGGGTGAGGCCAGTAGCACAACACCAGGGATGGAAGCACATCTGAAGCGGCTCATTAAGGCGATTATAGATGCGATAGATGCAGCACCCAAATATATGAAGAAATCCGCACAAGAGGGATTTTATGAGGTAATAACATGAATTGATTCTTTATGTGATGCAGTTTTGAAGAAAGCACCAGAGGGAGCGACCGTGCAGGACTTTAGCTCAATCAGTACTGGGACGCGAGTTTAGAATGTTCAAATTCCCCCGACTGTGATTGAGACCAGAAATGAGGATTTGAATGCCTCCCTGTAGTAATTACAGGACCTATCTATTGACATCAGTGTGCTATCCACGCAGATGTTGCTGCATATGAAAAGATTCACCAATCAGGAGTTGGCAGACAGAGAACAGAACATCAGCAGTCAGTTTTTGCGATCACAGGAGAAGGAAACGGAAGCGCAGAAAGAGGTTGAAGAGTTGAAGATGAAACATGAGGAGTTGAGGGCCAAGAGCGCCAAGGATATTGAGGAATTGAAAAAGGAGCAAGATCAACTAGTAGTTGAGAAGGCACAACTTTGGGACTACAGGGTGCAATTGGAAACAATAATATTTGAAGTATGTCAACGAGCGCCAAAAGCTAACGCAGAAGAGGATGCAGAAGCTAGAGTGCAACAGATCGAGAAAATCATCACGTAGTTGGAGCATGACATTAACATTTTGAATGTGTTGGTGCATCCAAACACACCACCTGAACAAATCATAGAAAGGAAGAGCGCCATAGAGGATATCGTGACATAGCTAGAAGAGATGGAGAAGGAAACAAAGAAAGTCACGGACATGACGACGCAATTTTGGGGCATCGTAGTTCAGGATGAGTAATTGGAGAAACTGACTAAGACCTTGTAGGATGCAGAAGGGAAGCTGGTGACGCTAAAGATGGCATTGAGAGAAATTCCACCAATTGTTCAGATTACAAGGTCTGCGGAGATGAAGGAGTTGCAACAACACATCAGGAAAGCAAGGGAAAGACAACAGAGGCGCAGTGAGCAGTTAGATGAGTTCCAAGATATTAGAGTGTAGCTTTCGATTAAGGCATTTTCTATTCTGTAGGCCACGTAGGAGGGAAAAAAGGATATTGTTGAGAAGATGGTGGAGCAGCCATTGGCGCACGACTTGACATGAAGTCAGGATATTGCTGAGAAGGTTAAAGAATGGGGTAAGGAGATTACTCAGTAGTATGAATAATTCAAGAAGAATATCAATGAGTACTCCATGTCCAACTGATGTGGCTCGAGGGCGAGCCACAATATTGTGTTGGGGTCCTGTTGGTTGGGGTTTTGGGATAAGTTAGTTGCAGAACATCACGTATGCTGCACAAGCTCAAAGATAACGCGCAAGTCGTAGTTGCATTATTTTATGTATTTTGGTCATTTTGGACCACATTATGCGGATTGTGGTCATATTTTGTAGAATCTGTTAAGATTTAGTTAGAAATTTACTTAAGTAGACCATGAATGTAAAGGCACAAGCCTATAAGTAGATGTAGAATTGCAAGTGTTAGAACACCTTGGATGATCTTGTGAGTTGAAGTTTGCATGTTATGTAAGATCTGCGAATGAACTAAGATCTGTTGATCTGTTAACTATTTTGGAGAACCTGTTATTTTGTGCGGAAGTTAATATGACATGACAGAAGTTGAGCAGAATCATTGTGTTCTTTTCTATTTTCCTATTTTATTGTTTTCTGTGACTCAATCATGAATGCAATGTGTATTCGTGACATGGATATGTAAATGATGCGGTGTTTCCTTGCTTTAAATGATGTTATTCTGTTGCATCTGTTTGTGCATCATTTTTTTATTGCAGTTCTAGTATAACAATGCGGTCTGTTGAATGATAATGAGGTTCTATCAATGTCAAAGTTGAATGATTAGATCAGTTGAATGATGTTGCACTAAGTTGATAAGTAGATGCACATTGTCCTCCTTCTTTTTGCAGAAACTTGGTTCCATCAACCCTCCCTCTAACATCTCAGGTGAGACTTCATCTGCTCTATGGGTGTTGTCGAACGGGGTAAAACCTATATGGGTCAGTGCTCAAGGAGATCACGTTGGTTTGGGTGTCGACAGAGTGGGAACCCCTGTCGACTGGCTTTGTTGACTAATTTTGCATCAACTTGTTGAGCATTAATGAGTATCTCTTTGATGGTTAAGGATAAGTATTGACATATCCTTGATGGTTCATAATACACTTGCAACTCATGTGTGTTTGTGTGTGTGTTCTCTTGAAAAGGTTAACATTTCTATAGGTCATGTTCCCAAGACCCGTGCTACACAAGGTCAAATGATAGGATATTCCATCAATAATGAAACTTCAAATACATATACATATGAATATGCATATTCCAAATATAGGATATAAAAAATATATATATTGTTCGTTATTTTTAATTTATTATATCATAATTTTAAAGGATATACATCTTTCATCGTTTCCATAAGTTTCTTTTTCCTTAATGATATATATATGTGTGTCTAAGTATCTAAAATATAAAATATAAGTGTCTAAGTATAATATATTCATTAAACCGACCATATTATTCAAATGAGAGTAGTTGAAATTACAACAAACAATAAATATGATTAACATCAATGATAATTTGCACTCTAATTAGCTTATTCTAATTCAGTTGTAACAATACAATAAATTAAATGATAAAACACGCACTACAATTAACTAAATAGAAAACAAGAAAGATAGACATGAAACATATTTCACATCAAATTGGTTGTTAACCAACTCAAATTGTTTATACACTGCATCCAATAATCAACTTTCCATTTCCACCATCATAAGATGAAAAATAAATGATACAATTAGACAATCAAATATAATAATTACAAATGATAACTCAATCTGTAAACGATGAAATAAAACATGTACATATCACTCTTCGTTTCCATCACCCTCATAATCTTCCTCGATTGGCATGATAGCACTGTTGTTTTCAAAAACATGTTTAGATCTATCGTGTCTTAATATGAACCACTAATATTTCTCCAACGCATCTGAGTAAAATAACACTTGGTTGTAGTGTTTTGGGAAAACATAAGGCTCCTTAGTTTCATCCCACATATTTCTAGAGTTGTTACATATCAACCCTTTCTCACGATCTTCCTTTACATTATTCATGTCGAATGTGTCCCACCACCTGCACCTAAAAATAACACATTGGAAATATAAGAATTCCACTTGAATGATCAATTATATCTTTCTAACATAACCACACATCCCTCCTATAAGGTTTTGATGATGGTGGCTAGCATGAATAGATTGGTTGAACTTGACTTCCACTCCACAATATTGTGTAAGATTCCTATCATCAAAATCCTCAGTGTGAAAATGATGTCCATAATCCCACATAGATGGAAATTAATGCACTCGTTAAAAAAGTTAACAAATGTGTTGTTGTATGTCTAATAACCCAACCATTATTATATTAAAAATATATGTTATAATACAAAGTTTCATTATAAAGTTAGAAATGTACAAAAAGATATTATTATCGATTTGTTGCACCCAATCCCATTTTTTAGCGCATCCTCCTCTTCGTGTGGGTAACAACCAGATGCACCATATTTCTCTCTAACTTGGTCTGCAACCCAACTGTTGGGACAAATCCTTGGGATATTTTATATTAAATGATTTAGAAAAGGTATGCTTCTACTGTGCAATCATGTGAATTCTATGTCCCATTTCCTCATCTTCTGTTCATACAATGTGACCCATGGCTATGTTTCCTTAGCATTTTAAAGAATGAATTTATTGATTGCATCAATTTTGAAATTTGCAGTTGTATTCATGAAAAAAAAACCGCATTCGGTATGTATGGGATCAAATATAGAATTTGAAGTTTGTTGTGAATAGTTACCATGTGGAAATATGAATATCAAAAGATAAGTGACTTACTCTTTATCATGTGAATTTTTCCAATCATTTCCAGTACCTCCCCTTCCATTATGTCCTCATCTCAAATCATTGCACCTGGTGTGTGGTTTATTTTATTGATGTACTCACTAGAATAATATAATGACTCATATACTACGTACCCCTCTGCCATATACCCCTCAAATTTTTCCCTTTGTCAAACAAATCTCTTCAATTTTTTATGTACCTCTACAAGAAGAACATCGAGCGACATGATACCACCCTAACTAATTCAACCTCATCGACTAGGTGAATTAGAATATGAACATGAAAGTCCACGAAACTCATTGACAGATCCTTCTCAAACATAGAAACAATCTCAACTATCTCTTGATGCCACCGGGGAATGCTAACGATGTAAATCCCTTTGATGTGATCCACCATACAAATGCATATAGTCTATATATGGAATGCCACATGTAATTAAGAAATTCTTGTTTCACACACCCACACACAAACAATGAATAATGACACTACAAAGTAAACACAATAACTTCATTTCATTTTAACTTGTGTGGTAAAATATACAAATAAAAAATAAAAACATTTTTTTGACATTATGTCTACCCCTAGAAGGTTGAGATGGTCATGTAATTTCAAACTCGACAATTATTCATCTGTAGTGAAGCAACGTCGTAGAGTACACCCATATAAAGAAGGTTCTTTCACACCCAATATAAATTCTTTTAACAAATAAATATCATCTTTCTTCAAAATCCACGGGACATCACCTTTTTTATATTTAAAAGAGGTTCCAACCTATCCTCTATTTTATTGTCTTGGACAATGCTTCTTTTTAGTATTTGAATTATAAATAAGATCTCTCATGACAGCCATCTTGTCACTTTTTTGGGATGATATGTGATAGTGCAAAGAACATGGAACATTTTTAAATATATGCATAGGATCCAGTAAGTGGACAATCTTAAGATGATCCCAATATGGTAGCCCATAAAATATCAATTTTCTTTTCATCCCTTTGTGCATTTTCTCAACATAGGTGTTGAAGTATTTTGGATCATCAAACATAGGTTCCCCATTTGAATTGTACATCTCTACAATTTCCTTCTCCTTCTCTCTGTCATATGCCCTAATCCAGTCAGTTGATGTCATTATTTTAGGCATTCAGTTTCTCTCTAGTTTATCATTGAAATTTGATGTTGTTATTATATAATGGTGGATTTTTGGGAGGAATACCGTAGAGCAGTTGCACACGAGTTTTCCTAGGTATTTGGACCACCTAGCCTTCATAAAATGTCCACAACATGTACATTTATGATAACCTTTGGTTACAAGACCTGAGATGTTATGGTATACAAAGCACATTAGTGTTGAAGATTAAGATAGTTGCACCAAATTAAATATGCCAAAACATATTGCTTTAAATATAAACAAATAAAACAACATATTTACTTGAGAAAACACCTAACCCTGGATAATCATGTTGTTAGAATAATCAAACCCATAGTATTACCCACTTAGACATTAATTCATTTATTTTTGTCTTATTTGCCTAGTACATGAGTCCCACCATGTGCAAGTTGCTAATTGCCTATCCATAGAGGTCAAACTTTCCATCTTTGACTCATGTAGCGCTTGGGAAAGCCTTAGGAATCAAATCTGCTTTATTCCTGGCCTCCTAGGCGCCCTTCTGCTTTTTCTGCTTTATTGACTGTTTTTTCAGTGTTTTAAGGCACATAGGAAAGCAAGACTAGGTGAGGTGAACTTGTTTTCTTGCCCTTTCATCCTCCACTCTTTCCTCCATGCAAAAGCATGTATGAGTTTCCATTCCACCACTCATTAGATTTCCCATGCGCCCTTGCCAATTCATGAGCCTCATGACAGATTTGGGATCAGCTTTTTACACCTATGGGGGATTTGCCTATTTTGGATAAGCCTGCTTTATGCTAGTTTTGGATGCCTCCTTATGCATTCGACCTATTGATGTATTCTATATATACAGCAACCTATGTTATTACAGGGTTGGCTATTGTACACTGAGTTAATATAATTTTGTGTTACAGCTCCATTTTCAGTCTCCATTGTTGACAATTTTGCATGATCAATTGTAATTTGTTGTGAGTGAAATTAATCTATTGCTGGTCATAATTTCTACACATGTATGGTGTATGCACATATTCCATACAATGTAAAACTCCTCTCTGATGGGATGAGCCTCGATACATCATATACATATATCTATTCCCATAATTCCTTCAATTCATCGATCAATGGTTGTAGGTAAAGATCCATATTTTTCACTTGTCTTCTACTAAGTACTATAAGATCCAATATAAGATGTTCATTCTTCATGGGAAACCATGGGGGGATATTGTTTGATCACTACTACAGGACAAACAATATAGCTGGTATTTGATTGGGAAAATGGATTGACACCATCATTGGCTATGCTCAATCAGAGGCTGCATACTTCATCCTTGAATTTATCAGGACATGTATCCTCTATTTTCTTCATGGCTATTGAATATGTTGGGATTCACAAAACAAATTTCTCAATTCGATGTGATGCTGCCATCCGTGTAACATATCTAATTCTTTGCAACGAAAGAGCCTTCGAATCCTGGGGATTATAGGCACGTGCCTCAATATCTTATGAGGAGGACCATGTGATTTAGCCTTATTTTTTTATTCTTGGTACCTGCCATGCCCCTATTTTGGACATATATCTTTTTCTACATATTATCATCTATATAGAATATAATCATTGGGACACACATGATATGATATGTACTCAACACCCAACATTTTCAACATTTGTTTTGTCTCTTCACAATTGTTGGGAAAGACATTATCACTTGGAAGTACCTTATCTTAAAATTACATGTAGTTAGTGGGAAATATAAATGTACTATGTAATTAAAGTTCATAAAATCGACCATTTTCAATGTTGATTTTGTGACAATATTCCTCAAAATATAAGGTAGTTGATGGTCAGTTACCTCACAAGTTTCAAGAAACATGTGTATGACATGCCATGCACTGCTTTCAAGTTGTATAGTAATATTGTTGTCCCTAATTTTGTATACTTTGACCGGCCAGGTACATAGAGAGTGGTGGTGGAAGCCATTTTTATGCTTTCGGAGAAGGCTCCAGTGATATGAGCATCATCCCCTAAATCATTGTCCTAGAATGTATGAAACAACATTGCATCCATGGAATTCATTTGTCGTAATAATTCATCCATACCAACCTCTACTTCATTTCCTCCATTTCCAACATGTGAAGAACTACTATTACTATGGACGTGGTGGAAATCGATGAGTATGGACGTAGTGGAAATTGAATAGGTGGTTTATTAAACCATGTTTGGTATGCTTCCTATCTGAGTTGCACTCTTTTTCATCCTTTTCTCGATTTGACATTATACTTGGGTGCAATAGAAGATGGTAGACATGCCACTCATCATCAAAATATTGAACATTACATCGATGATTTTAGTAAGAACAATGCTGTTTGATCCAACATTATACAAAAGAATTATTACAAAAGCATGGGAATCATTTCCAATAGAAAATGTTAAGATGCAAACAATTATAAAAAAAACATTCATATTTAGTGATAAATTAACATCAATCCCACATAAATTTAAAAACTTCAAATTGAGAAATACACTTATTTTTGTAGGTTTAGTTCCCACCAAGTTCAAAACTTAAGAACTTATGCAAGGAGTGCCTTAACAATACACCCATTAACCATCTATTCTACACTCCATGGGAAAATTGAGAAATACATTAACATGAATCCCATAGAAAATTAACAAACACAATTAATAATATAAGATCGTTGTATATGAGGCTAGCAACATAGGTAGTGCAATTTAGTACGTGTGTGAGATTTCAGCATGACAATTACACTTATGAATGGTGTGATCATACATCCTTGACTATATCACGACTTGAATTATGAGTTTAGGGAAACCACTCTACTTTAGCCATAAAGAAAACAATTTATAAACTAAATTAACAATTTATAAAAAAAAATCAAATTGAACAATACATTAACATGAATCCCATTATAAATTAACAAATACAATTAATCGAATAAGAGTGTTGTATCCGAGCTAGCATTACAGGTAGTGCAATTCATGAGTACATGTGTAAGATTTTGGCGTGAAAACTACACATATGATAACGGTGTGATTAAAAATATTTGAGTGTATCATGACTCACATGAGGAGTTTAGGTAAATTCCCCTATTTTGGCCATAAAACAAACAATTTATAAATTAAATTAACAATATATAAAACACAATTTCAAACTGAACAATACATTAACATGACTCCCATTGAAAATTAACAAATACAACTAATCAATATTTTTTGTCTTACACCCCAAGGGGACGTCTAAGGATAAATCCAATACAAGGAATCTTTGACGAATGTTTTTTTTTGTAAGTAAGATAACACCTTCTATTTCCTTCCAAAATATTTACAAAAAGAGCATTCAAAATGAGCCCTCCCTACATAGGGAAAACATGCTCACAGTTTCGAAAAATTAAAGTCTTACTCTAAACGATACGAGGTTGAAACATCTATTCTGATAACTTTAATACATAACACTTGCAGGTATTCATAAGAAATAAAAAGTAAGCAATAACATAAAGAGAAACTTAGCCAATATCAGGCTTGATATTAGAGTCAACAGGGGCCGAGTCTGCCAGCTTGATTCCTAGGTGACCTGCAATCCCATGCATATGGTGGGAGAGATCATCTAACATCAAGAGAATTTCCTCATGCACTTCCCCTCTTTCCACAAGGGTGCAACCCAGAAAATATTTTTGCTGCCAATAGTAGTCCATTATTTTCAAATGTAGGGAGGTCCGTCCTCTTGAATAGCTCGAGTCAGGGACAAGGGCTTCAAATTCATTTTTCACCTCTTGGTTAGTGATACATCCTCTGGTGACCTGAGCCTCACTTTCCATTTCTTCGATATCCTCCTTAACATGGTCTGGAATCGAATTTCTAAAGAGACATGTCGAATGCACTATGCTTCGCATGACTCTGTTAGGGGGAGAAGAGGAGCTAGATAAGGGATTGTGAGTGCGTTTTTACGGAGGCATGGTAGTGGGAGCAGAGTGGAGCCAGTTCATGGATGAAGGGGCTCTTAAAGGTGACCAAAGTGAGACAGGAGCTTAGAGGGGGGACAGGATTGAAACCCCACTGATCTCGTAGATGGGATTACAATCGGTCCACAAAATAATATCCACCCGGGATTTCAACGACTGAAAGGAAACATAAATAGGAAGGTAACTAAAACATAAAACCAAGTCACATGTATACTAGAGCTTACCAGAGTGCCACCTAGAAGCACTGGGATTCGGGTCAAGATATTTGTAGAGTGAAACAAGCCACCACCAAACCATTCACAGAGCAAAGAGAGAACCTCCAGAATCAAATTTAGACTTGCAAAGAGTGGACCCAAACTCCCTAAAGTTGTGAAGAGTAAATCGTTTAACCAAAACCACTTGTAGAAAAACCCAGATGACTAGAACCAAAATCACAGGTAACCAAATTTAATAATGACCAAGTCCACATATTTCTAGCCTCCACCGGGAGACCATAATGAGACCGTCAACCCAACCTACCACATCTGGATAATTTCCAGAGGCCAAATTAAAGTCGTATTCTGAAATCCATAGATTTTATAGTCTGATTCCACATGCAACTATCCCGTGAGCTGATGGGAATCCTCCACCACCTGCTATCAAATGCATTCAAAATCATAATGGAACCAACTGGAGGTTTAATGATGAAAAACTTTGTCTCTGTACGTATTCTCCTCACCCTTCTTCTCAGTGTTCGACTGCACTCAAGTGTGTGTACTTCGATCCTCCAAAAAAACCATTGTGGGAGGAGTCATATTATCCACGTTCGGGGGTGATGAGGTGTTAGCATTGGGGACATGCAAGTCCATTGCATGTCACTCATGCCCCATCCCATCCACCTTGATGTTCACCCAAATTGGGGGAGGGAAATCCTGATCCTTGACTGAATGAGTTGATCCTTCAGTGGCTCATCATGAAAGTTCAACCAAATATGATCGAGCGCTTCCTTGGACACGTTGGCCGCATGATTGTACAGGTGGTCCACCAGTTTGTTACCCATTCATCTGATGCGTCTGGATTGCAACACCTGTAAGTATGTCAGAAAATTGTGGAGTTGTTCCTTCATCCATTCAAGTCTCTAGTGATTTGAAATATTGTCCAACGGGGTGCCATTGGAGAGCCTTCGCACAGTGTTGATAATAATCTGTGAGTCCCCTTCAATAACTAGTGCAAGCCATGTTTGTTTTCATGCAATGGTGAGCCCAGATATTAACACCGGTAGTTCCACCATGTTGTTGGTGGAAGTGTCAATGCGTTCTGTGAAGATATGCAAAATTTCTCTTTTTTCATTCTGTAAGACTCCTCCAATTTGAGTCGGTCCGGGGTTCCCTTTAGAGGCCCCGTCAAAATTGAAGTTTAAGCATGGAGGAGAAGGGGGGAACCAAACAAAGGGGATACTTTCCTTAGGAGGATGAGATCACCCAATAGGGATAAACAGAGAAGCCTACAAATCCAAGTCTTTTAAAATTAAAATAGGGATACTTGCAAGTCAAGTCAGAAGCTAACCAATGGTTAAGTTGCAAGGTTTCTTGAAGGTTAGCTTTGATGGTTAGTTGGACCTTTTGTAGGGGAAGGGTCTCATCTTAAAAATTCTTCTGTTACATTCTTTCCAGAGGTTCCAAAGGGATAATCTAGGGATGAGGGTCCACAACCTATTGAGGTAAGGGCTGGAGTAGGGATAGAGGTGTCAGTTTCTGATGGTAGCTCTCATGCATTTTCGGTCCATATCAGAGCATCTGAAGAGACTTGCTCTTTAGTCGCATAAGGACGAAGCATACTTACACTGATTTAGAAGATGCTCCATTGTCTCTTCTGTTTGATAACATAAGACGCATCTAGGGGGGTCCTTGGAATCCCTGCTTGAGGAGTTGGTCCCAGATCAAAATTTTACCCTGTACCATCAGCTAGAGGAAATTTTTAACTTTCGATCAAAGATGGGAATGCCATATGTGATCCCATACCAATTTTTTTTTATCATTTTGTAGATGTGCTAAGTGGTAAGCTTCTTTGACTGAGAAGTATCCTTTGGGTTGATAGACCCATCTCAGTTTATCCGAGGTAGAGTGAATGAACACTTTCCTTGATTTTAATTCATTCTAGAAGTTATGATTTTCTTGCAAGGCATCATTCCCCAACCATTCCTCCCTTGGAAGCCAGGATTTCCATTTACTATGAGGTGGATCAGGGGTCCAGTATTGAGCCATTGTGACATTTCCAGGTTGTTGCATATGGGTTTGCATGTCTTGAATTTTTTATTTTTTTGGCAAGGGAGGGAGTTGTTGCCAAGCATCCTCCCAAAAGTGAGTTGTTTTCCCATCCCATATCTCCCATAAGCTATGATTGAAAATAAGTTATTTTTTCACCCTGGATGAATTCCATATGATTGATCCTTCTTCAATATTCTCCATCCTGATTAGATCCTCATGGATGAACCCTATCACATATTTGTCCCTCCAAATAATGGCCCAAGGTAAAGTTGGATCATAGAGGAATCTCCACCAAAGTTTTGCAGAAAGAACTTAATCAAGGATGAGGGGGTCTTTGAGTCTTAGTCCTCCTTGGCTCTTTTCTTTTCAAATCAATTTCCATGCCACCAAAGGCCATTTCTTGCTTTGCTTAGAACCCCCCAAAGGAAGTTCCTCTACATATTTCAAATGGATTTGAGGACATGATAGGGAGATGCCATAACAGATAATAGGTACAACTGCATGACTTGTAGGACAGACTTCAGTAAGATGATATGCCTAGGGAATTTTAGAGCCCAGAAGGTTTAGGAGGAGATTTTAAATTCAATTTTGGCAAGGAGGTATTTCCAAGAGGAATTTTTCAGAGCCGACTCACTGAGGGGGGCTCCAAGGAATTTGGATGGAAGGTAGCTCTTAGGAAACCCAAGGATTCTTATTATTCAGAGTAGGGTGAGAATAGGTGTGTGGAAGAAGAAGACCTGTGATTTTAAATTGTTGATGGACATCCCCGAGGATTATCCAAAAATTATAAGAATGCACTTGAAGGCTCTTTATTCCTGAACCAAGGAATGCCATAGTAGCATGGTGTCATCTACAAAATGAAGATGAGAGTTAGGAATTTCAAAGTAATTAAGGTGAATTCCTTGAATACGATTTTCCTGCAGATCCACTTTGATGAATCTCCCCGGTCCTTCCACCAGAATAATGAAGAGATATGGAGATAAAGGGTCGCCTTGGCGGATGCCTCTCGAGGTGGAAAAGGTAGTAGGAGGGGATCTGTTTATAAGAATGGATAAGAATTCTGATGATACCAGAGCTAAAACCCAATTTACCCAAGATGTGGAGAATCCATGCTTCCAACATGGCTCTGAGAAATTTCCAACTTATTTTATGAAAGGCCTTGGACATATGTAATTTGATTAGCATGCCTGAGAAACAAGAGGTTTTGATAGACTGAATCTCCTCATGGGTCGTAATAATACCATCAAGAATTTCTCTCCCCTCCACATATCTAGTTTTCTATGGGGAGATTATAAGTGAGAGAAGGGTATTTAGGCGATTGGAGATGATTTTAGTGATGAGTTTGTAGATGACATTGCACAGTGTAATAGCTCAGAAGTTTGAATTCTTTATCGGTCTTAGGGAAGAGGGTGAGAAAAGTGGAATTCAAGGCAGGAAGAATGAGGCCTTATTTTCTATAGCTTTCAACCACCTCCCAAACGTCCTGCTTAATTAATATTCCATCAGGTCTGGAAAAAATCCGTAGTGAAGTCATACGGTCCTAGATATTTTCCTGAGTTCATTTCCATAACCATTTTTTCCACTTCTATTAGAGAGATTTCCTGAGAAAGGCTATGATTTTGATCTAGTGTTATGATGGAAGGAATATGCTACATAATTTGATGGATTCTAGGAGAGGAGTCAATTGTAGGTTCCTTGAGAAGCTCTTTGTAGAAGTGAATCATCTCATTTTCAATTTCCTCCTTAGTTTGAAGAGTGTTACCTTGACTGGAAGTGATCCTTTTTATTCTCTGAATCATAGAGTGATGAAAGAATTTGGTATTTCGCTCACCTTCCTTGAGCCATTTTATCCTATATTTATACTTCCATAATTCTTACTCCTATTGATAACGGGTATTTAGCTTCTCTTGGATATCTTTCTCCTAAAGTTTGAGTTCTTTAGTGTACCCCATTTGTATAGTTTGATTTTGAGTAGTATTCAACTGAGATTCTAGTTTTTTCTTTTCCTACAAAATGTTTACAAATTCTAATTTATTCCATATATTGAGTTGATATTTTAGATGTTTTATTTTTTGTTGGAATCTCTACATGACCGTGCCTTCCAGATGATCTAAGTCAAGCCACCACTCCTTAATTTTAGACATAAAATTTGGGTGGGAAAGCCAAAATTTCTTGAAATGAAAGGGCCTTCGGCTATGGGTGCCTTCCAATTCCATGAGGAGGCAGATTGACCAATGATCAGACCCTGCCTTAGGCAGAATGGTTGCAGAGAGATTGATTTGGTTCTAGGGAAGTGATTTGGAGATGATAAATCTATCTCGTCGACATGCCACCTATCTTTATCCTCCTCTACGATTGTTCCAAGTGTGAACTCCATTTGTGGTTTGTAGATCCGCCAAATTTAGGTCATTGATTAGAGAAAGGAGGGCAAGAATATCTCTATTAAGCCTTCATATCCCCCCTTTTTTCTCCAAAATAGAGGTGATGATGTTGTAGTCCCCTCCAATGATCCAGTTCTGGGAGGGGATTCGAGTGTGGAGCCAATTGAGGTGCTTGAGAAAGGAGATATTTTTTTCATTTTGTTGAGGTCCATAAACATTGGTGACTACCCCTCCATGGATAGTTCCATTGATTTTGAACCATCTAGAAAGGGTGTGCTGGGAAGAGAAGAATCCTTCTATATGCAGGAGGGCGGGGTCCCATATGATGCCTATGCCTCCAATGCTTCCTCTGGCGTCCAGAGCTATGACTTGGGAATTGTTTCAATTTTTTTTTAAATTATAGGAGCTTTTGATCTGAGCATTTGGTTTCTTGTAACATTATCACAATAGGTTTCTCAGTGAGAATCCTATTTTTGAGTTTTCTCCTTTTGGAATCTCTTCTGATTCCTTGGATGTTCCAAGAGATGAATTTTAATTCCATTTAAACACTGAGATGGAAGTGAGCCTCTAAACTGGCACTCTTCCCTGAGTCTATAAAGTAGGATTCTAATTATTTGATAAACTGTCGGTTTGATTTCCTTCCTTTTTTAGAAGTATCACTTTGAATATTTGGCATGACTTTGCGTTTTTTTATTTTACCTCTAGTTGAGTCGGACTTTGTTATTGTGTTGCAATATCTACTTGTTTCAAAATCTGCTTATCCTTTCTTATAGCATTGTAGAGTTATGCTAAAATATCTAGTTGGTGAAGCAGGATATTATTAGTTTCTCATTTTTTCACAGCTTCGGATAAATCTAGTAGGTCCAGTTCTCCTAATTCCATGTCATCCACTTCTGTAGGTTCTCCATCCTCATTCATTAGTTGATAATCTTATGCAGTGGGAGATAACAAGTCTGCCTGGGAGAGAGTAGGCTTTAAAGTTTGTGGGTGGTCTTGCAGGTAGGTGGTCTCTGAATCAAGGTTAGCAGTGTGGTTCTTATCCAACTCGAATGTTAGGATGGCAGTGTCAATGTTTTCCTGTGGGTCCAACTGAGTGAGAATGGAAAATTTGTTCATAATGGGATCCTTATGAGTTGGGTTGGGGGCTGGAGCCTTTTTATTATTCTTGCACATTGATCTAAGAACAAATAATCAATCTCATTAAAGAATAATCAACAAATAACTCATGAAATGGTGTTAATCGGATTCGAAATTGGTTTCCTCTCTGTATATTTAATAAACAATGAATGGTTACAATACCAATGTCAAGAAATAGCTTGAATCCATGAGAAATTTGAATACCTAAGTAGGCAATTCGAAATCATGAGTGAGTCTGGCTTAATTGACTGTCAGCCATTCAATCACACTCAGTTAACCACTTGACCAGAACCCTAATTGACTCACCAAACCCTAACTGAATTTGAAGTGCAATAAATGACTGAATCTCAACTGAAGGATATCAAACACATGTCATAGCAAGCCAACCATCAAGTGCTAGTGCTCCATGACTTCAATAAACCCCGATGAGGTTAACTGAAGCTGAACTGATCATCAGAAGTTGGTGGAGGCGCCCTGTTGACTCCATATCATTAAAGAATAATAAATAATCATTAAATAATATATTTAATGAGAGGAGGTTCCTTAACTAATTGGTTGAACTGATTGTAACCACCAGTTAGCAATTAGGTGCATTGATATCACTCAGATCACCCTCGGAGTGCTCAAATTAGCCTCCTTGGTTGTAGAAGAAGGATAATTTAGCCTCCTTGACTATAGGTAGGCGTGGGTGTGACTGGATGATGGCAATTAATGCTCCACTGATGTCAATTAATGTCAATTATACTTAGGATAGTGGTTTAAATAGGCCAATTTGACCAAAAAGAGTGTGTATGATGGTAAATGTCTCCAACACCCCCCCTTAAGCTATACTCAAGAAGAGTTAGAAAACATAGATGCATAAAAATGCTAGGGCCCCAAAAACTAAGGCCATAGGTCACCCTGTACAATGCTCAAAACAAACTAAGCGAGGAAAAGAGGGAAAACCTAGTGGGAAAAACCCCCCCTCAAGATGAACACTGAAAGTAGTCTGTATCACCCTGATGAACTCACCCCCAATAGTGAATGGAGGTAATTGAACTTCTTTTCTAAAAATCTCTTGGTGAAGATGTCTGCAATCTGCTCATCAGTCGGGCAGTATTTCAGAATGATGGTCCTGTCATGCACTAGCTCCCTGATGTAGTGCATGTGAGTCTCTACATGCTTGGTCCTCTGCCTGGTAACTAGATCCATGGATATCTTAGTAGCACTCTGGTTGTCACAAAAGAGGACAGTGGATAAAGTACTGCCAAGATCAAACTATGAAAGAATGCCTTGCAACCAAACTGCTTGGATGCAAGCATTCACCGCTCCCCGATAGTCGGCCTCTGCTGAAGATAGTGCTATGGCAGCCTGATTTTTGCTTGACCAGAAAATAGGGCCACCACCAAACATGAATACATATCCATAAGTTGACTTCCAATCAATAGAATCACCCACCCAATCAGAATCTGTGTATCCAACCAGCTCTAGCTCGGAGTCTGCAACATAGTGAATGTCGTAGGTCCTGGTTCCCTGAATATATTGGAGGATCCTCTTGGCTTCCTTCGAATGAAGATCATGAGGCTGCTACATGTATCTTGATACAGAATTCATGGCATAACAAATATCAGGCCTATAATGTGTCAAGTACAACAAGATACCAATCAACTGTCGATAGATAGTGCAGTCCATGGGAGGTGTGTGTTTTCCTTCTTCAAGGCTGATCCTTGAAAGGAAAGGGAATGGTGTAGGCCTACATTCAAGAATTTTAAACTTGAATAAAAGGTCTGAAATTTATTTTTACTGAGTGACCATAGTCCCATCAGAATTTTGCTCGATTTCAAGCCCCAAAAATTGTTTTAGAAGCCCCAAATCACTCATTTCAAAGGCATTGTGGAGAGCAGTTTTGATGGCTGAAATGGAGGCAACTGTGCTACCTGTGATCAGTAAGTCATCAACATATAAAACAATAATAATTATATGACCATCATGCTACTGTAAATACACATTTGGATCTGATCTACATCTCTGAAAGTTTTGTGAGAGAAGGAAGGCATCCATCTTGGAATACCACTCTCTTGGGGCCTGTTTTAACCCGTATAGTGACTTCTTTAGCATGCAAACCAACGATGGATCAATGATGTAGCCCTCAAGCTGATTCATGTATATCTCCTCATTAAAATCTCCATGTAGAAATTTTGACTTAACATCCATGTGATGCACCTCCCAGTGCTTGGATGCTGAAATAGCCAAAACAAGGCGGATGGAGTCCATTTTTGCAACCAGTGCAAAGGTCTCATGGTAGTCCACTCCTTGGACCTGAGAGAAAACATTTTCTACCAGCCTTGCCTTATATTTTCAGGTGCTTCCATCAGCAGCAACCTTTTTCTGAAACACCCACTTTTATTGAACCAATTTCCTTCCCGAAGGAAGAGAAACTAGCTCCCAAGCAGTGCTTTTCTGAAGAGAATTCATCTCTTCATCCATGGCAACTTGCCATCTCGGATCATTCTAAGCATGGTAGTAGGATTTTGGATCTGAACTAATCATCAAATAGGAATTTTTGGACATCAAATTATCAGAACAAGAGAGCGCAATACCTGCTCTTTGGAAATCAGACCGGGTTCTCCTTGGATCATCCGGATTTCCAATGTTGTCTCCTGCAAAGGAGAGTGTCTGTTGGGCCCATGTAGGAAGATGATTTTGCACTTCAGGTTCTGATTAAACATATGATTATTGCTTCACACTGATATCAAAAATCAGAGGATCCAAATCAGGTTCATCACCCCCAATTTCATCATCCAAATACTCAGTAGAATAGGAAGGAAATTCAACAGTTTTCTCCTTCACTAGTTCCACCTCCTGAAGAAGCTCATCGAACTTGACACTTATCTCGATGATGATCTATTTGGTATTTATATATAGAAGATTGAATCCTTTAGATTCATCAGGATACCCAATAAATAGAAATTCTATGCTTTGCGATTGCAAAGCTCTTCTTTTATCAAGCGGAAT
Organism: Pseudotsuga menziesii; assembly: GCA_001517045.1. Lineage (NCBI taxonomy): Eukaryota > Viridiplantae > Streptophyta > Pinopsida > Pinales > Pinaceae > Pseudotsuga > Pseudotsuga menziesii. The sequence continues at coordinate 1,502,846 of LPNX010991285.1, read as the reverse complement.
CCGGGCCCATGCAGTCGACCCAAACACCCATAGGTTCGACACATCCAACTTGTGTCCGAAGTATGCATTGAAAGGAGTATTTCCTTTCATGGATGAGTGTGGCACCCTATTCTGAATGTATGCTGCAGCATGCATTATTTCAGCCCACAAATTTGCAGCAAGCTTCTTTGACTCCAACATACAGGTGGTCATCTCCTTGAGAGACCGGTTCTTCCTTTCTGCTACTTCGTTCTGCTGGGGAGTGTAGGGAATTGAATGCTGGAACTGAATACCACTTTGGGAGAATATGTACAGAAACTCATTACTGACATACTCCCCTCCATTATCAGATATCAATATCTTGATCTTAAGCCCAAAGGCATTTTCGATCAATGCCTTCAATTCAGAAAATTTTTCACATACTTCTGATTTCTTTTTGAGAAAGAAAACCCATGTATACCTTGAAAAATCATCAATAAAAGTAAGGAGGTACCTTGATCCATTCATGGATGTGACAAAAATCGGACCACTGATATCAGAATGTATCAGCCCCAATATTCTTGTAGCTTGGTTTGCTTTCCCCTGATCGAACTTGTGCTCAGGGTGTTTTCCAATCACACAACCCTTGCAGATTCCCGTGGTTGCCTTGATGACCGGGAGGCCTTCAACCATGGAGTCTTTCTATAATTGCTGCAAATATTTAAATTTAATATGGAGAAACCTCTCATGCCACATCCTACTAACCTCATTTCCATGAGTTAGCAGAGCAGTGGGCTTTGCATCCGAAACAAAGTGAGAGAAGTCATAGGCTTTTGCAAGGCCTTTTGCAATGAGTTTCCTGGATGCAATTTCTGTTACCTCAACATCATTTGGGCTGAAAGAGACTCTCTTAGGCATTCCTGTATGTGTCATCTGATAGACACTAAGGATATTTGCTGCTAGAGACAGTACATACAAAACATTAGAGAAAAAACCATTTTCTAGATCTACAGTACCTTGACCTTCGGAAATGATGGTGGAGTCATCTCCCATGTGGATGGGGATGGATTTTCCGGTCTCCAAGGATGAAAAGGAGTATTTTTCAGCCATCATGTGGTTCGAACCTCCAGAGTCAATCAGCAATGATTTGGACTTCGAAGTGCTTTCTCATGTTGTGGTTCCCGATCTTGGTGATCTCTCCTCCGAAATCTCTACGGAAGATTGATGTGATTCCTCTCAAGGAGAGAGGTTTCTTCATCAAGATTTTTCTTCATGCAGGAATGTTTAGGGTGAAAAACCTTCCCACAGTAAGAACACTTGACTTTTTCTTTCCCATTGTGCCCTTTTCCTTTGTTCTTCCTTGAACCAGAATATTAATCATACTGTTGGTTTTCAACTCTAGGCTTGGGAGCATCAAATTTAGTTTTCTGATTTTTTTGCTGCTTTCCTTTACCCTTCATATCTTTGGGCCCCGAGACATGGAGGGCTTGATCACGAGAAGATCGGATGATCCCCTTCTGGACAAGCTTGTCATGTTCATTAGTTAGGGACTCAATGAAGGCATTGAGTGTAGGCATCTTCCATCCGGGGGTTGTGAGCTTCCTCGCATGGAATATAGAAACAAAAACTGAATAATCAGCCCCACGTTTGGATAGGATGGCAAGGATGAGCTGATCATCCTCCTTCTCCACCTTGCATTGCTTCAAGAGTAAAACAATATGCTTGAACTTTGTAAAGAAATCATTTAGAGTCTCAAAATTCGAAGGTTGGAGAGACATGAGTTCATTTTCGAGTTGGTAAACTCTCAATTCATCATGCTTTTTGTATAGAGATTCCAACTTGTCCCATATTTCTTTCGATGTCTTCAGATCCGTAAGATGGAAGAGAAGGTCTTCGGAAATAGAGAGGCACAAGAAACCAAAGGTTTCATCCTTCTTGTTCAAGAATCCTGATTTTTCTATGGCGGATCCAGGCTCAACTTCAGTGTCCATGGTGACTCTAAAAATTCCTTTGGAGTGCAAGTGAATCTCCATTTTATTTTTCCATGAGTGGAAATTGTATGGAGTCAAGAGATCTGCTGAGGAGGCCATCTGGATGTGTTGTAGTGAATGCTTCACTTGTAGAAACCTGAAAATCAAAACAGAAAGGGAAAAATAAGGTCGAACAGCCTGCACATTCTAGGATTTCATCACACCTAGCTGTCATGTCCCCGGTTTCGACCCCGTTTGCATGATGTGTAAAATTTAATTAATCATGGTGAGGAGCTCAAGGCAAAAGCCCCACCATCGATTTGGCTGTGTATGTTTCGGCAATGGGGATAATTGCCGATGGTATGCTGTGCTATAAGGCACATTTTAATTCGGCATCATGTAAATCCGCACATCAATTAAAATAAACCACAACCAGCTACGGCAGTGCAACGTTGATTGAAAAGGGCATGGTTCCAAAGGATAAGGGGTGGGGATGTCAAACCTTGGTTTATGGGGAAAAACCCATGTTTTATTACCTTGTGGTTTTCTACCTTTGTTATTTGTCACCCTTCTTGTCTTACCCAACCTCTTTCAACCTCTTTAATGTTCTGTTGGGTAGTTGGGCAGCTATGGCTGTTGGTGGATGGGCAGTTATTGCCTTTGGGAGTGGGGTGGCAGGACTGTCAGTCCTTTTCCCACATCCACACTCCACCCATGACTCCATGCTTGCCCTGCTTGTTTTGTTCTCCTCACGCACCTGTTCATTGTGCCCATCGTGCATTCTCTCCACGGTCTGTCCACCTCTACCCACGAATTGTTGTTTGGGTCCTCACGCACAAGTTCTGGGCGTTTTTGGGTCTCATGGAGGTTTTCTTCCTCTCCCCCATGAGTTGCTGAGCACCCACGAACTGCAAATTCGCGTCCTTCCTGTTAATGGTGCATCCATGGGAAAAAACGGAGCTGTTTTTCCTCACGCAGGGCCTCCATTGTCTGTTCCTTTCATTGCTGGTTCGGATTGTTTAACCACGCACATGTATTCTTCTGTTTGGGGCGCACATAGTGAGCTGAGAGCCGTGCTCTTGCACCCACGACTGTCTGTGAAGGGCCATTCACGTTTTTGGCTGTCTCACAGATTAATTGGGTCGTTTCCCTACTGTAAGTTGTGCTCACTGGTAGATTTCGGGGCTGTAGTCTTCCCTATGTTGCGAATGTATTTGCTGTTACGTTTGGGGGCCATTGTAATTTCAAGTGAGAGTCATTTTGGCCATGATAGGGCCAAGAATGACTCAGGGATTCGTTTTCCCTGTTTGAGCTGTGATAGCTAATTGGTTGCCTGAGTGCAATGGTTAGCCTTCGAGCTGTGCTGGCTTGGCTTGTCTATTGAAAGCCTGTGAAACCTAGCTGTGTTGATTTGTTGTTTGTGTCCCCTTGGCTATGTGTAAGCCTACAATTGACCCTTATCCTGAAGGAATCATGCCCAGCTCGGGGGTGGCAGCGTTACTGAGAGATTGATGAGCAAGCTGGCCTATGGATGGGTGGAACGTTGCAGCGACGTAGCTGGTTGCGGGTGAAATCTTCATCAAAGATAAGTCTGCTGTCTATACTTCATCTCTGCAATTTATAATGATGTTAAATGCTGGAATGTCTATGTTTGCTTCCGCTGTTTGTTTGAAGGACTGTGCATCCTTGTATGATCAATTATGCATCTGTGTATGCTTGTAATGTTTAATTCCAGCATTTGATTTTCTGTTTATGTTCATTGGGCATCTTGCCCGGCTGTTTTTGATGATGATGTGTTCATCGCATCCTCTTCACCGGTTGAGGGACGGGGACATGACACTAGCATATTCAATCAAGCAAGCTTGATCAACAAGTTCTTTACTTGGGATATTGAGTGGTAAGCCTTGGCATCTTGTGCAGTGCTAGAATTTTGAGCTATTGCTCACTTTTCATGGAGAAATCTGTCAAAAAGCTTGTTTCTGAGAGATAGATCTTTGTCCCGTCGTATGCTCTGATACCATATTATTCTTGTACATTTATCTAGGAACAAATAATCAATCTCATCAAAGAATAATCAACAAATAACTCATGAAATGGTGTTAATCAGATCCAAAATTGGTTTCCTCTCTATATATTTAATAAACAATGAATGGTTACAATACCAATGTCAAGAAATAGCTTGAATCCATGAGAAATTTGAATACCTAAGGAGGAAATTTGAAATCATGAGTGAGTCTGGCTTAACTGACTGTCAACCATTCAATCACACTCAGTTAACCACTTGACCAAAACCCTAATTGACTCACCAAACCCTAAATGAAGTCAAAGTGCAATAAATGACTGAATCTCAACTGAAGGAGATCAAACACATGTCATAGCAAGCTAACCATCAATTTCTAGTGCTCCATGACTTCAATAAACCTCTATGAAGTTAACTAAAGCTGAACTTATCATCAGAAGTTGGTGGAGGCGCCCTGTTGACTCAAGATCATTGAATAATAGTAAATAATCATTAAATAATATATTTAATGAGAGGAGGCACCTTAACTGACTGGTTGAACTGATTGTAACCACCAGTTAGCAATTAGGTGCATTAATATCACTCAGAACTCCCCCGGAGTGCTCCAGTTATCCTCCTTGACTGTAGAAGAAGGCTAAGTTAGCCTCCTTGACTGTAGGTAGGCATGGGTGTGATTGGATGATGGAAATTAATGCTCCACTGATGTCAATTAATGTCAATTATACTTAGGATAGTGGTTTAACTAGGCCAATTTGACCAAAAAGAGTGTGTATGATGGTAAATGTCTCCAACACTTTTTTCCATGACGGCATCGACCCGAGGCTTTAGTGAACCCATCATCATTCATTTTATCAGTATGGTTTGTAGGGAAGGTCTTGGAATTTATAGGGCACACCCTAAAGATATGACCATGCTCATGGAATTTATGACATCGAATGGGGATGTGTTCATAATCAATGGGATGAATCCATTATGAGTCTCTATGGCTCAAGAATATGGCTTCTGGAAGGGCGACTGATATATCTAGGAAAATGCATATTCAAGCATATGAGGTGTAATGCCCTGCCATGGTTACATCTGAAATTTGCACAAAAGTTCCCAGGTTATTGTCAATACTAGTGAGTGTTTCAAAGTTCCAAAACTCCTGAGGCAATGAATAGAGTCTTATACAGAATGGAACCACTTAAAAATATTCTTTTTCCAGGGAGAATTGTTCCTTGCAGTTACACATATAAATCCCTATTGAATGAAAAAAATATGGTCTTCCTTTGAAAATATGATTCTTATCTTTTAGATTATGAAAAATGCATGTAAATAATCCTTTTGAGCCCAATTTTAGTTCATATTGTCCTTTTTGTTTCCAGGTGTTGGTGAGCCAACCCACTAAGGATTTTTCTAAAGGCCATAGTCAAATGAACTTGCAAATAATTGCATGGTCTTGCATAAACTGGATCTACTCATCCACCAGAGTTGAGGTTATCTCATACCTTGGGATTAGTGGAGATTTAGGCTTGCATTTCGAGTTTTCCTTTGATGTTACCTCCGGAGAATTTGGATTAGGATGAGTAACTACCGATGATCCTAGCACGTTTATCTTATTTGAGCTTGCACTTGCTCCTCCCTTCCCTTTTGCCGCTAATGAGGGAGTTGTCATGGCCTCCAAGCATAAAAATAAAAGAGGCTTGGAAACAGAGGCTAGACATGCTAAAATACTACTTAAGGAAGGATTCCTCCTCCCTCCACTACTGGCTTCCATTATTCTCAATTACTAGCACCATGCGATCAAAACCCTAACCAAGAACCAAAACCCTAGCAGGTGTCGGAGAACCTATCTCAACTATATGTCCTAACTCAAATAAAAATTAATTTGTGTGTGATACTCGTCTCTGAAAAATGGTTGGTGGTATATAAAATTTATAATTCATTAATAACTTGTCACTAGGAGACAAACTACATATTTCATGCACAACAACAAATATGGGCACTTTTGTTTTCATAAATAATTCCTGGTCATTGAATTGTTCCTCAAATGAACAATTTGCATAAAACGTACTGTTGTATGTAAGCACTATTGCAGCAATAAATTTGGTGCTCTCCAATGCTCAATCTATTTGCATGCATTAGTGAAAAATATTTATATCGTACAACACCAGAGCATTTTATTAAGATACACACTGGTTCACTTGTTTTCAGCAAAACGTACTGGTAAAAATACATCCATTAAATCCTTTGGCTGCCGAATTTTTTTAGTTATAAAATATATCCATAATAACCTCCATTAAAACACCCTCTACCATTGGTGGATGTTGTAGCAGAGTTTTTTGGCAATTTTTGTCAATCTTGTAACACTAAAAACCTCTACTATGACCTCTGCTACAGGATCTTTTCTTGTAGTGTTTTTAAGCACTAAAATGTAGCCTTAAAATAAGCATTGGAAAATTTTGATGTACATTAAAATTTTCATGTTTTTTGCAAGGGACCCATATCAACCTTGAACAATCATCATAGTTGTAAACAATCATAAAGGAAGCATGACCTGACATTATAAATATATGAACCATCTCATCATCATGACTATATAAAAAATAGATAAACTAAAACATGAAATATGACTAAATAAAATTGTAATGACCTCATCATCCCATCACTTGAGTGTACACTAGGAGGTGTACCCTACAAAAACCTACTAGGAGAAAATTAACGAGAAAGTAGAGTTAATTGCAAGGATAAACAATTTTTCAATTTGGGTGATTATCATTAAATTTTATGTTAGGAATATTCCCCACCAAAATACTTTACTCAAATCTATGTTGACCAAAAAATGGGTTAGTATATGAGGCTATAATTGTCTCAAACAAACCTGTTTGGGGCATTTCTTGAACCATTTAAAGCTTATTCTATGCTTTATGTATTTGATTGACCCACAACCAAATATTGTGGGGTTGTGTCAACTTCCAAAAACTCATGGGGAATTCTCAAAAAATGCACCAAAAGTTAAGGACCTACAAAACTATAGTATAACTACCAAGATGTAAAACCATCCTAAGTCATTGGAAGAGGTGGGAATCCACTAGTACCCACAAAGATCAAAAGGTCATCTAATTGTTTGATGAGTTTTCAACAATTCGACCCACAAACTTTGTGATATGGGATGGTAGCTTAGATACATGACTAGCCAATTCATATCATGGAGGATCGAGTCATTACTGAGGTGTACGTAATCAAGAGGGTTAAAACTAGTCACATATGGATTTTTTTTGTTTACTCTTGATGTAGTGGACGAACAAGTGGTGGACAAACTCATTAATGAAAAACTCAAAATAAAGTATCTTGATGTGGATGAGCTCATGATAGAAGGGGTTGGTTTGGAATATCTTGCAATGTTCCTTAACAATAGATAAAAAGAGGGGAATCCTCCAAGCAAAGGAGGAAGGACACCAAGCCGAAGAGAATCCCTAGGAAAATAAGGATTAATTATAGTGCCCAATTTTTAAATTTATCTGATCTATAAGAGGATGGGTAAACAAAAAGTGCTAAACAATAATATCATCAAAATAATATCTATAATTGAAGGACATGTACAAGTGATGCATCAAGTGGTTTGCATGTTCATTTGAATTTGATCAAGTGGATTTTGTTTATTTGTCTGTATTTGCATTGGAAAACAAGAGCTCACAATTATGCGGAAGAATCCAACTAAGCCTAATATCTTGTCCACATGTCAATCAATCAGGTAGTTCATTTTCATATTACCCAAGGATATTTAAACATGGAAAATGTAGAAGGAATGGAAGCTCAAGTATTGGAATATCAAAAAATAAAGGAAGTCTTTGAAGACAAAGACTGTGAACTATTAAAAAACAAGTTAAAGGTCCTCAACTACTAGGGAACTGATGCCCATGGAGTTTTCCATTTTCATTTTCAGTTTTTCAGTACTGAACAAACCCTAAACTTCCCAAAATTTGTCGACTGTTGTGCCTGCAATTATTACTCTTTTGAGACAGTGATTATGGACTTAGCTAAGTCTAAAATCCTCTGTCCTGTCAATTCTCTAGAAGTCCGAGACCCGTTTTCTGTTCCATCTAATTTTACCCAATTGTCTCAAGAGTTCAATGAAGAAATTCTAATTCAAACATTCATAGAAGCTACGATAGAACAAAAGCAAACTTTCTTCAATAGTTGTTTCAAACCATATGTCTGCTTGCAGAATCACGCCTTTCCTGTTAATTCAAGTATGTTTACTAGTGAAACCCAGTATATCATATCCATGATGAGTCATTTTCTAGGTTTAGATACTGATAGGTATGTTACTGATTCTTTGATGAGTCTGTTGTTTAGATTAAGTATTGGTCAAGTTAAGTCTGTTGAGTCAAGTCAGTCCCGTTGCATTAAATTTGATGAGTTCCTAGCTGAGAGTATCCACTCCCAGTTAGTGAAATTCCACAGTACCAATTTTTTTAGATTTCAATCCTATTTGGTGAAGTTGTTTCTATTATTTAATGAGGAGAACCTGCAATTCCCAAAGTTGTTTCTCGCTGATGAAATGAGCAGGAATTTTAGAAAGTATATTAATTTTGTGATGTCTGAGGTATACAAAACCTTTTTCAAACAGAAGCTGCCTAGGGTGCTACCACTTATGAATGAAATATTAAAGTTTTCCCTTGAGAAAAGAATTGGAGACTGGTTTTTAATGGAAGAAGGGATTGTAATAAGAATATATGTATTTGTTCATCCACCATATGTCTCACCAGCTTTATTAATCCCTGGAATATTTGATTTAGATCTGATTAGACATAATTTGATTGTTGAAAATGAACACTTCATTAATTTCAAGAAGTCATATGAGATTAGATTTACATGGGTAATTGGCCCATTCATCATAAAAAGCAGGGTTTCTTTTCCAGTGGTTGAAAATTTTCTGAAGGAAATGAGATTTCAGACTGATGCAGCTGTTAATTATGATCCCCACCATGTTATATCCATCAAAAGACAGGTAAATAAAAATAAACCTTTTGAACATCATGAAGTTGTAGGTATGGCCGAGAGTTCCAATTGGATGGATTATCCTCATGAGACATGGAAGGATGAGGATATGCAACAAGATTCTACTTGATCAGTGAAGGATGCCAGTTCCATACAACCAGACCCTTCAAGTATTGTTACAGCAACTGAGAAGATTACACCCATAGAAAGTTACTTTTAAAGGAGTAACAAGAGAGAATTCTCTAATGCTATGGATACAACAGAATAGGACACTGTTAAGACACCAAAGAAACAGAAGATTGAAGAAACAAGGCATATAGTATAGGTAGCAGATGTCAATGGCAAGAAAAAGCACATGAATTTCAAAGTACCAACCTTTGAAATGAAGGAGTATGCCTTCTCAGAGACACATAAAGACTCCACTTCTCAGTTCAAAACCAGATATGAGTTGTTTGACAAGTATAGAGATGACAAAGATGTGGCTACAAATGGATCTTTGAAGTTGTATGCATATAAAAGAAAAATATCCAGCAAAGATGTATACTTGGTGACTATCAGATATCACACTCAGAACACCCTAAACTTGGAAATAACAACTAAAAACAAAGTTGCTGAAATGAGGATGAATCTACAAAACATTCCAATTCCTAATTTGATTCATTTGCATAAACATATTGGAGAGGTGATCTATAGTGACCTACTCAAGGCCACTTTGAAGGTATATAGACTGCAATCTGCCAAGAGTAAGGTCGAGAACCAGTTGAGGCAAGAGAGGGTTGAAAACAAAGCACGTCAGCAATAAATAAAGAATATTCATGGTGACTTACTAATTGTTGATAATGAACCTGGCAAGGGAGAAGCTACTCAAAATATGCTAAATGAAAAAGAGAGAACTATTCAACTCCTCAAAAAGAAATTGAAAATTCTAGCTACTCAACTCATACAAGCGACAAAGCTTACTGAGTTGGAAAAAGAAAAGGAAACTCTTAGTTGTGAATTAAATGATTGTAGAGCCAAGCTCTTGAAATTTGATGAAGAAAAGAGCCACTAGGAAAGAGATATGAGTCTTCTGGTTGAGAATGAAAAATATTTGAAAGAAAAACAAGCAGAGCTGGGGAAGGAACTGAATGAAGAGGGTAAGGAGCCTAAATTACAAATTATTTCACCTCCTACACAAGTTAATCAAGACCTTTTTGTACAAGCTATGTCTCAGGTTAGCCTGAGAGATTTGGAGATAATTGGATTGAAGAACCAAAATAATAATTTGGATAATTTGTCTTTAAAGAGAGAAGAAGAGAGGAAAACTTGGGAAAACAAATGTAAATATTTGCCAGTTAAAAATGGCAAGCTTATGAAACATGTGACAAGACAATCACCTGCACAAGGAGCTAAGCACATCATTTTGGATGTACTTATAGATGAAGCATCCAAATTAAGGCCTTACTTACACTATATTTTGGACAAAAAAACTGTAATACAAATATGCCAGGAAGAGTGTAACAGCAGTGAAAGAAATGTTAAATAAAAATCCCATAGAGATTGCCAACAACACTAGTCATTTATTGAATGGTTTGACAAAATATGAACTAAAAGCAACAAAAATCGAAGGTATAATTTCCATTATCACTTGGGAAAGGAAGGTTGTGAGTAAACATCAGGATCTGGACACTATGGAAGCAAAAAATTGGCATTATGAACCATGCAATTAAATTGTTTAATGAATCATTTTCCCCATTATGTAAAAAGGGTTTACCTTTATTTTGGGAAGATAAGGGAAGAATGTTTTCCCAAAAAGAATATCATGATTGTTTGATTGAATGCAGGTTAGTCCATAGAAAGTTTGAAAATATGCAGCAATCACTGTCAGGGAAGGTAATAGTGGATAAGTCAACGGATGATTTTAAAATGATATTTTCCTTTATAGACACGTCTGCACGATTTCCAGATTTTTCATATAGAGACCACTTGGAGTTAAGAGTGTGGGAAAAAAAATGGCCATCCTGGACTTGTCATCTGCTGATTAGTGAAAATTGGTTGAAAAATATGGGAGATCCAAGTACAAGCTGCATGAATGAATATTTTCGAAGATTATTCTTGAAGATTAGTTAACTAGGAGTTTAATTTATTTTCAAAGAGAAATTAGTAGTTAAGAATATGTAGATGATAATTGTAAAACACAATTATTGCTTATTTTTAGAAGTTAGTTATTCATCTCATGGAGCGATTTTGTATAAGAACAATTTTTTGTAATGAAGAAAGGGTTGGAAACTGTGAGATTTAGCATGCAATTGATACTTTCAGAGATTAATAAAATTGCAAAGTCGAAGTTGGCCTTTTTCAAATATTCTTGTGTTGTCTTTGTTACAGTCCGTGCTTTCCTTTTCTCATGTGCATGTGTTTCCTGTTATTTACTTCCATAATGTTTTCCCTTGATGTTTGAAAATTAGTTTTTAATAGCACAAAATTCATAATCATATGCTCTATCTATTGCTTTCAAACATTCACCAATCTGCTCATCTAAAATTAATGTTGGATTCATCCCAATTATATGCCCACATTAATGGACTGTTCTTTATTTCTTCTATAATCACCAGACCAAAGCCTTTTGACTGTAACAAGATTGCTACCTTTCCTTTGTTAAAGTTCCCCATGAAAGAACACTGCTAATGCTATTGTTCCACATTATGACTCCATGCCTAATGTACATCCATTTCAACCAATTACACTCTTAATTTTACCTTTTATTTACATATATCTAGCCTTGTGAGAAAAATATTGAGAGATCCCTCTATGGAGAGAAAGAAGCTGAATTTTTTTCCTAAATCTTGGTTATGGGGTTACCTTGGGGCTTACCTTTTCAAAACCAGAGGTAAAATTTGAGTGCTAACATATTGGTGCCGCTACCGGGGAACGAGAGTTCAAATATGCCCTGGGAAAATGACAGAGCTTTCAAGAAGACATAATTTCCATGGCAAGCATAGATTCTTGCATTGTGATCGGTTGTACATTTTCCCTGGTGACTCCACGTTGATATTGAGTTGATTTTCAGAAAGGACATTCTGGCTTCTAGGAGGACACACACAAGAGGTAATATTTATTCTGAAATTTTATATGGTGTGGAAAACCCAGAAAGATTGATTATAAGTAGGCCTAGTAAATAAAGAATAAATAATTATCAAATTGAAGGATCTTTTTCTTAGGAATTTCATAGTTTTCATAACTTCGAGGGGGAAACCAGTTTTCAAATATCATTATTAAGGTCAAAATCTGAATCATGTCTTAAATAAAACGAAATAAAACCTAATAGGCTTCAGTCATATTTACTTGAATCTCTCTTGAATAATTTACAAGATACTGTAAAGGTAGAAGAAAACAATCCTATTGTCAAAACCTTTGAGCCTTATATTACAATCCCTCCTCAAAGTCCTCCTATTGTTCAAACTCCTCCTGTTGTCCCAAACCCACCTAGATTCATGGAAGCGATATTTTCTCCTTTGCCTCCATGTGTTGTCTTGCATGACCTACCCCAAAACTACTCTCAAAGAATATCCTTGTTTGATGGGGAAGGAAACTTTACTGTTAGGCATCATATGGACAGGTTTGAATATTTCATTGATTTGGCGGAAGTAGACTATGATGATGCTAAAATGAGGTTGTTTGCATAGATTTTTTCTAACCAAAAATATGGTTTAAATACTTACCCGCAAGATCTATTCTTAATTTTGATGCCTTTCAAACTTTATTTCTAGATATATGGGAAGATAAGAAAAGTACTTTACATGTTCTTTCTCAATATAACTATTTGAAAAAAGGGAATTTTGAATCAGTCCATGAGATCTCTAGAAGGTTTATGAGGGTATGTAATTCCAAACCAGCAAACATTAAACCCTTAGTAGGTTCTTCCCAACTTCATTATGCTGATGCTTTTGAAAGTGATTTTGCTTTGTTATTGAGAGAAAGAAAGTACCAAATTCTTCCTTCTATGTTTAAGGATTCCTTAGAAGTAGAATCAAATTTGATGGCATATGGAAAGATGAAACAAAGAGTAGAGAAGATAGAAGAAGAACTAGAGAAGAACATCAACTTTCCACTTATGTTGTTGCTTCTAATGCTTCCTCTTCAAAGGATGCAAAGTTTGAAATGGCGATGAAATCTATGGAGAGGTTAATGGATAGGATGGGTAAGAAAATAGATCAGCCAATAGAGAACAACCTGAACCTCAAGTAAGGAACCCCAACTTTAGAATACCACCACCTCCTCCTCCCCCTCAAAATAGGAAAAGGGATCAAAGAAGTATCACAAACCCTGAAGATCAACATATAAGGCCTCCCTTTCCTGAGAATTATTTTGATAATGAGGAGGAAGAAATTGATCCAATGGACAACCAGATTCATCATTTTGATGATTTAGATACATAAATATATCTTGTTGAAGAATAACATAATCTATTTTCCCATGAAGATGACAGAAGTGTATCTGAGGTGGATTCATAGAAGTACCAGAGGGGTTACCAGAATGCAATAGATGATTTTCAGAGGAACTTGAAGTTGAGAAGTAGAGATGTACCTATAAATAAAGGAATATCTAATGCAAACCATCCTTCTAAAAGTCAAAATAATAGAGAAAAACAAAAAGTAAAACATGTACAAAAAGTTGTAAGTAACAAAGGATAAGTTTCAAAAGAAGTTAAACAACCCACACCAATTGATGTATATAAATAAATTTCCTCCTTTAATTTGTAAAGTGAGTCATCAAAGATAAATATTTCTATACCATTCAAGGAGTTCTTGAGGAATAATGAGTATAGAGAAAATATCACCAAGATGCTGCAAAATTAAGGTGAGTGTCAGCCAAATACTTTAGAACTCACAGATGATACTCCCACCATAGTCCTTGGCTTTAGAATTGAAGACATTTAAGAAGAAGATGCACCTCCTTTTTATGTTATTTTGAATGTTCATGATATGATTTTGCATAATTCCATGCTTTATTCAGGTGCATCACATAACTTAATGACAAGGGTTGCAGTGGAAAGTCTAGTGTTGGAGATTACTAGGCCTTACAAAGAGTTTCATTCCTTTGATTTTAGGAAAGTGAAGTGTTTGGGATTGATTAAAGATATGGTGGTGACCCTAGCTGAAATCCCAGCCTAAACCATTGTCATGGATGTGGTGGTAGCTTATATTCCTGCTAAATTTGGCATGATACTATTGAGATCGTGGGCTTCAAATCTGAAGGGAACACTACATATGGATATGTCCTTTGCAACTATACCTTTGTTTGAAGATCGTAGAAGATTTTACAGAGAGAAGAGACTAGCATATGTGGTGATTAGCCAAGATAAACCTGAAAATCACCCCATATATGTTGTAGATACTGATTTGGGGTCTTCTATATTCTTTCACGATTCACATGTTGATCCTGAGATACCCATAGTGGTGGATATAAAAGAAAATAAAGAATTTTCTCAGAGACAGGAGGCATTGGAAAAGAAACAGAATGAAGAAGGCCTCTAGTAAATGTTTTTTGATGGGTCTCTTAGTAAGGAGGGAGCTGGTGTTGGGGTGTGTATAATTTATCCTAACATAGAGTTTAAATTTTTTTCTTTTAAATTAAATTTTGATTGTACCAAAAATGTAGCAGAGTATGATGCTCTACTGTTAGGATTAAATGGTTTAAAATATTTGGGAGTGAAAAGGATTGATGTATTTGGAGACTCTGAGTTAGTGATTAAGCAAGTGAATGACAACTATGAGACTAAAAATCCAAGGATGAGAGCATACAAGAATGAATTCTAGGATATGTTGGGTAATTTTTTCACAGAGCATAGAATCAAAATTGTTCCCAAAAGAAAGAATCAAGTAGACGATTCATTAACCACCACTACTGGGAATTTGAAGGTTCCCATTTATTCAAAAAAGAAGTACATAATAGATGTAATAAATAGACCTTCCATCCCTGATAATTCCAAATACTGGCAGGTATTTGAGGATGATTTGCAGATAAAAATATTTCAGGAATTATTAGACGAGTTTGTAAATAATCAAATAGATACAGATAATAAAAAATAGAGAATTCCATGAAAATGTACAGTCTGATGATGAATATGTTGAAAATAAAAAGCTAAAGAATGTAATTGGAGGTAAGGACATCATTCAACTCCAAAGAAATTATATCCCAAAATGTTTGATTCCTCTTGAGAAACTGTTTGATCATAATGATGTTGCAAAGGACCCAAAGGTACAACCTATTGAAAATTATATTGAAGACCAAAACATAGGACCTGGAGATGTACATAGAATTATAAAACTGTCTAAGAATTTGCCTATGGATGAAAAGGAAAAGTATATTCATTTGATGAAGAGTTATGCTGATGTATTTGCATGGAGTTATGAATATTTTAAAGAATATGATGCATCTATTATACAACATACTATTCCCATCAAACCTGGAGAAAATCCATTTATATAGAAGCTAAGAAGAATTAATCCTATGTTGTCGCCTCTTATAGAAAAAGAATTCAAAAAGTTGTTTAATGTGAATATCATTGTT
Organism: Pseudotsuga menziesii; assembly: GCA_001517045.1. NCBI lineage: Eukaryota > Viridiplantae > Streptophyta > Pinopsida > Pinales > Pinaceae > Pseudotsuga > Pseudotsuga menziesii. The sequence goes on along the minus strand of LPNX010991285.1, from coordinate 1,487,363 downwards.
ACTCTTAGATTATTTAAGTGGTTTTTGAATTTGGTACCAATCAGAAAGAAGAATGGAAAATTCATACTTTGTGTTGATTTAAGGAATTTGAATAAATTTTTGTTGAAAGATAATTATCATTTACCTAAAATGGACCATGTTATAAAAAAAGTAGTAGGAGAAGACATAATTTCCACCATGGATGGTTTCTTTGGGTATAATCAAATCAAAGCTCTTCCAGAGGACCAAGAGAAAACTGCTTTTACTACACCATGGGGTACATTTATGTATGCTAAGATGCCATTTGTGTTGATGAATGCAGGAGCCAAAGGATAAGTTTTTAGTTGTTTATATGGATGATATAACATTTTTTTCTAAATCTGTCAGGGATCACGTGAAGCATTTGGAGAAAGTCTTTATGAAATGCAAAAGGTATGGAATTCCCTTAATCCAAGAAAATCAAATTTTGCTTTAAAAGAGGGAAATCTATTGGGGAATATTATATAGATGGAATCATGATAGAACCAGATAGATTAAATTCTATTATGAAGGTAGAAGAACCTAGGAGTAAAAAGGAGGTGCAGTCTTTCAATGGACAGGTTAATTTTTTAAGAAGGTTCATACCAAGTTTTGCTAAAATTTTAAGGAATATCACAAACATGTTGAGAAAGGATAATAAAATAAAGTGGACTATGGATGCTAGAAAGTCTTTTAAATATATTAAGAAGGCTATTACTGAAGCTTTGGTTCTGGTAAGCCTTGACTTTACAAAATATTTTCTGGTTTTTTCATATTCTTTTGAACACACCATTGCTGGAGTTTTATTGCAGAAGAATAGTCAGAATGATGAGCAACCTATTGCTTTCTTTAGAAAAGTGTTGATAGATGGAGATTTTAAGTATGGCATCATGGAGAAACAATATTATTCCCTGGTGAAGTATTTGAAATATTTTAGGGTGTTGTTGCACCTGCAACAATTTCCCAAAATTCTAAAAAATTTTAGGACCCTCCTCTACTTTGATTTAGTAGGTTTTTCTTCTCGATTTTGGTCTATGATTTTTCGGAAGGTTTTACAGCCCTTTGATTTTCTATCAATTGATCTGTTTTACTCCTTTAATACTTTTAATTGATCCCTTCCATTATCAAGCTCATATTTGCTTTTGCATGTCTTTAAAGTCATTTTTTTATATCGAGAGTTGAGTCATTTGTTCTTCCCGCAGTAGCGGAGGTTGCCTGCTTTGTTTTTCACCGTTGCGGATGGTTTATTGTCCCGCCCTTGCGGGTGAGTTTCGGTTCTCTGACGTTTCGGGTGGTTTTCTACTCTTCATCGGAAGGATTGAGTTCTCCCTCGTCCGACGTTGCGGACAGATCTTCTTTCCGGGCGTCCGCCGTTACGGGTCATGTTGGGATTTGACTTTATCTTATCTGCCAATATGCACTTTGATTTGTCTTCCGGCTGTGTATCGGAGCCCGTTAGTTTCGCGCTTTCTGCCGTTGCGGATGGAGTTCAACTTGTGAACGCCCGCCGTTGCGTAGGAGTCCCATTTCTTGGCTTCCGATGTAGGTTCCTGCCAGCGCCCGATCTTTCGTTTACGTGCTCTATCCGCCGTTGCGGAAGGTCTATGAATCTCGCCGCCCTGTTCCGCTTCCGTTCCACGCCCGATCATTGTGATTCATGCGTTCTATTAGCCATAGCGGGTGAGTTGGTGCTGGGGACCGTCCGCCGTTGCAGACGGTTTGGGGTTCTAGCCGCCCGACTCAGGTTTGGTTCCGCGGTCGATTTAGAGCTCTTGCACGTGCGACCTTGTTTATATACGGGGGGCGGGGGTTTTGGATTTTTTATTGTTATTTTGGGCCCGATTTGTCATTTTCTTCTCTGCGCTGTTGACCCTGTGAACTTTGTGAAGCTCCGTGCTTGTACCCGCGTCCAGGTGTCGGTTGGAAGCTCAACCGTTGTCACCTCACCAACTGCGCCTTACTGCCAGGTAGGATCGTTACCGCCTTACCTAGTGCTATTCAAGGTTTTGATTAGGTGATGTGCTGGGGTTTGGGGTATTACTAGGGTTGTGTATACACTTCCTGTCCTGCCCGCATACTGAGTTTTCCCCGTGGCTAGGTGCCATAGTCGCTTTTCTTGTGTTTTACGCCTGCATATTGAGATAATGTCCAGTTGGGGTAGTTGTTTGCGGTTAGAAAGGGGGGTAGTCGTTTTCTTTTATAAAGCCTGCGCTTTTATTTGTTTACCTCGGCCGTTTAGTTCCGCCCTGCGCGTAGTGGAGGAAGGCGCGGTGCAGGCGACCGTTATGCCGCCTGCACCTGTAGTAAGGAGGTCCAGGAAGTAGTTTCAATGGGGGTTTTGCTAAGGATCTATTAATTTTCCTCTATTGATCAGCTTCCCTCATTTGTTTGCCCATTTTCGAGCCCTAACCTCTGCCCGTGCCGCGCAAGTCGTCGTTTTCGGCTGTCTGAAAACCTAGGGCTTTGACGCTGTAGTGTTTACTATTTGAAGATAGTATGGATGGTGGTGCTGATGGGAGCGCCGTGTGCAAAAAGTGGTTTTTGATGCCCGCAGTATCTAGCCGCACCGATGTAACTAACATTCCGCGAGCCGCGTAGGCTTTTGTAGTCTGTAACCTTGATAAAGCCATGTCGTCGAAGTGTTTGATATTGTGGACAGTTGCATTTGCTCCGTGCATTTTAAAATTCATGCGTGTGCTTTATGGGTTGTCATCATGAAAATGGCATATTGTGAATTAATGTAGATTTTAATAACAGCTCAATTAGGATTGATCAGGTTGTAATATGATGTAGCATTAGGACATTGTTCACTATATTGCAGTAGTGGACTGAAACCTAGTTCGTGCTGGTAGTATTGATAGAGAGTACATAGCTGGGTTGTGCATACATGCATTGGTTTCTTTTCTATCGACACAGAGCAACCGAGGATTATGGTACAACGAGCTTAAGAGCTCCTTACAGATTTGTAGCTCTGATGCTAAACAGGATCTTTGGTAGGGCCAGTGGCAGACTCTTCAAATTTTAATGGGTCCCCATTATGTTCCATGTGGCGACCCAAGGAACAGTCTTCAACTGGGCCAGCCTAGTATCAAGTAGTCTCTCTTCTTGCGTAGCTGCAGCCTTGGGAGGAGGAGAAGCCCGAAAAAAATCTGAATTTTATATGAGTTCCATTTTGATAGACTGCATACTATGCAGCCAGCCTTTCCCCGGTCTCAAGTGTGCCTGGGATAGGGAAAGAATTCCCATATATGCAGCTTACAAACCTTTGTGGGCTCATCAGTACCACTGTTATTACAGAGAAGTATGTGAGCATTTGATTATGCCCCTATACAAGCTTATCTTCCGGAAGGAATGTGACTGCATGTCGGAGGATGCTATGCAGGTAATAGAGGAGTATGGAGATTATTTCTTGACAGACAATGGTATGTACCTTAGAATGTATGGATGCTCAAAGAAACCTTATCTACTACCAAAGTATGCAACGGATTATGTAATCCATAAAGAGGCGGTCAGACAAGTGTTCATTGACGGAGTTGGTCATTTCCTGTTCCAGCATAAGAAGGCTGCGTATCCCCCTTTACCTTTCAAGTTAGGTAGCTGCAAATTCACCAATGTGAAGCAAGCTGCCGAATTTATAGAGGAACTAGGGAAGTTCCATTTTGGGGAGATGCCTTTCCGGCGCAATGACACTCAAAGTAAAGTGGCTGAGCACTGCAAGAATCATAAAGTGTTCTATGAATATACCCATCATTATGATAAGGAGGAATCTGTTTTTCGGAGGGCTCCAAACATGACGGCACTCAGCAGAAGGTTCAAACCAAAGTACCCCACCAAAGGTGGAAAAGGGGGAGAGCAAGCCAAAGCTGAGCAAGCTAGAGATGAAGAAGAGGCCAAGAAAAGATAGGAAGAGGCCCAAAAGCTAGAGCAGGAAGCTGCAGAATGGCTGCAAAAAGGAGAAGAAGAAAAGAAGAAAGCTGCCCAAGAAGCAGCTGAGAAAGCTCAAGAAGCAGCCAAAGAGGCTGAAGAAGCAGCTAGACTGGCGGCCGAAGAAGCAAAAAGAAAGCTGGATGAAGAGCTTCAAAAGCAAGAGGCTGAGCAAATAAAGTTAATACAACAGTTAGCTTCCAAAACTCCAGTAGGGCAGACATAGGAAGAGGAAAACCCAGAAGTACAAGTCCTTCAAATACCTGCTACTAGCACCCTGGTGACCCCTGCACTTCAGCTGATACCTTTCACTCAGAAAAAAGGAGAGGAAGTCCCTGACTTCAGCACTGTCTATTATGACAGGGCCACCAAAAGAATAATGGGGAGGACGGAAAAGAAGGTGGAAGCAAAAGATCTATCAGGGAAGATGGTCACAGATACCGCTGTCATGCTGGGGACTGACCAAGACCCTATGCTCACAATAAGGGCCGGGGCTGCACTAATTGATGCCTCCGCTGATAATGTAAACAAGATAATGATTGAGCTAGAGTCGGCAAAGAAGACCACTGCTCAGCTAAAAGACACGCTGAGGCAAGAAAGAAATGAGGGTAATAGACTAAAAAGGAAATATGAGCATGTGCTAAGGGAAATGGAATCCACAAAGGGTGAAATCCATGCCCTCCAGGTAGAGGCGCAAGCCAAAGAGACAGCACAAGAGGCTCTAGAAAATGTACAACAGGAAATCCAAAATTTGAGAAATGAGAAGGAATAGTTGAAGGCAAAAGTGGAAGACCTAGAGGCGCAACAGTATATTATCTATGAATCCAATACTGCATACACCCAAGGACAGAAAGAGCAGCTGGCTTCTCTGACTACTGAACTGGAGATGGAAAAGGAACAGCAAGTCGATCTGCAGCCGTTTAAAGAATATATCCTAGCGAAAGATCACAACCTGGTAGAGTTTGCCATCAGCACTGCTGAAGACTTTAAGAACACTGTCAAGAGGACACATGGAGCATGCTCGAAGTATTTTAAAAGGTTCCTCAATGCTTACAACCGCTTCCAGACAGAGGCTGAGCTCAGATTTGAAGAGTTCCCAGATCATGAGGCCTTTGTGGAAGTATTGCAGAAAAGACATCAAGAGGCGGAGGCCAGGACGCAGCAGATTCAATCCATTGATGCCATGGTACTGAAGAACGAAGTGGGCCATGCAGCCATTAGCATACAAATTCTAGAAGACCAGCTTCGGTTGAGCCCAGCAAGGATTGAGGCCATCAGGGACCCGGTCGACAAGTTTGAGATTAACATCCAGTTCCTAGAGCCATGCGCTTTTGAGGGCCTCGCTGGTGAAGCAGCAGCGTGGAAAAAATTCTTTGAAAACCAAGCAGGATCCTCCTCATAGAGGACTGGTCAACTTTTATTAATGTAATATTTTTGTAATAGTTTTGAGAAATGAAGCGTTGGGAAAGCAAAAGGTTGGGAAGCCCAAAGGTCACTTTGGGCAGCCCAACCATTTTGAATTTTTGTATAAAAGTAGGAAACGTAGAGAAGAAAGGGGCTTTCTTCCCCAGAAATACTGGAGGATGTATTGTAAGAAGAACTATTTCCTTTTGCAATAAATATTTACAGTTTTCTTGTGAAAGAAGATCGGTGGAATTTCTAATTTTTTGCCATGGATAGTTGAAAGATGAACTACTTTGTTTTTCAGCACTGTGTCCACGAATCGTGAGATCATTCTAACTCATGACCTATGTCTTGTTTAAATGATTTCTGATTTATTTTATGGAATAACCACCATGAGTAATGCACGCTTCTCATGAAACAAGTAGCTACCTGGTTGTGAAATATCTTTAATTGTTCATGCATGTAAAAGTTAATGTTAGCTAGCTGTAATTGCTTTTATCATGTGTGCACATCCGCATTACTCATTTATGTTAATTACAAGTTGGCTTCCCTGGAATAGGATAGATAGGTAAATAGGTAGGCATATAGATAAGTAGTAATTTTATCTCATTCCTGTATGTGTGATTCAGATGCATGGAGAGCCTAAGACGAGAGGTAAGAACCTGCGCATCACATTGTGAATGCTCTTTGCATCTTTCACTACCCTGCATGTTTAGTTAGATTCTTGCAGATCATTCTTAAGTCAAAAAATACAAATTCCGGTGGACCGGGCCGCAACCGGTAAACCCTTGTTGTTACTTTGACCTACGGTAGCCGGACCGTAAAACCGGACGGATTCCCTATACCAAACAGTCAACGGGCTAGATGGGAACGTTGATTGGGGAGAATCCCTTACTGTTGCCGCCTGCAAATTTCCAGGCCCCAACAGTTTTGGCGCTAGAAGGAGGGTCGCCAGTAAAGGCTGGCCGAGGAATGTATTTTCCCGAGACTATCCTACCAGCAGATGTTTGAAGCTTTCAACCTAACTCAAGTGTTCGCAGTTTCTGGTACTATCCTTGAAGGACTGTTTTTCCCAGCATCACATTCATTCACCATTGCTTATGGCTGGTAATCGACCCAATCCTGTGCCTGCATGGAAAGCCAGGTCGCCTCTGAACCTAACTCCTCCTTTGCACAATTTACCTCAAGCTTTTGACAAGCTCTTGCCTAAGTTTGACCCTGAGGAAAGGATTGCTGTAGAGGATCACCTCCAAAGCTTTTACCTAGCATTAGAAGGGCTAAGGGCTGGGGAGTATGAAGATGTGGTCTGCAGATTGTTCCCTCACACTCTGAAAGGAGCAGCAGCATCTTGGTATTTCAGTTTGCCTGCTAACCCCATTCCTGACTGGGACACCTTTGAAAGCATTTTCAGAAGTAAATACACAACTCAGAAGACACATGCCTCATTGATGAAAGGGCTTGGTTCATTAAGAAAAGAGAAGAATGAAAAGGTACATAGTTTCACTCAGAGATTTTCATTGTACTTAATTTTTTTTTTTGCTATGGACAGACCTTCAGACAAAGTTTTGATTGAGTATTATACCTCAGCCCTAGGTCCTGAGCTGGCCATGTTTGCCAAAATGAAAGTCAGGCCTACATTGGTGGAAACTTATGAAGAGGCCGAAAGAGTAGAGGCAGAAAGTGAGAGTATAGAGGATTACCCTGATTCATGTGAAGAGAAGACCATTGTAAGAAGAAGCTCACTGCTGTTTAAATCTAGAAAAGATCAACCACATGATTATCATGAGATGATGAAAGTGCTTTAGAAAATGTCCAACCGAATCGTAGATCTGGAAAAGGAGAGGGACATTCAGAAAATCAAAAAGCCACACTATCCAAAAATGGAAGATAACAACCAATGGCAAGTCCCACCTCCTAATTTGGCATCAATAAACATAACAGAAATAGGAGGGGATAATTTCTGTACTTTTCATCAACAACCTCATTCTGAGAAGAAGTGTCCTCAATGGTTACATTCAATGACATTGGTGATGAATAAGTTGTTGGATCCAGAATTGACTAAGGACAGTGGTGAGGAAGAAAAGGAGAAACAAATCATAAGTAAACCAGAGGATGATACTATGTTCTCATGGAATGGCATTTCACTGTTTAACATTGAAGATGACACTCCTAAATCTGAATGCATATCCATAACTAGAAGGGACAAAATTTTCACCAACCAAGACAATGCAATGATTTCTAAGGTTAACAGTTTGCAGGAGAATGTTAAGAAACTGGACGAATGCAAAGAGCATTAGAACAATACCCTCAACCAGAGGACAGAACCAACCACTAAGACTATCGATCCTGTAGAGGAAAACATAGGGATCAGTGGGGAGAACTCTGATGAAAATCAAGAACGAGCAAGGAATATACCTATTCAAAACCAACCAGGAGAAGAAGACCAAGAACCAGGTTGGAAAGAAAACCTTGACACCCCTCCTTTTCTCTTGACTCTAGAGATGTTGAATTACAATGTGCATAATTGCTTAGCAGACTCTAGAGCAGCAGTAAATGTGATGCCCCTTGAGATTTGTAAAAGGATTAATGGACAGCTAGAGTCCACACCTTGTGAAGTAACGCAATTAGATCGTACAGGAGTCAAGGTAGTGGGTGAAATGAAGGATGTCCTCATTCGTTTGGCTGCAAACGACAAAATATGTCAATTTATCGACATAATAGTGGCTGATATACCAAGGGGATATGGTCTCATTCTCAACCGAGATTGGATTGCCAGGCTGAAAGGCTATTTTGCTTCAGACTGGTCTCATCTGTGGTTGCCTCTCAAGGGTACCCAAAGTCATATAAAAATTTTGAGAGAACCGTATATGAAGTATACTGTCACTAAGTTAGGAGAAATCAATGAGTCTGCTGATTCTATCCTAGGAAACTATCTCACTGAGCTTAAGCTAGACCATCATACCTCAAAAGGGGCCAATCCTATGACGGGCATTCAGCCTAAGCTCCTTCAACCCCCTCAGGCTGAAAGAAACGACGTTAGGATCTTAGATATGGGTTCCATTTCAATAACAACACAATTGGATCATGGTTAGGCCATCCATGTCTAAACCCAGCTCATTCATCAGTTCTTTTAATTTTATAATTTTTCAGGAATGGGCAAGTTTTGTTTTCTTTTGTACATAAATAAATTACTTTGTCGCTTATATTGTTTTCTTATTCTATTGCTTTGATGTTTTCTTTCTTCTTTTTACTTGCTTTGCTGCTGTTTTCTTTATAGCTTTGCTAGTTTTCCTTTTGATTTTGAATAAGAGGCAAACTTTTGGTTGCAATGGAAACATCAGGGTTCTGTATTAACTATAACCTTGAGTGAAAGACTGTGCTTAAAAGTATAGAATGTCTTCTAGTAACCGTATTCCTAACTGGCAGAGCATTCATTTGAAGTCTTACTTAATCCCTGTAAATAACTCAAGAGAGAAAAAGGTCTGAAGTACTATTGCGAGGCTCCATCTTTTTTCATCTTAAACACCCAAGGCAGTGACAGCAAAAGACCCACGGAAAGGAAACCGAGTGGAACAGTTTATCATATATAAATGATCCCAAGCCATAAATGAAGAAAAGGCCAAAATATATTGAGTCAAAGCTCCTGAAAGAAACAAGACATATAAAAAACAGAGCTCGAAAAAGCATTAATCTCAAAGCATAAAGTACCAAATGGTCACAAGATCCTCTCCGTCCGTGAATTGAAGTATGAAATATATCATTCACACAAAAGGACACTATGGGATAGAGGATCCTGAATTAAAATTCAGTAAGAAAGGCCTACAGGAAGACTCATATCAAAAGAACTAAAGTTCAGAAGGCACAAAAGTGCAAATTGGCATGGGAATGAGGAACAAAAGGATAATGTTGTTACTCTCTGTCACAATCCTGTGGTGTTTAGGTGGTAACTACCAAAGGGCAGGTAAAATAAACCTCATCCATTTGGCCTCAAAAGAGTGATTTAGACCTGAAACACCACTGATGTTACCTTTCCCGAAAAGATGGACTTCTTCTAAGTAATTTAATGCATAAGTTGGCCTACTTAGGGATACAGACATCTAGAAGATTTTGATTTTATTCAGACAGTCTTAAGCTGGTAGAGAAAGTTATTTCAGAGATCTGGGGTTCACCAGGTAGTTGCCAATTGTTGCACCTGCAACAATTTCCCAAAATTCTAAAAAAATTTAGGAACCTCCTCTACTTTGATTTAGTGGGTTTTTCTTCTCAATTTTGGTCTATGATTTTTCAAAAGGTTTTACAGCCCTTTGATTTGCTATCAATTGATCTGTTTTACTCCTTTAATACTTTTAATTGATCCCTTCCATTATCAAGCTCATCTTTGCTTTTGCATGTCTTTAAAGTCATTTTTTTTTATCAAGAGTTGAGTCATTTGTTCTTCCCGCAGTTGTGGAGGTTGCCTGCTTTGTTTTTCACCGTTGCGGATGGTTTATTGTCTCGCCCTTGCGGGTGAGTTTTGGTTCTCTGACGTTTTGGGTGGTTTTCTACTCTTCATCGGAAGGATTGAGTTCTCCCTCGTCCGACGTTGCGGACAGATCTTCTTTCCGGGCGTCCGTCGTTACGGGTCATGTTGGGCTTTGACTTTATCTTATCTGCCGATATGCGCTTTGATTTGTCTTCCGGCTGTGTATCGGAGCCTGTTAGCTTCGTGCTTTCTGCCATTGCGGATGGAGTTCAACTTGTGAATGCTCGCTATTGCGGAGGAGTCCCATTTCTTGGATTTCGATGTAGGTTCCCACCAGCGCCCGATCTTTCGTTTACGTGCTCTATCCGCCGTTGCGGAAGGTCTATGACTCTCGCCGCCCTGTTCCACTTCCGTTCCACGCCCGATCATTGTGATTCATGCGTTCTATTAGCCATGGAAGGTGAGTTGGTGCTGGGGACCGTCTGCCGTTGCGGACGGTTTGGGGTTCTAGCCGCCCGACTCAGGTTTGGTTCTGCGGCCGATTTAGAGCTCTCGCACGTGCGACCTTGTTTATATATGGGGGGCAGGGGTTTTGGATTTTTTATTGTTATTTTGGGCCCGATTTGTCATTGTCTTCTCCACGCTGTTGACCCTGCAAAATTTGTGAAGCTCCGTGCTTGTACCCGCGTCCAGGTGTCGGTTGGAAGCTCAACCGTTGTCGCCTCACCAGCTGCGCCTTACTGCCAGGTAGGATGATTACCGCCTTACCTAGTGCTATTCAAGGTTTTGATTGGGTGATGTGCTGGGGTTTGGGGTATTACTAGGGTTGTGTATACACTTCCTGTCCTGCCCGCATACTGAGTTTTCCCCGCGGCTAGGTGCCATAGTCGCTTTTCTTGTGTTTTACGCCCGCATATTGAGATAATGTCCAGTTGGGGTAGCTGTTTGTGGTTAGAAAGGGGGGTAGTCGTTTTCTTTTATAAAGCCCGTGCTTTTATTTGTTTACCTCAGCCGTTTAGTTCCGCCCTGCGCGCAGTGGAGGAAGGCGCGGTGCAGGCGACCGTTATGCCGCCTGCACCTGTAGTAAGGAGGTCCAGGAAGTAGTTCCGATGGGGGTTTTGCTGAGGATCAGTTAATTTTCCTCTGTTGATCAGTTTCCCTCATTTGTTTGCCCATTTTCGAGCCCTAACCTCTGCCCGCGCCGCGCAAGTCGTCGTTTTCGGCTGTCTGAAAACCTAGGGCTTTGACGCTGTAGTGTTTACTATTTGAAGATAGTATGGATGGTGGTGCTGATGGGAGCGCCGTGTGCAAAAAGTGGTTTTTGATGCCCGCAGTATCTAGCCGCACCGATGTAACTAACATTCCGCGAGCCGCGTAGGCTTTTGCAGTCTGTAACCTTGATAAAGCCATGTCGTTGAAGTGTTTGATATTGTGGACAGTTACATTTGCTCTGTGCATTTTAAAATTCATGCGTGTGCTTTATGGGTTGTCATCATGAAAATGGCATATTGTGAATTAATGTAGATTTTAATAACAGCTCAATTAGGATTGATCAGGTTGTAATATGATGTAGCATTAGGACATTGTTCACTATATTGCAGTAGTGGACTGAAACCTAGTTCGTGCTGGTAGTATTGATAGAGAGGACATAGCTGGGTTGTGCATACATGCATTGGTCGCTTTTCTTGCTTGCGCATTAACATGGGAAAATAACACATTTCATAATATTGCATGCCAGTTCAATTTTTTAGCCTGAAGGGCTTATGTCTGAAGTTCATTTACAGTCATGGTACACTTAAGAAAGAATAAACCGATGAACAATGTTCGCAAATTTGAATATTTTAATGTATACATGGCAAGAAGAAGCCGAACTTACAATGTCCAAGAGGCAGGAAAAGAAGGCTCCTATGGCCGAAGAACAATCGGCAATAGAGGTAGTCACACAGACAGAATACATATACGAAGACACCCAGTGTGTCTCAGGCATTGAGCCTGAGTATAAATGGGATGAGGTATACAGATTGGTTTCCCACAGGGAAGTCCCAGACATGGGTCTCGAAGAGGAGCCCATTTATGCCAACATAGAGAAATCCTCCATCATGAAGGTGGCTACCAGACCAGATCTGTTCCCATGCTCTGATGTTATGAGATGGATTCTACCCCACACAAACAGCAACACAATGATTATAGGAAATGTCGAAGGTCAGGGCTATGCTGCATTTAGCCCAGGATATGTGGCACTGGCTTACCACTTGCCAGAGCCTCAAATATTCCTGTCAAATGATTGGTTGGATAACCTCAGGATGGATTTAGTGGAAACTCTGAAGAGAATGCTCTTGCCAGGAAAGCTCTATCGACACAGAGCAACCGAGGATTATGATACAGCGAGCTTAAGAGCTCCTTATAGATTTGTAGCTCTGATGCTAAAGAGGATATTTGGTAGGGCCAGTGGTAGACTCTTCAAATTTTAATGGGTCCCCATTATGTTCCATGTGGTGACCCAAGGAACAGTCTTAACCTGGGCCATCCTAGTATCAAGTAGTCTCTCTTCTTGCGTAGCTGCAGCCTTGGAAGGAGGAGAAGCCCGGAAAAAATCTGAATTTTATATGAGTTCCATTTTGATAGACTGCATACTATGCAGCCAGCCTTTCCCCGGTCTCAAGTGTGCCTAGGATAGGGAAAGAATGCCCATATATGCAGCTTACAAACCTCTGTGGGCTCATCAGTGCCACTGTTATTACAGAGAAGTATGTGAGCATTTCATTATGCCCCTATACAAGCTTATCTTCCGGAAGGAATGTGACTGCATGTCGGAGGATGCTATGCAGGTAATAGAGGAGTATGGAGATTATTTCTTGACAGACAATGGTATGTACCTTAGAATGTATGGATGATCAAAGACACCTTATCTACTACCAAAGTATGCAACGGATTATGTAATCCATAAAGAGGCGGTCATACAAGTGTTCATTGATGGAGTGGGTCATTTCCTGTTCCAGCATAAGAAGGATGTGTATCCCCCTTTACCTTTCAAGTTAGGTAGCTGTAGATTTGCCAATGTGAAGCAAGCTGCCGAATTTATAGAGGAACTAGGGAAGTTCCATTTTGGGGAGATGCCTTTCCGGCGCAATGACACTCAAAGTAAAGTGGCTGAGCACTGCAAGAATCATAAAGTGTTCTATGAATATACCCATCATTATGATAAGGAGGAATCTGTTTTTCGGAGGGCTCCAAACATGACGGCACTTAGCAGAAGGTTCAAACCAAAGTACCCCACCAAAGGTGGAAAAGGGGGAGAGCAAGCCAAAGCTGAGCAAGCCAGAGATGAAGAAGAGGCCAAGAAAAGACAGGAAGAGGCCCAAAAGCTAGAGCAGGAAGCTGCAGAATGGCTGCAAAAAGGAGAAGAAGAAAAGAAGAAAGCTGCCCAAGAAGCAGCTGAGAAAGCTCAAGAAGCAGCCAAAGAGGCTGAAGAAGCAGCTAGACTGGCGGCCGAAGAAGAAAAAAGAAAGATGGATGAAGAGCTTCAAAAGCAAGAGGCTGAGAAAATAAAGTTAATACAACAGTTAGCTTCCGAAACTCCAGCAGGGCAGACACAGGAAGAGGAAAACCCAGAAGTACAAGTCCTTCAAATACCTGCTGCTAGCACCCTGGTGACCCCTGCGCTTCAGCTGATACCTTTCACTCACAAAAAAGGAGAGGAAGTCCCCGACTTCAGCACTGTCTATTATGATAAGGCCACCAAAAGAATAATTAGGAGGACGGAAAAGAAGGTGGAAGCGAAAGATCTATCAGGGAAGATGGTCACAAATACCGCTGTCATGCTGGGGACTAACCAAGACCCTATGCTCACAATAAGGGCCAGGGCTGCACTAATTGATGCCTCCGCTGATAATGTAAACAAGATAATGATTGAGCTAGAGTCGGCAAAGAAGACCACTGCTCAGCTAAAAGACACGCTGAGGCAAGAAAGAAATGAGGGTAATAGACTAAAAAGGAAATATGAGCACGTGCTAAGGGAAATGGAATCCACAAAGGGTGAAATCCATGCCCTCCAGGTAGAGGCATAAGCCAAAGAGACAGCACAAGAGGCTCTAGAAAATGTACAACAGGAAGTCCAAAATCTAAGAAATGAGAAGGAACAATTGAAGGCAAAAGTGGAATACCTAGAGGCGCAGCAGTATATTATCTATGAATCCAATACTGCATACACCCAAGGAATGAAAGAGCAGCTGGCTTCTCTGACTACTGAAATGGAGATGGCAAAGGAACAGCAAGTCGATCTATAGCCGTTTAAAGAATATATCCTAGCGCAAAAGGCTAAAATGCTGCAGCTACAGACTGCTTCGAAAGAAGAAAGATGCAAAGTTCTTCAGATGGACAGTAGTTTGGAGGAGATCATAGAAACTTCCTCCTATTTTGTAGACAGGTCCCAAGATGTTCTTGAGGTCTTGAATGCCAGAATGGCAAGACCAGAAGATGATGTCGAGATCCCAGCAGAGCTATCAGTCAAAGATCATCAAACTCTCAAGAAAAATCACAACCTGGTAGAGTTTTCCATCAGCACTGCTGAATACTTTAAGAAGACTGTCAAGAGGACACAGGGAGCATGCTCGGAGTATTTTAAAAGGTTCCTCAATGCTTACAACCGCTGCCAGACAGAGGCTGAGCTCAGATTTGAAGAGTTCCCAGATCATGAGGCCTTTGTGGAAGTATTGCAGAAAAGACATCAAGAGGCGGAGGCCAGGACGTAGCAGATTCAATCCATTGATGCCATGGTACTGAAGAACGAAGTGGGCCATGCAGCCATTAGCATACAAATTCTAGAAGACCGGCTTCGGTTGAGCCTAGAAAGGATTGAGGCCATTAGGAACCAGGTCGACAAGTTTGATATTAACATCCAGTTCCTAGAGCCATGCGCTTTTGAGGGCCTCGCTAGTGAAGCAGTAGCGTGGAAAAAATTCTTTGAAAACCAAGCAGGATCCTCCTCATAGAGGACCGGTCAACTTTTATTAATGTAATATTTTTGTAAAAGTTTTGAGAAATGAAGCGTTGGGAAAGAAAAAGGTTGGGAAGCCCAAAGGTCACTTTGGGCAGCCCAACCATTTTGACTTTTTGTATAAAAGTAGGAAACGTAGAGAAGAAAGGGGCTTTTTTCCCCAGAAAGACTGGAGGATGTATTGTAAGAAGAACTATTTCCTTTTGCAATAAAGATTTACAGTTTGCCTGTGAAAGAAGATCGGTGGAATTTCTAATGTTTTGCCATGGATAGTTGAAAGATGAACTACTTTGTTTTTCAGCACTGTGTCCACGAATCGTGAGATCGTTCTAACTCATGACCTATGTCTTGTTTAAAAGATTTCTGATTTATTTTATGGAATAACCACCATGAGTAATGCACGCTTCTCATGAAACAAGTAGCTACCTGGTTGTGAAATATCTTTAATTGTTCATGCATGTAAAAGTTAATGTCAGCTAGCTATAATTGCTTTTATTATGTGTGCACATCTGCATTACTCATTTATGTTAATTACAAGTTGGCTTCCCTGGAATAGGATAGATAGGTAAATAGGTAGGCATATAGATAAGTAGTAATTTTATCTCATTCCTGTATGTGTGATTCAGATGCATGGCGAGCCTAAGACGAGAGGTAAGAACCTGCGCATCACATTGTGAATTCTCTTTGCATCTTTCACCACCCTGCATGTTTAGTTAGATTCTTGCAGATCATTCTTAAGTCAAAAAATACAAATTCCGGTGGACTGGGCCGCAACCGGTAAACCCTTGTTGTTACTTTGACCTATGGTAGCCGGACCGTAAAACCGGATGGATTCCCTATACCAATTAACAGTCAATGGGCTAGTTGGGAACATTGATTGGGGAGAATCCCTTACTGTTGCCGCCTGCGAATTTCCAGGCCCCAACAGGTGTATATAGTTCATTCTCATATTGTGTCTTATGTTCCCAACAATGTGGTAAAGAGTATCCTTACACAACCTGATCCAGAAGACAAGAGGACTAAATGGATTGTAGTGTTGCTAGAATATGATCATGAGATAAAACTTACAAAGATGGTGAAAGGACAGGGGATGGCTAAACTGATGACAGATTCAAACTATGAATCTTTACAGCTGAATTTGTTTTCTAATTCTTCTAATCATACTGAACCAGAATTGCAGGTGATATCAGATTTTTCTTTATCTCCATGGTATAGTGATATTGTATATGTATTGAAAAACTTGAAGGCTCCTCTTAGATTAAGCAAAACATGGGCTAGATCTGCCAAGTTAAAGGAATCAAAATTATGTATTATGAATTAGTATATTTATTGGAAGGATCTAGAGGGGGATTTTATTGAACTATTTGTTGGAAAATGAGACCCAGCATACCATGAAGGAATTCCATCAAGGAGTTTGTGTGGGACACCATTCTTGGAAGGTGACAATTAACAAAATCTTGAGGGTTGGATTCTATTTCCCTTCTATTTTTTCTGATATATATAAAGAAGCCACTACATGTCATCAATGCAATTTTTTTCAAGGGAAAAGAGAATTGGTTCCATTGCCTCTAAATCCCATTTTAGTAGAAGCACCTTTTCAGCAGTGGGGGTTGGATTCCATTGGAGAAATCAACCCAAATTATTCTGGTCATCATATGTGGATTCTTACAGCAACTAATTATTTTACTAAATGGATTGAAGCCATACTAAATAGAAGGGATAATGATGTTGTGATTATGGATTTCCTGGAAAATGATATTTTGTCAAGGTTTGGGTGTTCGAAGAGAATTGTAACAGATAATGCCCATGTATTTAAGTCAAATAAAATGATAAGCTTTTATCATAAGGACCATATTAGTTTAATCCATTCTACTGCATATTATCCTCAAGGAAATGGGCTTGCAAAGTCTTCCAATAAGATTATGGTAAGAATAATCAAGAAGTTACTCGAAGATAATAAAAGGGCTTGGCATACTAAATTAAAATATTATTTGTGGGAAGACATGATCACTACTAAGAGAGCAATTGGAATGTCACCATTTCAATTGGTTTATGGAGCTGAGGTAAATTTTCCAGTATCTTTAGGTCTTCCTATCATGAAGCTATTATAGGAACAAGAGGATGCGCCTTATCATATGTAGAGGAGAATTAACCAGATAATTTAACTGAATGAAATAAGAGATAAAGCTTATGAGAAAGTGCAGTTTCATTAGGAAAAGGTAAAGAAAACTTTTGACAAGAAGGTGAAAGAGGAGAAATTCCAGATTGATGATTTGGTACTGAAGTGGGATGCACCAAAAGAAGACAAGCATGGAAAATTTGATTACATGTGGAGGGGTCCTTACACAATTGCAGTTTATAGAGGTGATAATTCTTTTATTTTGCAACATCAGGATGGGGTTCCTCTTAAAGGATGCCATGTCAATGGGACATTTATGAAACATTATCTGTCCTAGAGGAGGAAGGTAATTTTCGTACCATAGATTGTATATATTTATTTGATTTGAAAATCAGTACATACTGTGAGCTGAAAGATTTGAAGCTGGAGAGAAGGTCCTAAGATATTGAGGGGTAACAATTTTATTTTATTTTATATATACAAAAAGGGGATTTTTTTTTTTAGTTTTGTTGGAAATAAAGACAAACACTGGTCTGCGAGGTTCTTTGGTACCTCACTGGGAGGATAACATCCTCAGTTGGAGCCAGCTATTAGCACCATTTTTGGTTAGTAGTTGGGAAGGGGGAAATGCTATGAAGATATGAGGTAAGAGCTAAAAGGTTGCATCATATGACCTAAAGGAATATGGAAAGGGGATAATTTCTAAGTTTAGAATTTATGTTTGTGAATAAAATCTTGAATTTGACCTTAGAAATGAGTTTTGTGTGAAAAATATGCCCCAGTGTTATATCACGGTAGGATGTGATGGTGTAGATCTGCAGAGAAGAATATCAACGGATGTGGGTGAATCCGCTAGGGAAAGATGCAAGGAAGAAATAAAATTTGTCACCAGCGGAATGGGGGTTAAAGTGAAACATAAACCGACCATCCGATGAAAGGTAGAAAGCATATCTATAGTCAAGGAATATTCCGCAGATAAAACATGCACGGAGTACATAACTTTTTCTATCAACGGAAAAGGTTATGTTTGACATAGATCGATGGTGGATATATTGGTGGAAGAGTGATCTATGATTGATATCAATTACGTTGGGTGAACATGCACTAAAGAAAAAGTTTTCAAATCAGAGGAAAATGGTACAGGGAGCATGTTTTAATGGTCGTGATAGATGTGAGAATTGATTCTAAATTAGATCTAGGAGCTAGAACAATATTCACCATCAAATTGATTTACAAAATATGCAAGAGAACAACAAAGAAACTGAAATAGCTGGAATAGAACATATGAATCGTGCTAATATCTAACCATTATATTACAACACACCTTGTAGGTATGTATGATACATATTTATAGTGCATTGGAGACAATTCGTGAGCCCCTGGTGGCCATGTGAATGAATCAAAGTGTAAGACTAGGATTTGACCCCTAAACCCCCCTAGGTTGACCAATAGGCTCCCAAACCTAACCAAAATATCATGAATCCATGTGTGACATGTGTGACATGTGTGAATATGTAAGAAGCATGCCTGGTTCATAAATGAGGGAAGGAAAGCATGGGAGAGTGCATGGGTGAGTGGAGGAATCTCTAGGAGGCAAATAAATGCCAAGGAGACCACAAAAAGCCACATTCATGCACACTAGCACCCCTAGTCAAAGATGGAAGTGGTTTGCAATTAATGCATAGTCTGAAATGTTAGGATGTTCAAACTAGAGCGCCTCAACTACATTTAATGAGCTAGAATCACCTACTAGTATTGATCAATATAACCTAAGTTAGACCATAGAACATAAGAACAAGGAAAATGATTATGTCTAATAGGTAGATCATTAAGGTACTACGGTATATTATTGCTCCAATACCCCCCCTTAATCCTGACTTATTACCCCCCATGATTTATTAATTCCTTGGCAACTAAGGCACAAGTCACCTTTTACAACAAAATTTTATTGATCCATGTAACCGAGGTAAGGAGGAAAACCTCATGGGACAAAACCTCCCCTCAAAAATGGATATGAAAAAGAAACCAAAATATGTATACACTCTAAACTAAATGAGTATGTTTGGAGGAATATTCTTCTTGGGAAGAAGTTGAATGTGCTCAACCAACTTAGGAACGGCTGCATGATGAATCCTCGGACCATGTAGAACAACTTAAATGCACTGATAGGAGAGCAAATGGTGCTCTTCAGACTTGAACATCGAACCAAATAGGATTCCATGCTCAAAAGAGACTTGAATTTCTTGAGAATAGGTAACCCCAAGCGATTCATGAGGATCTTGAAGCATCAAATTTGAATAAAGGTTGTAATCGGCTCCAAGAGGGTGCACCATTGTGATGGCAAAGGCTTCTCCATATTCATATGAACTTGAAGGAATTCTACTAGTCATGGTGGAGGAATACATGGAAAAAAGAGTGTGAAGCAATGATATATCTTCCCTTTACATCCAAACCTCTCCATCTTTCGAACCAATACACTCATGTGAAGAAAACCCATCTTCTAGAGAAGGCTCGCTATGAATATCAACTAGCAATATATCTTCACCATTCGTAACAAAAGATGTAGAGGAGAAGGGCATAGAATGGATAGATAACTCTTCAATAGTAGTGATGGCAACAACTCGTATGCTATCTGCATGAAAAATAGCTTCTTGAAAAGGAGAGGAAGCCACAGAGGAAGAAATTTGAGTTGGATCATTTGTTGAATCTCTGGCTACTTCTTATTCTTCATTTCAAACAACTTCTTGAGAAATACATGAGACCGAGATCATAGAAGGGAGAGCACATAAGGAGGTTCCCATTTGCTTTCTCTCCATTTAGCTCACATCTTCTTGCTGCATGCCAAGAGCTTCATCTATATTTCTCTAAAGCTCAAATGGGTGCTTAGCAGAATCAAGGAGATAGTGCATGGTAGGAGGTATAGCGAGACACATAGTTCCATAGGCTCTATCATTGTCATTAAGTCAATCACACTTCTCTTGACATGAATCTGGCTCTCTCGCAGCACCAATGGACACATCATAGAGACATTTCCTCTTGAGATATGCACACATCTTCAGCTTCCATTCAAAATAGTTGAATGGAGAAAGGAGAGGAAGTGCTTGCGAATCCATGAAGTTGTTGTAGGAACCTACAATGAAAAACACTCAGATAAACTAGAAATATTCCCTAAACAACAACTCAAACCTCACTAGATTTGTTTTGCAGGTCCAACTAGCTCTGATACCATGTGAGAATTGCTTCTCAATTAGATCTAGGAGCTAGAACAATATTCACCATCAAAGTGTTTGACAAAATATGCAAGAGTACAACAAAGAAATTGAAATAACTGGAATATCACATGTGAATGGTGCTAATATCTAACCATTATATTATAGCACACCTTGTGGGTATGTATGATACATATTTATAGTACATTGGATACAAATCATGAGCCCCTAGTGGCCATGTGAATGCTCCAAGTGTCAGACTATGATTTGACCCCTAAACCCCCCTAAGTTGACCAATAGGCTCCCAAACCTAACCAAAATGTCATGAATCCATGTGTGAACATGTTTGAATAGTAAGAAGCATGTTTGGTTCATAAATGAGGGAAGGAAATCATGGGGGAGAGAATGGGTGAGTGGAGGAATCTCTAGGAGGAAAATAAATGCCAAGGAGGCTACAAAAATACACATTGGCGCACCTAGTCAAAGCTGTAAGTGGTTTTCAATTAATGAAAGGTATGAAATGTTAGGATGTTCAAACTAGAACTCCTTAACTTCATTTAATGAACCAGAATCACCTATTTGACCAGTATTGATCAGTATAACCTAAATTAGACTATAGAACATAAGCACAAGGAAAATGATTATGTCTTCTAGGCAGATCATTAAGGTACGAAGGCATATTATTGCTCCAACACCCCCCCTTAATCCTGACTTTGTACATCACACGATTTATTAATTCCTTGTCAACTTAGGCACAAGTAACCTTTTACAAAAAAAAAATTATTGATCCATGTAACCGAGGTAAGGAGGAAAACCTCATGGGACAAAACCTCCCCTAAAAAATCGATATGACAAAGAAACCAAAATCTGTATACACTCCAAACTAAATGAGTATGCTTGGAGGAGTCTTCTTCTTGGAAATAAGTAGAATGTGATCAACCAACTTAGGAACAGTTGCATGATGAATCCTCAGACCATGTAGAACAACTTAAATGAACTTACTAAAGCATCAACTTTGAAGAAAGGTTTAAATCAGCTCCAAGAGAGTGCTCCATTTTGATGGCAAAGTCTTCTCCATCTTCATATGAACTTGAAGGAACTCTACTAGTCATGGTGGAGGAATACATGGGAGAAAGAGTGTGAAGCAATGAGATATCTTCACTTGAAATCCAAACCTCTCCATATTTCAAACCAATACTCTCATGTGAAGAAAACCCATCTTCTATATAAGGCTCACTATGAACATCAACTAGCAAAACATATTCACCATTTGTAACAGAAGACATAGAGGAGAAGGGCATAGAATGGATAGATAACTCTTCAGTAGTAGTGATGGCAGCAACTCGTATGCTATCTTCATGAAAAACAACTTCTTGACAAGGATATGAATCCACATAGGAAGAAACTTGATTTGGATCGTTTGCTGGATATTTGTCTACTTCTTCTTCTTCATTTCAAACAAATTCTTGAGAAACACATGAGGCCGAGATCATAGAAGGGAGAACACATAAGGAGGTGCCCATTTTCTTGCTCTCCATATATCTCACATCTTCTTATTGCATGCCAAGAGCTTCATCTAGATTTATCCAAATATTGAATGGGTACTCATCAGAATCAAGGAGATAGCGCATGGTAGGAGGTATAGCGAGACACATAGTTCCATAGGCTCTATCATTGTCATTAAGCCAATCACGCTTCTCTTAATAGGAATATAGCTCTCTCACAACACCAATGGAAACATCATAGTGACATTGCCTCTTGAGATATGCACACATATTTGGATTCCATTCAAAATAGTTGAATGGAGAAAGGAGAGGAAGTGCTTGTGAATCCATGAAGTTGTTGTAGGAACCTGCAATGAAAAACACTCAGATAAACTAGAAATATTCCCTAAACAACAACTCAAACCTCACTAGATTTGTTTTTCAGCTCCCACTAGCTCTGATAGTTATAATTGGTTCTCAAGTATATCTAGGAGCTAGAACAATATTCACCATCAAAGTGTTTGAAAAAATATGCAAAAGAACAACAAAATAACTTAAATAATTGGAATAAAACATGTGAATAGTGCTGATATCTAACCATTATATTACATCACACCTTATAGGTATGTATGATACATATTTATAGTACTTTGGAGACAATTCGTGAGCCCCTAGTGGCCATGTGAATGCATCCAAGTGTCAGACTAGGATTTGACCGATAAACGCCCCTAGGTTGACCAATAGGCTCCCAAACCTAAACAAACTGTCACGAATCCATGTGTGAACATGCGTGAATAGGTAAGAAGCATGTATGGTTCCTAAATGAGGGAAGGAAAGCATGGGAGAGCACAAGGGTGAGTGGAGGAATCTCTAGGAGGCAAATAAATTCCAAGGAGACGACAAAAAGCCACATTCACACACACTAGCGCCCCTAGTTAAAGACGGAAGTGGTTTGAAATTAATGCACAGTCTAAAATGTCAGGATGTTCAAACTAGAGTGCCTCAACTACATTTAATGAGCCAGAATCACCTATTTGAATAGTATTGATCAGTATAACCTAAGTTACACCATAGAACATAAGCATAAGGCACATGATTATGTCTCCTAGGTAGATCATTAAGGTACTAAGGAAGATTATTGCTCGAACAATAGAATATTGATCTATATCAAGGGCCCATAATCATTCCACTGGTGTAATATGCACAGGTTAAAAATTCTTTTCAGCAAACAAAATTAGTTAAAGGGCTCGCATAATCAATGGTGTATAGAAAACCAGATATAGATCTACGGTTGAGATCAACTCTGCTGCAGGAATTTATAGGAGAGATAAGGATGGGAGATATAGTGGGAGTGGGAAGTACATGGGTAAATTATGATCAATATCAATGAATCAGGATGAAAAGAGATAGATCCACAAATAGGAATGAATTCGACTAAACAAGATGCATGGTAAATAAGAGAATAAAATAATATAATGGGAAAAGCATGTGGATTTGGTTTATTTGACTATATTTACATTGGAAAATGAGAGCTCATGACTATATGGAAGAAGCCAACTCAAAAAAATATCTTGTCAACTTGTCAAGAAATCTAGTAGGTCATTTTCATCTTACCTAAGGCTATTTAAGCATGGAAAATGTAGAAGGAATGGAAGCTCAAGTATTGGAATATCAAAAAATAGAGGAGGTATTTGAAGACACATACTATGAAATTTTTGACACTATATTGTATGTTATTTCGGTATATCTATTAAAAAATAAGTTAAAGGTCCTCAAAGACCAAGGAACCAATGTCTATGGAGTTTTCCGTTCTCATTTTCAGTTTTTCAGTACTTAACAAACCCTAAACTTCCCAGAATTTGTCGACTAGTGCGCCTGCAATTATTCCTCTTCCGAGGGGGTGATTATGGACATAGATAAGTCTAAAATCCTATGTCCTGTCAATTCATTAGTATTCCAAAACACATTTTTTGTTCCTACTACTTTACCCAATTGTCTCAAGATTTTAGTAAGGAAATTCTAATTCAAACATTTAGAGAAGCTACAGAAAAATAAAATCAAACTTTCTTCAATACTTGTTTCAAACTAGATGTATCCTTGTGGAATCAAGACTTTCTTGTTAATTCAAGTCTGTTTACTGATGAAACCCAGTCTGTCATCTCCATGATGAGTCGGTTTCTAGGTTTAGATATTCATAGGTATGTTACTGAGTCTTTGATGAGTCTGTTAATCAGAGTAACTACAGGTCAAGTTGAGTCTGGTCAGTCCTGTTGCATTAAATTTGATGAGTTCCTAGCTGAGAGTATCCAATACCAGTTAGTGAACTTCCACAATACCAGGTTTTTCAGATTTCAATCCTATTTGATGAAGATGTTTCTATTCTTTAACGAGGAGAACTACAATTCCCACAGTTGGTTCTAACTCATGAAATGAGCAAGAATTTTATCAAGTATATGAATTGTATGATGTATGAGGTATACAAAACATTTTTCAAACAGAAACAAGCGAGGGTGCTACCACTTATGAAATAAATATTATAGTTTTCCCTTAAGAAAAGAATTGGAGACTGGTTTTTAATGGAAGAAGGGACTGTAATAAGAATATATGGATTTGTTCATCCACCATATATCTTACCAACTTTATTAACCCCCATAATATTTTCTTGAGAGTTGATTAGACAGAAGTTCATTGTTGAAATGGAACACTTTGTTAATTTCAAGAAGTCATCTAAGATTAAATTTCCATGGGTAATTGGCCCATTCATCATAAAAAGCAGGGTTGCTTTGCCAATGGTTGAAAATTTTCTGAAAGAAATGAGATTTCAAACTAATGCAGCTGTTAATTAATGATCCCCACCATGGTATATACATCAGAAGACGGGTAAATAAAAATAAACCTTTTGAACAACATGAAGTTACAAGTATGGCCGAGAGCGTTAATTGGATGGATTATCCTCATGAGACATAGAAGGATGATGATATGCAATAAGATTCCACTTCAACAATGAAGGATTCAAGTTCCATACAACTAGACCCTTAAATTATTGTTCTAGTAGCTGATAAGATTACATCCATAACAAGTTACTCTGAAAGGACTAATAAGAGAGACTTCTTTGATGCTACGGATATAGAAGAAGAGGATATTACTAAGACACCAAAAAAGAAGAATATTGAAGAAACATGGTAGATAGTACAGGTTCAAAGGAAAGAAAAAACAAATGAACTTCAAAGGACCAGCCTTTGAAATCAAGGTGTATGCCTTGTAAGGGACACCTAAAGACTCCACTTCTAAGTTAAAAACCAGAGAGGGTTGTTTTACAAGTATAGAGATGACAAATATGTGGCTACAAATGAATCTTTGAAGCTGTATGCAGATGTCAGAAAAAATATCCAACAAATATGTACCCTTGGTGATTGCCAGATATCACACACAGGACACCCTGAACTTGGCAATAACAACTAAAAAAAAAGTTGTT
The DNA here is from genome assembly GCA_001517045.1 of Pseudotsuga menziesii. Taxonomy (NCBI): domain Eukaryota; kingdom Viridiplantae; phylum Streptophyta; class Pinopsida; order Pinales; family Pinaceae; genus Pseudotsuga; species Pseudotsuga menziesii. The sequence goes on along the minus strand of LPNX010991285.1, from coordinate 1,462,293 downwards.
GAAATGAGGATGAATCTAGAAAACATTCCAATTCCTGATATGATTCATTTGCAACAATAGACTGGAGAGGTGATCTATAGTGACCTACTCAAGGCCACTTTGAAGGTGTCTAGACTGTAATCTTCCAAGAGTAAGGTCAAGAACTAGCTGAGGCAAGAGAGGGTTGAAAACAAAGCACATCAACAACAAATAAAGAAGCTTCAAGGTGACTTACTAACTGTTTATAATGAATCTAACAAGGGAGCAGCCACTCAAAAGATGCTAAATGAAAAAGAGATCACTATTCAACTCCTACAAAAGAAATTGAAAATGCCAGCTACCCAACTCAGACAAGCCAGAGAGATTAATGAGTTGGAAAAAGAAAAGGAAACTCTTAATGATGAATTAAATGATTGTAAATCAAAGATCTTGAAATTTGTTGAAGAAAAGAGGTAGTGGGAAACAGATATGAGTATTTTAGTTAAGAATGAAAAAGCTTTGAAAGAAAAACAAGCAGAACTAGAGAAGGAACTGAATGGAAAGGGTAAGGATCTGGAATTGCAAATTATTTCACCTCCTACACAAGTTAATACAAACTCTATTGTACAAGATATGTCTCAAGTTGGCCTGAGAGATTTGGACATAATTGGATTGAAGAACCAAAATAAGAATTTGGATAATTTGGCCTTAAAGAGAGAAGAAGAGAGGAAAACCTAGGAAATCAAATGTAAAGATTTGACAGATAAAAATGGCAATCTTATGAAACAGGTGACAGGATAATTACCTGCACAGGGAGCTAAGCACATCATTTGGGATGTACTTATAGCTGAAGCAGCCAAATTGAGGCCTTACTTAGACTATATTTTCGACAAAGAAATTGTAATGCAATCTTCCAAGGAGAGTGTAATTGTAGTGAAAGAAAGGTTGAATAAAAATACCATAGAGATTGCCAACAACACTATTCATTTCTTGAATGGTTTGACATAAGATGAACTGAAAGAAGCAAACATCAAAGACAAAATTTCCATTATCACTTGGGAAAGGAAGGTCGTGAGTAAACATCAACATATGGATACTATGGAAGAAAAAAATTGGCATTATGAACCATGAAATTAAATTGTGTATTGAATCATTTTCCCCATTATGCAAAAAAGGGTTTACCTTTCTTTTGGGAAGAAGAGGGAAGAATGTTTTCCCACAAAGAATATCATGATCATTTGATCGAATTTAGGTTAGACAATAGAAAGTTTGAAGATATGCATCAATCACTGTCAGGGAAGGTAATAGTGGATAAGTTAGAAGATGATTTTGAAATGTTATTTTCCTTTAGAGCCATGTGTGCACGATTGCCATATTTTTCATATAGAGACCACGCGGAGATAAGAGTGTTGGAAAATGAAATTTCTGGCTTGGACCTGCCATCTGTTGATCAATGGAAATTGGTTGAAAAATATGGGAGATCCAAGTAGAAGTTGCATGAATGAAGATTTTCGAATATTATTCTTGAAGGTTAGTTAAACAGGAGTTTAATTTATTTTCAAAGAGCAGTTAGTAGTTAAAAATATGTAGATGACAGTTGTAAAAGGTAGTTATTGCCTATTTTTAGAAGTTAGTTATTCAACTCATGGAGCGATTTTGTACAAGAACAATTTTTTGTAATGAAGAAAGGGTTGGAACCCATGAGATTTTGCATGTAATTGATACTTTCAGAGATTAATAAAATTGTAGAGCCGAAGATGTCCTTTTTCAAATATTCTTATGTTGTCTTTGTTACAGTTCGTACTTTCCTTTTCTCATATGCATGTGTTTCCTGTTATTTACTTCCATAATGTTTTCCCTTCATGTTCGAAAATTTGTTTTTAATAGCACAGAATTCATAATCATATGCTTTGTCTATTGCTTTCAAACATTTACCAATCTGTTCATCTAAAGTTAATGTTGGATCCATCCTAGTTAGATTCCCACATTAATGGAGTGTTCTTTATTTCTTCTATAATCACCATACCAAAGCATTTTGACTATAACAAGATTGCTACCTTGCCTTTGTTAAAGTTTCCCATGCAACAACATTGTTAACGATATTTTTCCACATTATGACTCAATTCCCAATGTACATTCGTTTCAACCACTTACAATCTTAATTTTACCTTTTATTTACATGTATATGTCCTTGTTAGAAAAATATTGAGAGATCCCTCTCTGGAGAGAATCCAGTTTTCTTTTCCAAAGCTTGGTTTTGTGGTTACCTTGGGGTTTACCTTTTCACAACCAAGGGTAAAATCTGAGTGTTAACACTATATTTAATTATAACTTATTTTATTATTAATATACTTTTATAGAAAAATCAAGTATAAATTGTTGATAATTTCAATAAAATATATTCCTTTAAATATAATATTTAAATTAAAGGATATTAATATTTTTAATGTACTTTAGTCACTACATCTATTAATAATATAGAAAAATAATTACATTTAATATATGTACTATTACTACCAAAGGAAATCTAGACACAGTTCAAAAAAGATGAGGAGTTATTATGATATCAATATTTGCTTTTCTAGGTTATCACATACAATGAAAGACTTAAAATAGAGACTGTATCTACATAAATCTGAACCAAGAAAACTTGTCATATATACTAGCAACACTAACAAACATAAGTAAATAGATATAGAGACCAAAGCTACTAAGGTACAATCAATAGTAATGAAAATGGTAGGTGATTCCACTACCATGTTTCCTTCATATATTGGCTTCACTTCTACCATTGACCCCCTCGATTCATCTTCCTTTATCATACCAAGTCCCCCTTCTTCCTCTTTTCCTTCTTTCTAGAACCCTAGATTGCATTTATCAAGTTATCACAATTTTTATCGAGTTCATCCAATATATTGAGAATCGCATATCGTTGAAATCTTCCAAATTTTAATTTATTGTGATTTTCATAATATTGAGTGCCTCTAGCGTTTATAGTTATGGACAAAAAAAATACTCACATGCCAATACAAGTCCATAGTGCAGGAAAACTTGTTGTCTCTACTCTTAGAAAACCAATGTCAATAACCCACTGAACCATTTCTTCATCCACCTCTTTATCGGAGGTCATTCTACAGTTTATTACTCCAAATTCAATTCATTCCACTTATTTCTTAACATTAGATGAGAATTTACTATTGTAAGCCTCTGCAACTATATTGTTGAAAGTTGAAATCTATTCATCCATGGTTGCAACCCCTAATTGGATGTAGCCTTTTGATTTTTGTACCTACCTATACACAAGTCATTGCTTGATTCTTCATGATCCTTCCCTTTGTTGCTAACCATACTCCATCTTAGACATGAAATCTCCCAAACAAAATTTATTGTCGATACCATCCCCCAAATTGTTATATTTTTAAAAATTTTATGCCCAATAATAAGAAGATCACCGAAATAATAAAAAAAAAAGGCAAAGAAGACACAAAGATTTATCCTCGAAAACCCTAGTGGGGAATAAAACCCAGCAAAACTTCCTCGATATAGAATCCAACCAAGTACATTGTATCATCACAAGACTAAGATAAATTGCTTCTCCTCCTCTACATGGACTCCTCTTTCTCTCTCTAGTGAACATGCTTGAGTTGTGATTATTTCCAAATGAGGAGGGTGACTCATCTATTTATACACATTAGTTGTGAAGTATAATAACCCAACATGGACGAATTTTCCTAGGAGACATAAAAATACATTTTTAATAATTATTTTCTGGCTACTATCGACTTGACTTACAATGGAGGTTTTACCTAAATACTTTTCATGACCAATTACATCAATGAAATCCCTAATAAGAGGAACACCATATATGGAAGGATGGACAACAATAATATAATAATCAGTACAATAGAATATCTTCCACAGTTACATTATTTCAACACTCCCTCTTAACAAGGAAGGTATTCTACATCAAAATCAACAACAACAACTGCAAATGTACAACTGATTGGTGGATCTATATATAATAGTAAGTTTTGTAACAACAACATCATAATCATATGTAACATCATCATCATGGAACATCATCATCGCGAAACGTCATCATCACAAAACAACATCATCATGGAACATCATCATAGTGGAACATTATCGTTATAGAACATTGTCATCATGAAACATCATCATCGTGGAACATCATCATCATGGAGCTTCATCATCATGGAACATCATCATTATCATTCGTATGTGAGTATTGGGGCATCTTCATCTGTAACAACAGTATGTGAATACTGGAACATATTCATCATCTGCAACATCAGTATGTGAATATTGGGACATCATCATCATCATCAAAATGTAAATACGGGTACATCATCATCTACAACATCAGTATGTGAATACTGGGGCAACAACAACATCATTAGCATATTAGTGATAAAAACAACATCATCAACAAATAAATGATAGATCATCATTCGCATCATCCGCATGGACATGCTGGAACATCATCATCAAAATATAATGTTGGGAAAACATCATCAACAACAGCATAGAAATGTTGGAGAAACATCATCATCATCAACACAACGTGCTGGAACCACATCATCATGATCATCATCATAGAGTGTTGGAACCACATCAGCAGCAGCAGCATAGAGTTCTAGAACCACACCATCATCAATAGCATAGAGTGCTAGAACCACATAATTAGCAGCAGCACAGAGTGCTGGAACCACATCAGCAGCAGGAGCACGGAGTGTTGGAACCACATCATCATCATTGACACAGATTCTAGTACCACATCATAATTCCCATAGGAAATTTGAAGCAGCATATCGGTGGGTACTCCGATATATCTGTCGGGCATTTTTCTAACTTACTGACCCTTTCGGGATAAACAAACCCATCTAGATAAATGGATCTACTTGGGGACCAAACAAGCCTAACTAGACATAATAACCCCCCTAGGTTCAAACAAGCATCGTCTAACTTACTAACTCTTTCAGTCCAAACAAGACTATCCAGACATACTCTACCTAGACTGAGCTACCGGACCACTGCAACAAGAAACCTACATCATCATCATCGTCATCATCATCACTCCCTCTTTCGAAGGAGGTCCTTTCGGACTACACCAAGATTGTCTCAAAAGTATTCAAACTTTACATGAGACAAAGGCTTAGTCAATACAATGTTCATGTAACAAAATCCAATTTATTTATTAATCTAAGTTAATTAATGTAAATAAACTAAGAGGTGACTTGAAAATTCACCTCTCTTCCCCACTCACGGTATAAATTACCAGGGCCCCTATTATGTGATACATCATCTACATTTATAAAATATACAATTCTACATTACATTCCCTATTTTCATCTCTTTTTCTCTTAAATTGGTATCATAGCCTCTTGGCTCTCGACACCAGCCACCACTTGCATCCTCCACCACTCCACCTCAACTGCATCTACCTCTGCCTTACTTTCCACACACTTTCTCCACCCCCCATCCTTCATCCTCTGCGCCCTTGCTCCATCCTCCATCCTCCGCTCTCCATCCGCCTACTCCCTCCACCACTCTGCACACTTGCTCGCCACGTCTCATCCTCTTCACATCGCTTACACTTCTCCACTTCAATCCTCCTCTCCACTCACTTCCTCCTGTTGCTGCTCCATTCGTGTCTCCTCTCAGCCACCCTTCCATCGTGCGCCATTCTCCATCAGCCTCCCACCCCTCTCTGTCAGCTCCTTCTCCCACCTTACTCTCTCTCTGCCATTCCCTTTCTTCCACGCTCCAGCTCCTTCTCCTTCTTTGCTTCCATTATCATGGTCATTCCACCTCCCAATCGCTGCCTCCATCATTCACATTCATCCACGGTCGAGTGTTATAATAAATATGATTAAATATACTTTGTTTATTAATAATATTTATTATTTAATATACCTTAATATTAATAATATTTATTAATATTAATTTCATTATTATTATTATTATTTAAAAAACAAAAACAAAACTATATTATAATAATTATTATTATTATTATAAATATTTGAAAAAAATCTTGGCGAGTTGGCATCGTACATTGAATAAAAATAAATCCATGTTTAGCACCGATAAAATTCCAGCAATCACCAGATCAATGGATGCTACGAGGAACTACGAACTACAAGAAAATTAACAAGAACTACGAGGAACTCCACACAAAAATCAAACAGACGAGTGACAATTTGACATCAAATTGGACACAATTTATGTCATGAATTGATAATAGTTTCCTCACTCTACAGGAAGACCAAAAGAAAAGTCAGGCAATTTTAACAGCCATCTTGGACAGATTACAAATCTCGAATGACCTGCAACCAAACTCTCCTAGAACTCCAGAGCAGCCAGATCCTCTATTCAACATGTCGGCCTCTAACACATATACACAATGATGCCAAATACGGGTGAAAGTTGAGTTACCCAAATACGACGGGGACAAACGAGAATGCATAGCATGGATTAACAAAGCCGAGGAATACCTAGACATCCACAACATCCATTACGATAGCGAGAAAATTAAATACGCCTCCATGCATCTAGAAGGTAGCGATTACAACTGGTACTTATGGTGGAAGAATACTACAAGAATATGTTCTTACAACTGGGTTAGCTTTAGGAACAACCTCATTAAAATATTCCAAGGCGTTGAAGAAAAATACTTCTTTGCCAAAATCACAAGTTTACAACAACAAAAATAGTGTCGATGAGTACACCTGTGAATGGGAAGTGTTAAATCATGAACTCGTTTTCTTTAATTTTATATTTTGATTGTCTTTTTTATTTTAAAGTTTGCTCATTTGCTTAAGTTTGCTCACTTGCTTACCTTAGAAAATTTTTGGTTTTAAGTGAGATTTTGAGTTTTCCTTTAGGTTTGTTCTTCTTAGGTCTTGAAGGGTTTTATAGGACCTTATGTTGAGTAATTAGTTCAAAAATAACACCATGATCAAAGTTTAACATTTAAAACCTCATTCAAAATGGAAATAATGACTAAAAAGCGCCAAAATTGATTTTAAATTATTCTTGTAGTGCAACTGCCAAAAGTTTATACTGCAGCGCTACAAGAATATCGCGGGCACCGAAATCGCCGGTTTCTAAGCAAATTTCTCCCACGATTTTGGTTTTTAGATGACTAATCACATGCTTAAAGGGTTTTGATACGTGTTTCTTTAGTAATGATCATGCAAACAGGTGCGGTTTACAGCATGAAGGAGATCGTGGAAAATCATTAGTTAGAGTTGGGCGAATTGTGACAGGTAGAAAAACGAGCCTAGATTGAAGTGAAATGAGTTCTCCATACATGCATTACAAAACTGGAGACTAAGTGGAGCAAGGACATTTGCTTAAAATCTGGAAGTTGCAGTTACAGAGGAGATTTAGGGCTTTCTTGTCGCGCCAGCTGGAAGCAAATTGGAGACCCGGAGACACTTGTATAGTTAAATTTGACAATAAAATAGCTCAAGGATTGATTTTAAACATATGCAACAAGACAGGAATAAGGTATTCCGCGTTAACCTGATAGTGGCAGCTAAATTGGGGGTTTCTTCTTTAAAGCTTGTTATGATAAAATTGATTGGGGAAAGCTGTAATTTATGCTATTAACAAACTCCCTACTATTAGATATCAATATAAAAGGGTTTTGGAATGCTTTGGCAAGTGATAAGTTGAAAAATAGCAGTTTCATTGAACAATTACCCTGTCAAGACCTGAAAATGGGGTAGGGCGAAGCTCTGTTTAGTTTGTGGCGACCAGGGTTTCACAGATTTACTGGTTACTTGTAACCAATGCAATAAGTGAGTTGAGCATGTCAAGTGCATGCAGACCTTGTCTGAGTAGGTGCTAGAAGCTGACTGGTTTGTGCTGAATGTAATTTGAAACAGAAAGTTAGCAGATATCAGATTGCCCTCATATCTTTCCATCCACTAGCTAAACATTCACCAGTTGATTTAAGAAGCAGGCATTTGAGAGCACTATTGCAAAGTCCTTTTTGCAAATAGATAGCTCATAAGTGGCATTAAAAGGAACCAAGTGTACTATTTGAGCATAGCCATAACACACAGATGTTTTCATACATTCTACAGATGGTCTAGCATCGAAATGAACAACTTGGATGATAGTTAATTTCAGCAGCAGTTTTATTGAAGAGTTCGTGACACTCTATTGACCTAAATTACTCAAGCCTGATGCAAAGCTTGTCCTGCATTGAAAACAAAAACAGACTGTTAAAAAAATCAAGAGAAGACAGTCAAGGAGAATCGAATAAATCTGATTATCAAAACCCTAGAAGCTTGAGGAGAAAAAAGGAGTTGTTAGGTCATTCAGAGGGCTTTAAAATTACACAGTTTTCATCCATTGAAAATAGATGGGAAAAAGTGGCAAAAACAACAGGGCTGAGCCCACTGAGCTGAAATGGATTAACCAATTTCCAGGTTGTGCAGAGCTTTTTCATAATGCTGGTTGGTTGGATTTCTTCAAGAATATCGATGGCTATAACACTGAGGTCTCTTATAAATTTGCCCAATGCTATAACCAGGACATGGTAGTATTTGATACTCTAAAGTTTAAGTTGACTGTGGAGCTAGTTGCTGAAGCTACAGGAGTCAGAAATGAAGGTGAAATGTGGTTCAAAAAGTTGCCTTTCACCTTTAATGCCCAAAGGTACCTTTTACCTGGCATTACTCCAGACTGGAGCAAAGGAATACTAATCCAGAATTTCAGATATGAGTGCATGGAGCCCATTAAAGTCCTACAAAGCTATATCACCTGTGAAGGGAGATATGCTTATGTCTTCAAATATCATTTTAGGTTCTTACAGCATCTGGTTGGTGAATCCAGAATGAGTCTTCCTTTCTTTTTGTTTAAAAGTTTGCAGAAGATGTCAAGCAGGGTTAAGGGGCATCAGGATCACACTACACAGTCTATTTTCCATCATGGTTTGATCAAATTGATTATCAATGCTGCTCTACAAAGAGAAGGGAATACATGGGATTATTTTCTTTTCTGGTCTGGTTTCGAAATTAAGCAGGAAGAGCAGCAGACCAAAAAACATGTAGACAAAGGGAAAACCCTTGTTAAGAAACTAGGTCAGAAAATCAAAGTTGAAGACAAAAAGGATATTAAACTTGAAGAGGTGACAGAACCCTCGAAGGGAGACTATGAGCCTAAAAAGTTTTCAGCTGACAGTAAAGGCAAAGGTTTGTTGTTTGCAAAAAAGGAAGGTCATCCTGTACAAGATAGGGAACCAGCAGAAACTTTCATGGAGGAGAAAATTGTTGTCACAGAGAAGATTGTTGTAAAGGAAGAAAACATTCAGGTCCAGCAAAGAAGCCTAATCATTATTCTATCAGAGGATGAAGGATATATGCTAAAAGAAGATGAATTCATTGTCAAAACTGAAACTAGGGTTGGTTCATGCAGAGAATTTTCCAGTCTAGAAGATAAGACAGTCAGACCTAAGAAAAGGAAGACCAAAATTAAAGTTGTGCAGTTAGCCACAGTAAGACATCAAGGAAAAACTTTGAAGATGGTGAAAGAACTTGCCTCAGATTGGAGACCAAAAACCAGGCCTAAAAAAAAGTTAAGGCTGAATATGAAAAAGCTTTTAAACCCTAGGTTAAATTCAAAAGAAATAACTGTGCTTGATGATGATTCTTCAGATGAAAAGCCATTGAAGACAGAAAAACAATCCAGTCTCACCGAGACTAAACTCTCAGCTGCATTTTTGGAATTAAGGGGTGAAATGATAAAAGAACAACAGAAAAAGGAAACTGAAGTGTCTTATTCTGAAGACCAGCACTTGTAGGATAAATATACACCTACTGAAGCAGCGAGTCAGGAAAACCCTATTATTCATGGTGTGTCTTCAAGGCTGCTACAGGAAGATGAAGACATTTTCAGAAGGCTAGATATTCCATGGTTTCCCAATGAGATGCAAGATACCACAACAAGGAAGGCCTTTGACTCAGAAAGGGAAAACCTGTAAAGAATCGTCAAACAATACATGCATCAAATGGATTACATGTAGGAAACTAATGATGGTTTGATCTTAGCAAATAGAATACTAAGGGAGGATTTACAAGAAGTAAATGATCATTATCAAGAGCTTACTGCAGTCTCCAAGGAGGCCCTGAAAAGAAAGAGAAACTCAGATTTACAGTGTACATATTTGAAGCTGACCGTTGAAATCCTACAGAAGCAGAATGAATAACTTACAAGAAGGTTAGCAGATATGGAAGCTGAGCAAAAGAGAGCCAGGAAGAAGGCCCAAGCTTTGGATGGAATAGCCTTACTAGCTGAAGCTGCAAAAGACCTTTGAATTTTGTTAGTTAGTCAGTTAATTGTTATGTCTTTTAAGAAATACTTTAGTTATTCAGTTGTTTGTTATGTTTTTGAAGAAATACTTTATTTTGTAAATTATAATTTGACATCATCCCATTGGTGAGTAGGTAGAAGACAGTTAGGGTTTCAACCCTAACTGATTTTTTTTGAGAAGCAGTATTTAGGTAGATGAGGAAGAGAACAAAGGGTTCGATTTTTTGCTGGCTTAAGGAGGTCTATGACTTGTTTATGAGCTAAGTACATAACTCTCATGTTATTTGTTGAACAAAATTATGAAATATATGATCCATATTGCCCTTCAGTCTGTGTTTTAGCTTCATTTTTTGCTTGTTTAGCTACATGATCGATAAATTCATCACTGGTTTATGGTTTCTTTGCTTGTAATGCTTGTCAGTTGTGAATGAACTTTAAGATTATATTCTGATTGGTACATGGTGATTATATTATGCATATCTATTCTTATTTAATTATGATTTAGTTCCTGCTTGGCTTATGAATGTATTCCCTTCAGTCACTAGACTTTACAACCACAAAAACCTTTCAAAAAAAACCCTAAACCCTAGTTTTATTTGATTGAATATTTGAGATTGTGTTGGCTTGTTTCTTTATAGCCTTGGAAACAATTTCTGGCACAAAGAGGAAGCATTGTCAACTCGAGTCCCAAAGTTAGCCAATGACCAATGACTACAGACCTACATACAAGGTCTAAAACAACACATCTGTGATGAACTAGAGTTACACAACATCTCTACCATGGAGGAAGCATGGCATATAGCCAAGATTATTGAAAGAAAATCCGTTCATACAAATGTCGACCAAGATGACTCCAAAAAGAACCCCCTCCAATTAGGATACACAGGAAATCCAAGGTATACACCGCCTCAACTTAGGGAAGGAACAAAGCCCAATTTAGAGGCCCAAAGAATAAAAGAAGGAAAATGTAAGTTCTGTGGAGACAAATGGATCCTAAGCATAGATGCTTACATAAGAAATTATATGCTTGTGAAGTAGAGCTAGAAGTCAATGAAAAATTGAGAACGATGCGAATAGACAAAAAAACTACCACCCAAAAATCGAGGACGACTCCCCACAAATCTCATTAGTTGCTATTACCAGAATCCCCAACTGAAAACATTGAATATTAAAGGACATATAAAAAATAATAGTGTCACAGTTCTCATCGACTTTGGAGGCACCCATAACTTCGTTAATGTCAACCTTGCTAAAGTATTTAACCTATTTATTCGTCCAGTAACTAACATGAAGGTTATGGTGGCAGATGGCAAGAAGATTGACAATGTGGGAAAATGTCACAAGCTTAAGTTACAAATGCAAGAATATAATTTAGAGTCATATTTCCTTGCAGTACCACTGGGAGGAATCGACGTAGTATTAGAAATACAATGGTTACAAACCTTGGGTACATACTATGCAAATCACCAAGAACATTTTATTGAATTCCATGAGTTCGGGAAAACACACAAATTATATGGGTACCAACCACCTCCAACACAACTAGTTACATCACATCAGATGGAAAAGATACGTTGGAAAGATACACCAACGTACATACCTCAATGTCAAGAAATGGAGATTCTAACAAGCGAAGGAGATATGGATAAACAACCAGAGACACAAGAGCTAATTCGAAAACATTGCAAGGTGTTTCAAGAATTACCTATGGCACTCCCAACAATAGAAAAAATTAACACATAATCAAAATAGAATGAGGGACAAAACCTTCCAGTAACAACCCATACAGATATCCACATTAGAGACATTGTGACAGTTCACGTAGTCATTGTCGTCAAATAAGCTTTGAGGACAAAGCTTCCTTAAGGGGAAGGAAATGTAAAAAAACCCAAATTTAATTATTAAGCTAGGTTAATTAATGTAAATAAACTAAGAGATGACTTGAAAAGTCACCTCTCTTCCCCACTCATGGTAAAAATTACTGGGGCCCCTATTATATAATACATCATCTACATTTATAAAATATACAATTATACATTACATTCCTTGTTTTCATTTCTTTTTCTCTTCCAGTCCACTTGTTTGTCGATGGGAACATATGGGAGCTACATAGCTCCCCTCTGCACCATGTCTCAAATATAATGGAACTTTATCTCTATTTGTTTCGGCTTGTCATGAAACACAAGGTTTTCTGTATGATTGATGCAACTATGATTATCGCAGTAGATATCAGTCACATCCATATATGTATCAAACAATCCTGTCAACATATTGTGGAGTCACATTGCTTCGCTACAGGTTGAACATGAAGCAATGTATTCAACCTCTGTTGTACTGAGAGCAACACAAGTTTGTTTTGTTGATCCATGATACCACACCTAATCCCAAACTGAAACAACATCCGGAGGTACTCTTTTTTTCATCGGTGCTCCCAACCCAATCTGAATCTGTATAGCCATGTATTCTAATCTCACCATCGAATGCATATCTAAGGCCACAACTTAGTGTACCCTTAAGGTATAGTAATTTCCCAATTCAAATAATTGCATAGCAAGAAAATTCCATCAATCCTACTAGTTCCCTAGGTTGAGTGGAAACATTGGGAAGTTAATAAGGGAGATAATAAATGGTGTTTAGAAATTAGAAGGAATAAATATAAATTTAATGGATTTAATTAAATGAATGCAATAGAAAAATTAAATGGCTATGGATAATGGAGACACATGGAGACTATGGGGCCCACTCAAGCTAGAATTCCTATGTTAAATGGCATCCTTGTCTTGCAATATCGAATCTATGGGAAGCCTAATGTTTTTTGATGGATTATAAGGTTAATATACTTGTCCACATACTTCATAGTTCTAATTTGGGATGAATTGTAGCTTACATGGGGAGATGAAGAGCCAAATGGGAGTTTCATGGACACTTGGCTAGATTCCCCTTACATTTATGACATCTATGACACCAATGATGGAGATTCTATGAAAGTTATGACACAATTCAGATGTGAAGGATGACATCTAACATATCTAACATATCAGGCCTGAATATAGAATCTTAGAGGGCTCTCATGGGAGTTGGAGAAGGCCAAGAGGCTCCTACTCGAATTTGGGAGACTGGATGGAAGGTGAAGAGAGAGGCCACATGGCATAGCATGAGCAGCCACACCAATTCGACTTGGATTTGGTTTATGGATGGATTTGGAACCTTAGAAGACCAATAATTTATATAAATTCAGATATCAGCCATGAGAATGTCCTTTTGATCATTTGTGAAAATTTTTATTGTGAAGAGAGATAGCTAGTGGATGACTAGTTCATTCCTTAGCCAATTTCGAGGTTGAAAGATTCCCATCCTAGTTGGTGTTTGGAGAGGCCATTCAGGTATTTCAATGAGATTCAATGGATTCATAATTTACAGGTGCAATCTACAGAAGCTCGTGGACATATCAAGTTCATATTGTTCTTCCTTTCATCTCAAGTTTTCTCATCATATTTCAGCTCTATGGAGTGAGGCGCACTTGGTGAGCTATTCATATATTTGAGGGAGCTTCTCTTGCTCCAGTATTTTGAATTATTATTTAAATTATATTATGTTTAATTTTAGAAATCTCTCAGGTCTAAAGGCCAAGAAATCTCATGTATTATTTCTCAATAATGAAGAAACAATGCCATTTCCCCATTACCTTGTTGTAAGCTCTTGTAATCTTGATGGATTCGAATGGATGTATAAAATATTGATGATATATGAATTAATGGAATGTAATTAAAGTATATTATGGGTTTCATGTTTAGTAACTGAGAATTTGTGGGCATTGGGTCAAATTTCATAGCAATTGGAGCAAACTACACCTCATTTCCCCAAGGGTCCAAAACTAGTTTTTTATATCTAATTGAAATAAGTGATAAAAACCATGGGAGGTAGATTGGTTATGAATATGAGTCTCTGATAATGTATTCTACACATCCCTTGCTTCAATTTAAGAATTTTAGTGGGTTTCTGCACATTTGGGAAGCAATTTCTACCACTTACCCTGGGGGGATTTGAGCCCAAAATTGACAGTAAAATCATCTATCTTGTTCATAATTTAGTACAGAATTTCAGAAGTGATTTGAGGGCCATAATACATTATTGAACATAATAATTAAGTTATTATTTCATTCATACACATTCTCTGAATATTTGGGAGCAATTGGGCTGATTTGGAGACCAAGACACTAAAACTAGTCAAGAGCCAAAATTTTGAAAAAAATGGAAAATTGGGAATTTTGGTAAAAATTTTAAAAGGGACATTACAAATGGTATCAGATCATGATATTGGCACCTGATGTGGTATGATATTTATGATTACAATAATTTAGGGACCACCATTAGATATTGAAACCCAAAAGTGCTTTTGTTGAAGAGGAAACTATGACTAGGGATGAAAATGGAACCTCATATGATGGCGAGGAGCATATAAAAATCATTGAACCTATAATTGAAGACATGACCAAGAATGTTATTAAAGGAATCAAATTTTTGGCTATCCAAATTTGGAAAAAATATATTGATTTTAGGAAAACCAAGGGGAAAAATTTATCAGCTTGCTTGAAGGAGCAAAAGGAGGAGACCCATGAACCACCTAATTCTGAAATAGGTGAAGTAGAAGAAGTAGTAGATGAAGAGGATCTAAATTCACTCCTGAGTGAATCTGAAAAATATGAAGAGACATCACATGAGTATGAAGAAGTTTCTTTCGAAAATATTGAAGATCATTTTGAGACACATTCTACCTTGGAAATGAAACAAAGAGAATCTAATGATGAATGCTTGAACTCTGGAGTAACTACTGATGGGTGATCACACCTATATGTTGGTGACATAGAGATAACTTTTGAAAGTGTTTTTTCAATCCAAACTTCCATTAAACATTAAAATGAAGACCTTGTAGTAGTTGAAGAAGAAATGAGATCAACTTCCCCATCACCACTTGAGCTTCATGAAGTTTGTCGAAGCAAGAAGGAAGAAGATGAGGAGGTTCATTTGCAAGAGCCTCATTTTCTTTAAGGGTCCTTAAATATGAATTAAAAGAAGATCCAATAGGCCCTTAGCATACTCCATGACACTTGAGCATTGGTATCAAATTCTTGTTGGAGAGCTACTTCCTTGGAGGAGCCATCCTTCCTTGAAGACATGGAGAAGATTCAAAGAGCAATGTGCAACATCAAAGGTAATTTCATGTATTTTATTTTTGATAGAAAAAATTTCATTGAGCTTATTGAATGGTTACATGAATCCTACTTGAAGAATAATGAAGTTATTCATAAACTCACAATTCAAAATGAGCAACTTCTTGAAAAGTTGCAAGACACTTGTTTTTCCTCCTATGTTTTAGATTGTCAAATGGTAGATTGTTTGAAGGATTCTCATGACATGGTGGATCATGAGAAATGTGTAAATTTGAATGTGCTTGATGTGTTTGAATATGAACTTGAAGATATCCAAACACTTGATGTGGTGGAAGAGGAACTTGAATTGTCTCTTGATGAAGATTATGCAATTTTTAAAGAATAGCATGATTCCTCTACATTGGAACCAATCTATGACAAAGGTTTCACACTTACGAAGGAGCTTCATGATACAACCCATATGGATCCTTCCCATGATGAAAATTATGCACTTTTTGATCATTTGGGTGAGTTATTTCATTCTCCTACATCCTACAATTCCATGTTTTGCAACATTAGTCTCAATGAAGTATGGGTGAAAGGGTTCTTTTTTATGGTGCCACGTGAGGAGTATGGAACTCCTAGATTTATTTTTTATGGTGACATGGTTGGAGCACATTATTATTTAAATTTTCAGAATCATCCTTTGTTACTTAATGATGATGCACATCTAAATGGATGCACCTATGATATGCATTTGAGTCACTTGAAGACTCATGGTTTTTCTTGCTCAACACTTGGTTCATTTGATGTTGGAGGAACTTCATCCAACACTGGGGTGAATAGATTTATAATTGGAGAAAATTTTGTTAACTGCCACATACTTTGTTATATCTTTATGATTCTCTCATTCATGGATGTATTGATGAGACTTCTTTGAGCCACTTGAAGTCTTCACATTTTACTTGCTCCATATTTGGTTCAGATTTTGGTGGAGGTTCTTCATTCACTTCTTAGATGAAAGAACACATGGATGATTATTATTTTGATGCATATTAAATTCTTTAGGAGCAGAATTATAGGACATGTGATCCTCACCTATGTCATTCGAGCATATTTGATTGGTCACTTGAAGCTTGTATGCACTTGGAAAATGGTGGTCTACTTACTTGGAGGTATAAGCGCTTTCATGATTTTTTGATGAGGCACCTCCTTGATGTAAATTTTTATTATATTGTTATTTACTTTGATGATATATATTATGTACTCATGATTCTTGTAAGAATTCATATAATAAAATGGGATTCCAAAACTCTCTTTCCTAATGGTATGGGTTGGAAAGCACTCTTAATTGTTAGAGTGCAATACAAGAAATGGGACCCTAAGATAGCTTTTAGTCCCATTGATTTCAAATTTTTGGGGAAACAAGAAGTATGGGAGATGGATTCCCCACTTAATAAAGTGATTTTAATCAGAGTAGTGCAGCATCAAGCATGGTGGTTCCTCTCGAAAATCTTCATTGGAATATGTACATACTACAGGAAGTTTGTGAAAGGGTTCTCCAAGTTGACTTCTCCACTCACTGATTTGACTAAGAAGGATTTCATATATGTGGTAGTGGATAGATTGACTAAGTTTGCTCATTTATTTTCTGTTACATCCTCTTTTAATGCTGCACAAGTGGCTGACCTTTTTTTCAAAGAAATCTTCATATTGCATGGGCTCCCCAAGAGCATTGTGAGTGATAGAGATGGTAGATTCATGAGTGCTTTTTGGCAATAAATTTTCATATTGGTGGGCACTAAGTTGACTCCAAGTACAAGATACCACCCCCAAACTTATGGACAAATAGAGAGGCTGAATAAATGGTTGGAAGGGTACCTCCAAAACTATGTGGGAGAACAGAAAAAAGCCTGGACAAAATGGCTACACTTGGGTGAGTTTTGCTACAACACCACCTTTCACATGTCAATAGAGAGAATTATATGGTTATGATGCACTTAAATTTTCTTATATGATATTTGGTGATAGTAGAGCTCCAAAATATAAAGATTGGGTGGAATAAAGCCAAGAAATTTTAAAGCTTTTAAAAGACAATTTGCAGGTTGCCCAAAATCAGCAAAAACAATATGCAGATAAACATGGAGAGGAAAGGACATTTCAGGTTGATGGTTTAGTGTATTTGAGGTTACATCCATACAAACAAACATCTCTCAAAATGAATGGAGCAGAAAAGATAAAGCCAAGATACTATGGGCCCTACAAGGTAATCCAAAAGATTGGAGAAGTAGCATATGAGTTGGAACTTCCGAAAGAGAGTAAAATTCATAATGTATTTCATGTTTCTTGTCTCAAGAAAGACATTGGTCTTAAAATTTTAATTTCATATACACTCCCTCCTTTGGATGATGAATTAAAACTCACACTTATTCTGGAAATTTTTTTGAAGACAAGGGAGAGAAGATTGAGGAGCAAAACAATCAAAGAATACTTGGTGCAATGGAAGGATATACCAAGTGAAGATGCCACATGGGAATAGGAGAATATTTTGCAGCATCCAAATATGAAATTGCTTGAGGACAATAAATATTGGGTGGTGAGGACTGTAATGTCCCCATTCAAATAATTGCATAGCAGGAAAATTCCATCAATCCTACTAGTTCCTAGCTTGGGTGGAAACATTGGGAAGTTAATAAGGGAGCTAATAAATGGTGTTTAGAAATTATAAGGAATAAATATATATTTAATGGATTTAATTAAATTAATTTAAGTGAAAAATTAAATGGCTATGGAGAATGGAGATACATGGAGACTATGGGGCCCACGCAAGCTAGAATTCCTATGTTAAATGGCATCCTCCTCTTGCAATCTTGAATCTATGGGAAGACTAATAGTTTTGGATGGATTATAAGGTTAATATAATTTTCCATATACTTCATAGGCATTAGACGAAATTTGGGGTCTAAAATGGGCCTTATAAC
>LPNX010991285.1:1395432-1435776 GCA_001517045.1 Pseudotsuga menziesii | reverse complement strand
AACTAATATCTTGATTCACTTTGGATTAGTAACCAAAGTAAATGATTTGTGTGTCACTTATTTTCATTGTGTGTTATGTTTTTTTTCCTCGTAAAAAATTTCACAATCCATGATATTAAAATGAATCATCTTGTTCAGAGGCAACTAGTGTCGTATGTTACATATCTTATCACTGTGTGCAATGATAGTTATCAACAGACACTCATAGAGATATGTCATTGTATCTAGGTCATACAAACTACCTAAATGAGTTCAAAATACAGGGTGTTTCATCAGCTAAGACATCCCCCCAGTAATATGTCCAAAAAGAAAGAAATGAATCCAAAATAAAAACATATGTATCATTTGATCCTATAGATAATAAAATTAGCAACAAGGATGTTCTGAGAGCACAAGTGATAGTTCAAAACATAAAATAAAACTTAACCAAGGTGAGGTCCTGAATCATTTTTTATTAAGGTTTCATTGTCTTGTTCCCACAAATTCCAGACAATGTTTCCCACTTGAAGTCCTCACTTTAAGAGAAGATCTGCCTATTCATTTATTTCCCTATAAATGTGGCAAAAGTTGATGCTCTGAAATAACCCACGTATACCAACCAATTCTTTAAAAATAGGGGCCAGATGGATATTCCTTGGCAAATTTTTAAGTCTCATCCACTCAACAACAAACATCGAGTCACCAAAGACTTGAAGAGTCTGAACACCTCTATTATGAGAGAGAAGCAAAATAAGCGTTAAAGCCAACAATTTGGCTCAGTTGTTTGATCACAATCCAACACCAACAACAAATTTCATCCAATGGTGATCTAACTAATAAACTATAGCACCAGCACCACCTATGGATAGCGGTCCCTGAGCAGACCAGTCGAAGTAATCCCAACCTCAATACTTTTCAATATTCTCCTCGACGACTCTATGAACTTTGGGGATCCCATCGTCCTAAGGAAAAGGATTGAGAATAGACAAACTGGATGAGATGATAACCTTCGGATCTGATACTTTATCTTCAAAAATAGCCATGTTACGAGTGATCCAAGTTCCCCGGATTAGTAACACAAGTAAAGCTTTATACTGTTTATAAATCAAGTTCTAAAACAATAGATGTAGAGTGTTTTGTAAGTTTAAACCATTCGAAAGAAACTTGATACTTGAAATCTGAGAAGAGAAACGGCACAATATGTTTGAAATGAAAGGGAAGAAAACAAAAAGATGGTCAATAGATTCATTGTTTTCTCTATAGAGAGGGCACTAGATCAGCCCAATCTTGAATTTCCTATCCATAACATCCCATACTGGTACTTTATTCGATCAAGCAAGCCACAAAAAAAGCTTCACCTTAAGTGGGCATTTGAGCTTCCAAATGACAGAAGAGCACCATAGAGTTTCTGGTACGTCCTCTTCCTCTCTAACAACACCATACCCAAACTTAGAGGTATAGACCCCACCTTCGACATTTCTATACCAAATAAATTCATCCACCTAATCAACCAATATAATATCACTATCATGAAGATAAATTATGTAACGTCCTCGACCCTCCGACCGGCGAAGAGGACACTACTATACGTCAAATCATCCGGGCATCTAGCCCCATGAACATAAAGATACATGCATATAGTGCTAAATCATGATACTTAAAAACATAAAACACATTACAATTCATAATCATTCATATACACAAAGGAAGTAAAACATATCAATAATCATTCATGCATATATAGATCAGAATTTAACCTATATATCCTAATTCATCAATGGTAAATATATAATTGCAGACACAAGTTATGCAAGAGTACTTATCTTTATAGACAACTTGTTCCGCAACCAGCTACGTCGCTGCAACATTCCACCCAACCATAGGCCCGCGTGCTCTTTAATCTCTCTGCAACGTTGCCACCCCTTAGTCGGGCATGATTCCCTAAGGAATAAGGAACTCACAGGCCTACACATAGCCAAGGATAACAACACCCCAAGGGTAGACAATTCATCCAAGCCAACACAGTTGGGTTTATCAAGTGAACAACGGATCAGCCAAGCCAACAAAGTTGGGTTTATCAAGCCATCCAGGAGCTGGGAAAGGCTAATGCTAAGCTGGTGCACCAACACCAGAACCAGACTGGCTTCTAGAACACCCACACACACCCAACACAAGGAAATCAGTCCTTTCTCTGCAATGCAGTCCCTCAAACCCTGATCTCCCTTCCAGTGTTATTTAGGGGTTGTGGAGAAGAAAACCAGCTCAGTGGCTCTATCTATGTGGTTCTCAACCACTAGGTTTATCAATCATCTCAGGCCCTCATTCCCCACTCCAAGGCAATCCATGGACAAAACCGCTGCATGCAAGCAACCAAACAACTAGACAAGCTTTACAGGGAAAACACAGCCAATCATTCGTGGACAAATAGTAGTCCGCAACACTATGAACCCTCAGCACTGATCCTTAATGCAATCACTGGAGTAACTGTACAGACTAGAAAATGGGAAGAGAGCAAAACTCCCAAACTATGTGGGATGGAAAAAGACACAGCTAAACACAATGTGGAACAAAATTACGATCACGACCCAGCAATAGAGTAGCAGTCTTTAGCTCACGATTCAACGATGGAAAATGACAGAACATTATGCAGCCTGGCAATGGTGGAAAAAGACATAGACTCTGCGTGAACAGAGGAAAGAAATCGATCTGCAAACCTTCAAATTTGTGAGGCAGAACTAGCATGCTCACAAGCCAACAACTGGTGAGGTAGAAAGGAACCGAACCCCACACAATGGAATGTGGAACCCTTTTCTCTCATCCTACGTGAGAGGAGAACGAACAGACTCTCGATCCTTCTCCCTAGTGGGCAGACCATCCACCACAACAAAGGCACGTCGTGGAGAGCGAGAGCAAGCGTGGGCATAGTGGTGGTTTTCCTTCCAGCCCATCATTGTCCCCCCACTAACAACAAAAAACTAAGGTGGTTTAAGGAGACAAAGAGGGTGGTGACACATGGTTTTCCCCCATGACTCAATGTTCAACATTCCCCTTCCTTACCCCTTTGGAATCATGCCCCTTCTCAATTTAGTTGCCGTGAACATAGCTGGTTGGTTTATTTAATAAAAATGCATGTTTACATTATGCTACCATTAAATATATGTCGTATGTCCCAATATACCATCAATGACCATTCCCAAAACAGAAACACAACATAACTGTTGAGCTCCAATCCACTAGTGCAAATTAGACGTTAAATTTATGTCAATCCGGAGTTTGTAGACTTAGAGGCATATCCCAAATATAGAGACTCAAAGCTAGACCTAACTGGAAATCTAGTTTACCTATGAAACAAATCTATTGAATGCTAGAATGCTGTGACTTTGAAATACAAAACCTCCCTTACGGAAGCAACTTCATTTGATCTCTGAGTTTAAACAGCAATTCATATGTGAAATATTCTGAGATGAAAACAAATTAAACCTAAATCCTAAAAATAGATCATGATACTCTGCCTATTATCTCACTATTGAAAACAGTCAATCATTAATTTCCCTTACAAGAAGACATTCGCAATGTATAACTGTCCTCAGTAATTCGACATTGAATAGGAAATGCACAGCAATTCAATATTGAATAAGCAATATAAACCATTCCTATAGCATGTAAACAATTAAATAACAAAGTGTCTAACCTTGTTCAAGCAATCCAACTCGTTCTGCAATGTATGAGTAATTAAAATGAAGAAATCGAATTCTACATGATTTAATAAAACATACCACATGCAACGACATAGAAAGATGTGTGCAGACTTGGCAAAGGAGGCCCTCCAATACTTCGTTTACACACGCAGAGAAAATCATAGAGCTCTAAACTTTAATCGCATTCACCATATCGAATTGGGCATACACAGTGATTTATCAAATCCACGGTCTTGATTTAAAAACCATACGTTTATGATCCAGGAGGTTTTTTTCATGTGTAAAATCAAATACTTATACAATCTTTAAAAAAAACTGGAAATGCTACAAATCTGGAAGACTCATAATGATATGCAACCCTCGAGATCCTCCATCAGATCCATCAAAATAGACAAAATCGGAATTGTCCTATTTTTATGCTAAGTGGTAGCACATGTGGTCATCTTTGACCAACATTGACTTGACACCTGTGAGAACCATATCATCTGTTCGTTAGAATTTTAACCATCCTTGGACATCAAGGATCTTTCTCCCATCTCTCAGTTTACGCCTAGCTGGCCTGCAAGTATCCAACCTAGGAGAAATTACGAGAAGTTAGCACATTCTGTAATTTTGAATAAAACCTTAATTTAAATGCCTTAAAAATATCATAATTCAATTTGTTAAGAAGCAACAACATTTATACCCTTGACCAAAGTCTTGTGGATGAAATTAAGGTTTTATGGATCAGTATGAAGGTTTATGGAGGAAACTGGAAGGTATTTAGATGGAAAAAATAGGTAAAAATGGTGCCCAACATCTCCCCCAAGAGGAAGTTGCTGCATGTCCTCATGCACAAAAAGTATCTCAAAAATTTGACCATGCTTATATCATGACCAAAATTTTGTTGCTGACCCTCTGCTTTTAATCTCCTATCTGAGATGATGCATCTGTAGAAGTTCGAGATGCATAAAGGACTTTTAGTTTCTCATACTTGGTTTTGTAAGTCTTCTTTTGTTTATACCATCTATATGCTTGCTTGGAGATTCGTGCCCTTTGAACTTTAAGTTTCCTGTTCCTTTCTTTTAACTTTTCATTCCTCAGTTCTAATTCCCTTACTTCTAGTTTCAATATCTTAATATTTTTACTGTTTTTGGAAGTTTTCTTCTTTTCCATATTCATTGGAGGCTGCACAGAATTGGTGTCCATCCCCAATTCTTCATTCTCTTGTATTGAATCTCCCTTCTTTTCTTCTTCCATAGTTTGTTTCTCTAAGAAAGGAGAAGTTGGATCATTTAATATTTCCTATCTTGGATGCTTTTTCTCTTCTTTTTCTTGCTGCTCCAAGAAGATATTGATTTTTTTAGTCTGCTTTATCACTTCATCTGAAATATTTTCAGTTTCTTGGGTATATTTTTCTTCATGGACCTGCCCTATCTCACATGTTAGATTTTCTTCTTGATTTTCCAAGGATTGTATGTATTCATACTGTTTCTGCTGGCTTTCATCATCCTCTTCTAGTGCTGACTTATTTCAAGCTTGTTGATGCTTCCTTGGCTTTTTCTTATAAGTGGTGAATATTTGATCTTGCTTTTGAAACTATCTTTCTTCTTTCATCACACTCTTGGTTCGTATCCTTCTCTGAGGTTGTTTTGAGCTTGTTGCCTCAAAGTTGTCTTCATCATCTGTGATCATCAACACCTTTCTTTCTTTCTTTTTCCCCTTAAGCAGTTTTGAGCTTGTTGCTTCAAGGTTCTGTTCTCCATCCTTGGGGTATGTTATCATCAACAGTTTGTCTTCTTTCAAACCTTCTTCAGGAAGCTCTTCTTGTTCTTCAAACTGGTTATGAATTAGAAATTCTTTCCATGTCAGGTTTTGCTTCTGTAACTCATATGTGATGATTATTTTGATGAGGCCACAATGGAAAAGGCTTGTTAATTTATCTTCTGCACGCTTTTGAACAGCCTTAGCCATCTTGGAAAGACTCTGTAATAAAAATTGGGGCATGTTAATCTCACAATCACCCCTTAGATGTTGCAATAGCTTGATATGGTAAAGATATACAATAATAAATCGACCTTCACAGGTGATGAATCTTTGGATGATATAGACTATTTCATCCCAGGGATGAATCAACCAGCTCCTTGGTATTCCCTTCTTCCATTTCACTGATCCTACCATTGACCTGCACAGAAAGGGTATCCATGCCTTCTCCTTGAATTGTTTGGTTTTAAAGAATCTCTCTCATTGCTGTGGTAAGCCAACGATCCGTGCCAAAATGTCTTCAGACAGTCTGAAATTCAAATTTCCCACTGTAGCCCTTTCTCCATCAAACGAATCAGCAAAGGCTAGACTAACATTATCATTGTGCCCATCAAACTTTTCAAAAAAAGTCACCCACTGTTTCTTTTCAAAAATTTCCATACATTTCTCATGAATATCAGTGGAATCGAATTTCTCTAGTTCTAGTCTAGATACCATTTTGTAACTTTAAGAGGAAAAGAAGTATGCAGCAGAAAACCTCAACTTTTCAACTTTTAGCTCTGTAAACATTTTCCTATTTCAAAATGATACTCTGAGACTAGAATTTCTATTGATCTAGCAAATTCTTTTGGCAAAAGATTTAAGTTTTACCTCCCCTCTGGCGTTATTGCTTCAAAATTTCTCCTGGGCGTATGCATTCTTCAGAAAGCTAGTTCCCGCATCCTTCCTCTATGATACATGCCTTCTTTTCACTATAAAATATTACCCCTATATGCCTTTGCATTATATAGCAATCGGGTCTGCATATGGAAGAGTGAAGTTTGGTTCAAAGAGGAATGACCATTTCGATATGCAATCCCAATGTCACCAATTTGCAATGCGATTTTCCAGGCACATTTATATATTTTCATGGGAGCATACAACCATGTCGTTTATAATCATTATCTGAGCATGCCACTTTTTTTATCCAATCACTAGTTCAGGTACAAATTTCTCAAGGAGAAAGATTAAAGGTAAGGTTAGAACCATTCCATCTCTATACAATGCGCTCCAGTTCCCTTGCATACCCCAATGTTTGATTAATGATCAAATCAGAAAATGGCTAAGAAGAAAGTGAAGGAGAAACACCAGTGTGTTTATCCAGCACTTCCATCTCCCATTGCTGTGAAATCTGTTGTATGAAATCTTCTTTGTTGATAGGCTTGGTGTAGAGTTTGAGCCGATGGCCATTGACCACAAATGTACGTGCTTCATCATCGATTGTTTGGAGTTTGACTGAGCCATTGTCATATACTTCTACAATCTCATATGGACCAAGCCAATGAGTTGTGAACTTGGCCTTGAAGTCTTTGAATTTTGAATCAAACAATAGGGCCCAATCACTGATGTGAAATTGTTTCTTTTTGATAAACTTGTCATGCCATTGGGCTCTCTGTTGTTGTATCAAAATATTGTGTTCTATTGCAGCCTGTCTCATCTCATCTAGTTGATTCAATTGTAGTATCCTTTCTTGCTGTGCTTTAGAAAGATTCATCCCCAAATCTACTGCTAACTTGAAGGTATGAATTTGAAATTCTTTCGGCAAGAGGACTTGCTTACCATAAATGAGCTGATAAGGAGAAAAACCAGTACTGTTTCTCCAAGTGATTCGGTATGCCAATAAAGCTTCAGTGAGCTTAGCTGACCAATCCTTCCTATGCATCTAGACAGTTTTGGTGATGATTTCTTCCAAATTCTTGTTTGTAGATTCCACCTGGCCATTGGCTTGTGGATGGTAAGGTGTAGATTTTATGTGCTTAATCTTGTACTTTGCTGCTATCTCCTGCACTAGTTTAGAAGTAAACTGTGCACCCTGATCAGTGACAATATCTCTAGGAACCCCAAATCTAACAAATATCTCTTCAAAAAGAAAGTTTACCACGGTCTGTTCTATGGCTCTTGGTAATGGTTTGGCTTCCACCCACTTTGTAACATAGTTGGTACATACTAAAATGTACTTCTTTCCTTGTGATGGTGGATGAATCGAACCAATGAAATCAAGAGCCCACTTTTCAAATGGTTCTATGAGGATTTGTGGTTGGAGTGGCATTTCATCATATCGGACTGGCTGTCCCATCTGTTGACAAGTATCACAGTTCCTAACATACTTCTTAGAATCCTTGAAAATAGAAGGCCAGTAATACCCCAAATTGAGTATCTTGTATGCTGTTCTTTTCTCTGCAAAATGGCCACCACACGGTTCATCATGACATGCTTTCAAAATATCTAAAACTTCATCTTGTCGTACACATCTCCTAATAATTAGATCATATCCCATGTAAAAGAGATCACCATTGACCCATATATGCCTAGCACTTTGTTTAATAATATTTTTATTTTCTTTAGATGACATAGATGGAGGTAGTTGTCCTGATGATAAATAGTTGGCAATATCAGCATACCAAGGAGTGATAACAGAAATTGAAAACAAGTGTTCATTAGGAAAACTATCTAAAACAGGAACAACCTCACCAGTATTGTGTAAGCGAGACAGGAAATCTGCCACTTGATTTTCTTGTCCAGGCCGATCTAAAACAATGATATTGAATTCCTGCATTAATAATAACCATCTGGTGATCCGACCATTAGTAATAGACTTACTCATCAAATATCGTAAAGCAGAATGATCTGTGTGGACAAAAATTTCGTAGCCAATAATGCAATGACAGAATTTGTTCACAGCATGAACTACTGCCAACATCTCCTTTTCAGTGACTGTATAATTCAATTCTGTAGGTGTTAGATTTTTACTGATAAAATAAATAGCATACGTCATGGTATGGTGTTTTTTTCCCAAAGAGGCCCCTATTGCAGTATCAGATGCATCAGTAGAAATATGGAAGGGCAATGTCCAATTTGGTCCCCTTAAAATGGGAGCAGTTGAGAGATTCTCTTTAAGTGACTGAAATGTAGATTGACAGTTAGTATCCCATTTGAAATGTGTGTCCTTTGAAAGTAATTTAAACAATGGAAGAACTATCTTACTGAAATTTGCAATAAATCTACAATAATAGCCTGCATACCCTAAAAAGCTTCTTACATCTGTTTGAGTTGTTGGTTCAGATAGATTTTCAATGATTTGAATTTTAGCAGGATCTACTTTTATTCCAGATGAAGAAATGTGATGTCCTAAAACTATCCCTTTAGTCATCATCATAAAACACTTTTCGTTGCTAAGGAAAAGATTTTGGTCAACACACCTTTTTAAAATTTTCTCCAAGTTTGCTAAGGAATCCTCAAAGGCACTTCCATGCGCAAAAAATTCGTCCATATAGACTTCAACACATTCATGAATTAGATCTACAAAAATGGCCAAGACTGATCTCTGAAAGGTAGCTGGGGTATTACATAAGCCAAAAGGTAAAACCTTGTAGGCATATGTGCCCCAGGGACATGTAAAGGTAGTTTTGTCCTGGTCCTCTTTTGCAATGCTAATTTGATTATATCCACTAAAACCATCTAGAAATGAAAAATATTATTTTCCAGCTAAGGCATCTAACACTTGATCAATAAAGGGCAATGGGAAATAATCTTTTAATGTTGCCTTGTTTAACTCCCTGTAATCTACACATATCCGCCATTTGCCATTTTTCTTAGGAACAACAACCAAGGGAGAAACCCATTGGCTGTCGAAGATAGGGTAGATAAATCCTACCTTTAATCACTTCTGCAATTCTTCCTTAACTATCTCTTTTATTATGGGGTTCATTCTACGTTCAGGTTGTCTGAGAGGTCTGATTTTATCATCTGTGTAAATGTGGTGAGTGCGTGTTTCGTGATGAATGCCTGGAATGTCAGTGTATTCCAAAGCAAATGCATGGGAATATTTATTCAATAAGGCTATCAACTGTTCTTCCTATGATGTAGTAATATGTGCACTGATATTCAAATGTTTTCCTGGACTGATTTCAACTGTTTTGCTTTGGACATCAATGATTGAATGAACATTAAAAATATCATGAAGTTCCAATGATAGATAATGTACTGTACAATTTTCCTAAAAATTATGTCCCAAAACTTGATCTGCTATAGCATACTACATGTCTCTTAATTCTTCATAAATATCAGGTTCAGCAATGAAGTAATCTAGCAAATCTTCGTTGTTTTCTTATTGAAAATCAAAGAAGTGATTGATACTTAGGACAGGCTGAATCACTTCTTATTCCTGACCTTTGGTCTCATTAATCCATGATAACTGATCTAATACAGAAGGTCGTTGGGCAGAAGGACAAAGTGTAATTTGTTTTCTCTCTGTCCCATGTGAAATGAGCATACTTCCTGATCTACACCCTATGAAAGCATCAGTTGTTGCCAACTAGGGTATGCCAAGAATCAATGGATTCCCTCCTAGATTAGACTTTGGTTGCAGCACTATAAAATCTACAGGATACTCCCAGGATTCTAAAGAAACAATGATATCTTCTAAGATCCCTTCAGGTGTGATTTTAGACCTGTCAGCTAGTTCCAAAACTGTAGTGGTTGGTCTAAGATTTTTCAAGTGAAGGTATTCCATTGTCTCTAGTGTCATGACATTAATGGAAGCACCTAGATCAATCAGTGTTTTTGGAATTGAAAAATTGTTAACAGTAATTGTGACCATTGGGATTCCAGGATCTACATACTTTTCAATAAAAACAGTGTTAGACATTAATCCTGCTAAATTTCCTACCACACAAATTTTTTATGGATTCTTCCTTCTTTTATTAAGACATAATTCCCTAACTGCTTTAGTATAGATTGGAATATCCTTTATAGCCTGCAGTAGGGGAATTTTAACACATACATTGGTTAACTCATTCAAAACATCAAAATCAGGTAGGGAGATTGAAAGTTTTTCTTTGACCAACCTTTCGGGAAAGGGAATGTATATAAAGTACTAATTTTTTCCCTTTTTTATTGTGATTTTCCGAGTGTGACTTTTCTGACTGTGATTTTTCTATATTTAATTTTTTGGGAATTTTCTCATTTTCTACTTGTTCTTCTAAAATAATAGGAGATTTTTTTTGTAAATTTTTTCCAGATCTCAAGTAGATGTTTTGAAGTGGGAGGATTGAGTAGGGGAGTGCCATTCCATCATCAACATTATACATGGGTTTATCCATTTTATTATTCAGATTTGGGATTGGCTGGGCTGGCAATTGTGTTGGTCGAGGTGGAGGCTGATTGGATGGCAATTGAAGCTATTGAGGTTGTTGGCCTAGTTGAGGAGCAAGATTGGGTTGTTGGAAAAATGGGTCTTGATTCTGCTGGTATTGGGGATATGCAGAAGGTTGTTGATAGGGATATAGATAGGCCTATTGATATGTCTGGTTACCATGAGTATACCCTCACCAATTTGGAGCAAATTGGGCTAATTGAGGAGACCAACTTTGCCAGGGCATGGGTGCACTCCATGAATTCTGAACAGGAGTTTGATAATTTGAATGAAACTGCTACATAGGATCTTGAGACATACCTGAAAATTGTGGCTTCCAAGGTCTTCATTGTCCCATAAAATAGAGAGACTACATGCTTTGATTATCCTCCATTCAAGCTGCCTGCAATTCTTTCAATCTGGGGCAATCATCAGTTTTTTTATTTGAAGTACATAAGCCACAAATTTGAACAGTATTTAAAGGACATTCTTTTAATGGGTGTTTCTTTCTACATTTAGGACAGAAAATAAACAGGGCTTGATCTTGTTGGTCCTGTTGTTCTTGTATTTTCTTAGTTCTTGATGTTTCGACCTATGTTCCTAAGGTACTCAATAGATCGGTCTTAAAATATTCTAACAGATTTCCAAGTTCAGCTCTGGATATGCCACTAGTTGCAAATTTAGTTACTTTGGAAGTTACATCCCTTTTCCCATTTCTAGCCTTTCCTCTTGAATACTTCTAACATAAGTCTTTTATCTCATCAAAGGGTAAATAGGAGATGTCACCTTTTCCCATAACATTCAAAATATCAAGGTATTATTCTCTTATTCCTTTTAAAAAGATGGTCCGAGTGATCTCAGGTGTCAAGGAATTGTATTTAGATTTCTTCAAGTTGTATGAGAATCTTTCTAGATACTCTTCCAAGCTCTCATCTTCCTGCTGAGACATTCTGAAAATGTCATCTTTTAAATCCTTTGATCTACAATATGCCTAATATTTTCTAAGAAAATTTTTTCTCATCTCATTCCAGCTAGTGGACAATCATTCTTTTGAAAGACCCGAAGGATTGGCATGACTCATGAAAGTGGATCGTCACGGAGATCAGCTGAATACACAATTGACTGACATGATTGTGCAGACAAGTGCCATGTTCAAAGGTAACGACAAACAACTGCCATTATTTGCAAAATGATTCCCCTTTCCATTTTCCCCATCATGATCGATGAGTGCCTCTTTTCGGTTTTACGAGTTCAAAGAGGGTAAAAAACACTCAATATAGCCTGTCAGAAGACAAGTCCAGTCCCAAATGTTTTACGAACCTGAGAGAAGATGGGTTCATTCCCAAAATGGGTCTCTCAATGTTTAACTTAATGAGTCCACTGAAAGAAAACTTGGTATCCTTCATGTTTAGAGAGTCTGAACGAATACAGAAGAAGACTCCATGGGGGTCCTTTTTCGTATGATTTAGTCTCTAAGGCCTGAAAAAGTATAAAATCATACCTTAGAGAACTCTTCTAGTCATGATTGGCTGGAGCATTCCTTTCTCGTAAATAGTACTCTCTAAACCGAGAAAGAGATAACCTACCATCAGATAGACGACTCTTCAAATACTTTAACGAGCGTGAAGAAGACAAGATCGCTCAACGATCTTTTCATATTTAGGGAGTCTGAAAAGGGTTTAAAGAGAACTCCATGAAGTTTATTTACACAATGTCACTTTTTATGAGCCTGGAAAGATTCAAAAATGGACTCGACTATGTTTTCATGTTTAAGGAGTCTGAAAGAAGATGTGAAAAGAAGACTCCATAACGTTTCTTTACACAATGTTGTATTTTACGAGCCTAGAAAGAAACTTGAACTAGACTCGGAACTTTGATACTAGATTTTAACGAGCGTGCTAAAGTGTCGTAATAAATTATCAATGACCTTTTCCATTTTGTGAAAGTACGAAAAAGCCATAAACAAAATTTCCAAATCTTTTACTAAATTCAACCTGCATACGACTCATAAACAAGTGTTAAATGCATCCAAAATCAACATTACGGGATTATGACAAATAGATTTCGACCAGAACATGATGTAATATCAAAAATATACTAAGTCAGACCCAAAAAATGTCTATATAAGGCAAGTAAATAGTAAAAAATCAAACATTTCACTATTTACCTCTTGGCAAAGAGCACTTGGACCATTTTTTAGCCAGATCTTCCATAGCTGATATCGGGAGTTTCCACCGTCCGTTTTCAGTCTCGTCAGTTGCAGGTAACCGCTAAGACCTTCTTCTTTCATTTCATAGCTTTTATTTTGGGATTTGATGGGGTTTTAGGCCTATTTGGCAAGCCCTAAAATCCTATTTGCGGGCACCGCGGCTACCCCTTGCAGGATAGGTGGTACCACCCGAGAACCGTGCCAAAAACAAGGAGGACAGGTGGTGCCACCACCTGTCTCCAACGGGGCACAGGCGGTGCCGGCCGTGGAGAAATTAAACCAATGATATATACAAAATTAGCTCATTCTTTTGATTTGTAATGATTCAAGGATGATATCGATGTATACCATTGTTGTTTTGGCATGTCTAGGCTTCCAAAATATGGTGATATGGAAGGAAAGAACACATGATGATGAGGATTCCACTACTGAAAGGAATCTGATTTGTATTGCCACACTCCGGAACTATGGAATTCTAAACTTCTTCTAGACACCAAGCATGGTGTCCCACGAGAGACTACTGGAACACATAGTGAGAATGTGGAATCTAGAACAACAGTATTTCAAGGTGGGGGCACATATACTTACAATGGAGGTAGAGGACATCTACTTCCTAACTGGTCTATCAAGATAGGGTGCCCCTATCTCACTGACAGGTTCCTGTGGCGGGGACATTACCACCAAAGAGCTCATAGATCGACACTGTGCACTAGGTACAGGCACATTGGGGAAGAAAATCCCCATCAGGGCAGTGACAGACAGGGCTCTATGGATTGTTCTGTTCACCATGTAGAGGGTGGCAGGGATCCAGGGTGTACATCAGGATTCCAGGGCACATATGTTGTATTCCCTAGAAGCAATGGCACCTATAGTGTTCAACTAGGTGCAAGCATTGCTTCCAATATTCAAGGATCAGCTAACTAAATGTCGGCAGGGAGAGCTAAAGCAATTCGGTTTTGGTTCCATCTTAGCTTGTTTCTTCTTTGAGCGGGTCCCCCAGATGAGGCCCCAGCTAACTTTTCGGATTCTGAGAGAACGGGACCCCCGCATGCTGAGGTGGGTCCAGATCATGGCTCACACAGGAGCAGGTAGGGGCAGAGTGAAGTTCGGTGATGCATTCTTCAGATGGCTGTGGGATCAGATGCTCATGGTCGAGGACTATTTCTATGCGGGCACATATTTTACAGGTGATCCTGACCTACTGCTCCCGCCTGGAGGGAAGTGGGGAGACATTGGTAAGAAACAAGAAACCCTAAAGATGAAAAATGTTTTGATGTTTTATATGTTTTATATTTTTTATGATAAGTGACAAGACTTGTTTGTCTTCATGCAGATGTTGGAGCAGTGAGGCCTGGAGGAGCATCTCCATTAGACAGTCGAGCCGGAGCTCACTTCGTGCAATAGGGTGATGATATCACCAGGGATTTAGAGGAGAACCTCGAGAGGTTGACTCTGAACATCCCAGATGCTGACATATACGACCTCCCAACTAGATATCAGAGATCTACGGCAGGAGTACCAAGCCGATTCAGCAGGCTACTTCGTAAGGTGGCTCGAGCTGTGATGTGCTATCATCTAGTGGATGAGACATGTATATTGAAACATGATAGCTTCAGGATTTTGTATGATGATTTTTCCTGAAATCCTACATGCTTCAGATGAGGTCTCGGGAGCTATTTTTTGTAAAAAATTTCGTATATATATATACAGACTTTTACATGATGTTTATATGTTTCAAATGGATGAATGCATTTTTTGTGAGTTCTATGTGTCTTTAAATGTTTATTTACAATGTACCATGTTTGATTAATGTCATGAATGGGCAATATGCCAATCTAGGATGTAATTAGCCAATGAATCAGCAACTACATTATGTTCCCTAGGGATATGCCTATATATAATGGTTCCAAATGATCTTTCTAACAAACGTACCCTTCGAAAGAGGCAGAGGAGCACCGGGTTCCTAATGTTGTAGATATGGTTTAAATGACAAACCACGAGCTGAGAGTCCATCAAAACTACTAGATCACGGACATCCTGGGAGGCAGCTTCAGTCAGAAGACCGATGACTGCTTCATACTCGGCGATGTTATAAGTAGAGGGACCTAAGCAAACCACTCCTGAACTGACCAAATCTTTAGCTGGGGAATAGAGAACCCAAGCAACAGAGGCTAAATTCAACATGTGGAAGCAAGCACCATCAGTGAAGCCATAGAAATCCATCTGCATCACCAAAACATGGTATAAACAGATGCGGGCACCAAAACTCAAAACCATCTTGAAAATACTGAAAACACACTGAAAGTCAATCAATATACATATATACAAGATACCATCCAAGAATACTTAGGCATAGTACCCTTTTAGGTACAACCCATTGCAAGGTTGCCCCAAAGGGATTCCATCATAATCTACCAACTCATAGGCTCCTTTCTCTAACACCTTGGAAATAACGAAAGGTCCATACCAAATAGACTCGAACTTACCCTTTCCTAGCTTGTCATATCTCTGGTCATAAGTCAAAACTAGGTCACCCTCATTGAAAACACGAAGCTGGACGGATTTATCATACTGCGCCTTGACGCGTTTCTTATGTGCATCATTAGCCAAGGCAGCATCTCTACGAGTCTCATCAAGGTTATTCAAGTACAATAATATCGCTTCCTCTACGGAAGTGTCTGGGAGAAGTTTGACGGCAATTTGTAAAGATGGAATCTGACATTGGATAGGCAAGACAGCTTCAAGTCCATAGACAAGCTGCAATGGTGTGAAACCAGTAGTTGTTCTCACGGAAGTCCGATAAGCCCAAAGAGTGGAAAAAATAATGAGATTCGAATTGGATTTATGATCTCCAACCATCCGACGAAGCATAGTTTTCAAAACCTTGTTAATGGCCTCTACCTGACCATTAGCTTTGCGGATAATATGGCGTAGAGTTTTCATGGTGAAAACCTAGATTGGCACTCAATTCCTCCATCATTTGATTACATAAATGGGATCCATGATCAGTGACGATGGACTGCGGAACTCCAAATCTACCTATGATATGATTGAACAAGAAGAGAGCAGCAGTCTTACCAGCTTCTACATATGTAGGCATGGCCTTATCCCATTTTGTAAAATAATCCACGGCTACAATGATGTAACCATGCCCCTCGACTGAGGTAGGTTTACAATGCATGAAGTCAATCCCCCATTTAGAAAAAGGGCCAACGACATTGACGGGGTGAAGCGGAGCAGGATGGGTGCACTTTTTGAGATAAAAATGTTGGCATGGTGGGCATTTCTTAACAGCCTCATGACAGTATTTAAAGACAGGAGGCCAAAAGTAGCCAGCGTGAAGAATTTTTTGAGTTGTAGCCATCCCAGATAAATGACCGCCACATGCTCCAAAGTGGCAATCATTTAGCACATGTTCAGCCTCCTCATGAGTGAGGCATCATTGGAGAATGGAGTCAATCCCACGTCTATACAAGGTATCATGCAATATGAGGTAGTATTTCGTGTGGTGATGAATGCGGTGACGATCATCGCGAGATAGATGCGGCTGAAAATGTTGGTTCTGGAATATTTCACCAGCGGAGTCGCCAGATTTGTTGATCAGAATATTTCACCTCCTACGGACAGCAAGGTGTTCCGCTGGTCTGAATGGTTTAGATCCAGAACAAATAGATCACAGAGGCTGATAGCTCCCCCTAGACACTGTAGATATCTAGAATACAAGGCTTTGATAGTTCACCTGTGTACCTGTGAAAGAGTTGAACATGAAACAGATCAAAGCAACTAGAATATGATCTACTAATCTATGCTAGTGACTAAGGAATCTAGCAATATATATATGAAATCAAACATCAACAATATATATGGACAAAAAATCAACTTGCATTAGAAATATGAAGAAGTTTACAACCAAGCCTTAGTGTTGACATGCATCTCCATGAAACCAGCTCGTCATCCCCAAAAGCTCTGACTCTACCTCTCTATGCTCTCTCCAAATGATCTTGGGCCAAGAATCAGTCCAATAGCATAACAATACCTTCAATGTTCTCTCCTCAACCATGGATATGAGCTCATATATATAGGGCTTTAATGGATAGATATGGTTGAGAAATTAGTGGGTGAGGTGGCCTCTAAGATCCTAGGATGAGGGATCTCGAGCTCAACCAACCCAGAGTAGTAGGGATAAGGGATATCTCAAGGCTTATCATCTAGAAGCCTCGAGAAGCTTCTCTTTTTCCCCTTTTACCCAAGGTACCGTGCTTCTCCTTCTTTGACAGAGCGGTTCTGGTAATAACTGCCTATGGACCAAGGGTGACAGGCTGTGGCACCGCTTGTGGACAACCGATGAAAAGCAGTGCAAATAGGGGTACCGCTCCTGGATAAGGGACGATGAGCGATGCTGGGAATTTGTATGCTAGACTGATAAGAAACCATTTAGTCTTCACTCGAGAGGCTGGGATTCAGGACAAGTAGGTATGTAAAAGGTCTTATCACATGATGGTGACAATATTTTGGTATAACAGGACCTCAAGGAAGATTCTTATTGTTGCTACAACTGTCGATTAAGCAACTAGTCTATGAAAAGGGTATCCTAAAGATGGACAAAGAGTAGTGGACTCTGGTGTGTGGGGGATGTAGGCACTGTGAGAGAAAGGGGGGAAATGCATAAGGAAGGAAGGGGTAGATGGGCATGAGTTTTGGTGAGAATGTAAAGGTCACCGAAAAAACAAGTGGTTGTACAAGGGGAGGAGCAAGGTTTCGAGAAAAGAGGCAGAGGATGGGAGAAGGTCCTGCTGAAGTCGAAGTGCGATATCGTGAAGAAAAAACACACAGGATGAAGCGACCTTTTGTGACGACGAGGATATACAGGCCCAAGATACACCCGAAATAATGATAGGATCGAACCCCAGCAGTAACGTTCTACTTCTCCATGCACTACTCCACCACAAGGAAGGAACATGCAATCTACATCGACTTGCCTAATGTATCACCAACAGTCTAGTAATAGAGCACCAGCAGAAGGAAGAAGGTCCAGAATGGCAGGAGATTAAATGAAGTTACTGATATTTAATGGAAATGGCACCGATGATCCAGAGCAGTATTGGTTCTTATGTGAAGCGATCTGGACTGCTCGACAAACTATCGATGATGATGTCAAGAAAATTTAGCTAACCACCACTCTGAGGGGCTGCGCATTGGAATGGTTTATGAGATTCACATGTGTGCCTCAGGGAGCAACTGAAAAAATATTGGATGAGATAAGAACAGGGCTATTTGAGGAGTTTAAGAAGCCGAAGTCTAAATCTTAGTACATTACTAAATTAAAAGAGACCAAACAATTCCCCAATGAGACGATTTGGGATTTTGATCAGCGATTTAAGACATTGATGGCTTGGGTCAGTTTTCAGATGAGCGACGTTCAACATAAAGCATGGTTTATCGCGATGCTTGTCCCACATATTCGACAACCATTAATGCAGTGAAATATTGCAACACAGAGCGAGGCTCTGGAGACCGCGATGAAATT
Source organism: Pseudotsuga menziesii (assembly GCA_001517045.1). Taxonomy (NCBI): domain Eukaryota; kingdom Viridiplantae; phylum Streptophyta; class Pinopsida; order Pinales; family Pinaceae; genus Pseudotsuga; species Pseudotsuga menziesii. The sequence goes on along the minus strand of LPNX010991285.1, from coordinate 1,417,228 downwards.
GGAGCAATCTCTAGTAGGGGAAACCATTGTTGGAATGAATCAGATTCAGGCGCAGTTGGCCAATTTGACGTTGCAATTGCAAGACATCAAAAAGACCAAGGAAGATCGCGATGATATTTGGTGCACCCATTGCCATGCAAGTAGACATACCAAGGATACCTGCCCGAAATTTTAGAACTATTTGCTATCAGGAGCCCCTAATCCGTTGAGTGGTGTTGGTGCACCATGGTGCTGCATCTGTCAGGTCTATGGGCATCAACACGAGAACTGTGATTACATGCAAAAGATGGTTACAAAAGCAAAAAAATTGTACTATACATTTTGTCAGTCAGTTGGACATGACGACAAAAATAGTGGTGCTTATGATTTGCTCCAGGAAAGGACGTATGATTCATACTTTGTGAAAGGGGAGGACCCCCAAATAGCACAAGCACAGCCACAAGTAGTACAACCAGCAGCACAGGTACCATATACACCACCGCCTCCGTTGCAGTTTTTCCTTGCGCAACCACAGAAATAGTTTATAGCGCAGCCGTAGTTCACACCACAGCTGCAAATGGTGGTGCAACCACAGTATAACTAGGCACCGTGACTCCAGTATAATCAACCAAAATATGTTCAAGCCGCACAATACATCCAACAGCAACCCAACCCACCATAGCAACAAATGTCCCAACCATAGTATCAGCAAGGAGGATTCCGAGGAGGATTCCACTGAGGCTTCAGAGGTCGAGGAGGAGGATTTGGCTGCGGAGGAGGACGAGGTCATGAATCAGTCCAGTGCTACACCTGTGGGGTAATTGGGCATTACCAGAGGCAGTTCCCTCATGCACAGTGCATATACTGTGCAGCCAGTGATCATAATGTTAAGGTTTCCCTCAATTGATTGAAAAATGGTAGGCAAGACAAATTCCTCAGTTACAGAATGCACAGAATCATAATCAGCCTGCATTCCAAGTACAAAACCAGTCGATAATGTAGAACTAGGCCCCACCGTAGACTCAGACTAAGAAGCTTCCTCAGATACAGAACCAACTGATGAATCAACCATTGAATCAGAACTCGCCTTTAACCTAGGGATCGGCATTTGCCACTATTCAGGCTGAACCACGGATGAAGGATGTCGATGTTGGGATTGTCACTCGCGTTGGTACACCAACTGGAGATGATGGACCTCGGCTACAAGTTTGTCTCACTGGTAAGAAGAAGGTCACATTTTATATTGCGACAGAGAAAGATACCTTCTTTGACGCAAAGAATGAAATTAGGAGAAATCCGAGTAAGTTACCAATTGTTGATATGCCATTTGCTTTTGATCCATCTATAGAGGCAGGACCATTGCGGAAATATGGTACCCTACGCAATTTATTTGAGAGTTGTCTATCACTGGTGAGGGACTTGGATGCCCTTGTCGAGCTTGAGACATTATTGCACCTCCCAGATAAGATAGTGAAGGATTTCGCTATGAATTCCTTGCAAAAAAGGAACACGGGCAAGGAGATGAGGATGAATGTCCATATTGGAGATTATGAGGTTGACTCGGTCATTTTAGACCTTGGATCAGATGTAAACATCATGACTAAGAAAACCTGGCAATTGATGGGAAAGCCAACATTGGGATGGTCGTTGGTACACCTGCATTTAGCAAACCAAGCAAAGGTTCAGCCCATTGGTCGTGTTTCAAACTTGGTTGTCGACATTGAAGGTATGAAAACACGTGCTAAATTTGACATGATATAAGTTGTAGGAGATGGTGGTTCCTATCCCCTGCTGCTAGGAATTGGATGGGCTAATGATAGCATGGAAGTTATCAACTTCAAAAAATGTGTTATGACATTTGAAAACCAGGATGTTAGGGTCATTTCTCCTATGGACCCTCAGGAAGAACGGTGATATATCGAACCAGTAAAGGATGAACTCGAGAGAAGTTGGGATCATGCTTATAACATCTCCAAGGACTATATCCATCCTACTGTCGATGGCGAACTTGGAATGCGTAGCACAAGTTCTACGTCCTCCGACTCTGACGATGCTCTAGAAAATCGGAAGAATCGGTTGCATGAGGTATCATTCAGAAAGTGCGGGTTGATTACACAGTCTCTCCGACATGTTGCGACTGAGACTGTCGATTTGCCCATTTATGAAGGACTGCCGGGAGTATCTGAGTTCTTTCAAGAATTTGAAGAAAAAATGTTTGAACCGCAAAGGATATTGGCTCTTGATGTAGCACTAAAGGATACTCCAACTCGATGGTGGGCGACACACAAACAGACGATCCATGACTGGGAGCAGTGCCACAGGTTAATGATGGTCTGCTTTGGTAACATAGAGGTCTATCATGCTGGGAGATATGATGGACTAAATGACCCCACCAGTCATTTGATCAAGTGTCATACTTTATGGACATCGTAACCCACAGATGAGTGGGTTCATGCTTTTGTTCATACTCTAGAAGAGATGCCAAGATCTTTGTATGTGGTAGCAGACTTGCGCAGAACCATTACCACTTGGGAGGAGTTGTCTGTTTCCTTTGTGCAAACGTTTAGCTTCCAGGACGCCAACCCCAAGGTATGTAATGCTTTACACATTATCCATGATGTAGTACTAAAATTCATCCATGTTGCATACGTCGTTGATCATCATGCAAATTACTCCATCCAATCCATGATGACGTGCTACAACTTGTTTGGGGAACCTGAAGATGACTACGAGCTATGGAATGTTAATATTCCAGAGTCCGAAGGAAGCCGTGGTGTCACAGCTCTCGACATACTGACGGACTTGATGAACCAGCCGCTAAGGATTCAGAAAGTTGACATTGGGACGGCAGAAAATCCTAAATTTTCTAATGTCGGAGACTATTGGGGTAAAGAGACGATGGCCAAAATCACAGATCTACAGCATGAATTCCAAGGCCTTTTCCCAACATGATTTTTAGAGATGAAGGGGATACTCAGCGACTTGGGGGAAATGAATATTCCACTCAAGCCAGATGCAAAACCAGTCTGCCAGAGGATGTATAGACTAAACCCGTGATGCAAGGATCATGTGAAAGCTGAGATCAATAGGATGCTCGAAGCTGGGATCATTGAACCTATAGAAGAATCAAAGTGGATAAGCCTAATGGTGGTCCAAGATAAGAAGACTGGTGAAATCCGCATTTGTGTCGATCTGAGAAAGTTGAATGATGCGTGTGTGCACGATCCATTCCTGACCCCTTTTATAGATGAAGTCCTAGAAGGTGTAGGTGGCCAGGAGGAATATTGCTTCACATATGGCTTTTCAAGATACCACCAGATCCGGATTGTGAAGGAGGATCGCCATAAGACTACATTCGTCATCGAGCAGGGCTATTTCCAATATATCATCATGCCATTTGGGCTAAAGAATGCACCTGCTATATTCTCCTGCGTAGTTGTCACTGTATTTAAATATTTTAGTCAAAAATTCCTGTAGGTATATATGGATGACTAGACCGTCTATGGCCTGGTTAAAGACCATATGGACAATCTACGATTGATGTTGGAACGGTGTAGGCAGCATCAAATTGCATTGAATTCAAGAAAATGTATTTTTTGTGCACCCTTTGGCATACTACTTGGGCACATTGTATGCAAAGAAGGTATATTGGTCGATCCGGCAAAGATTGCGCTGATCCTCAATTTACCACCACCGACGAATATAAAGATGCTTTGGGAAACACTAGGACATACGGGCTATTATCGCAAGTTTATCAAAGGATACGCTGCGATTACAGCTCCCATGGAAAAGTTGTTGAAGAAATATGCTACGTTTGAATGGACTCCAGAATGTCAAGGAAGCTTTGACACCCTAAAGGCCAAGATGGCCTCTGCACCAATACTAGTTTTTCCTGATTGGAATAAAGAATTCCATGTGCATGTTTATACTTCTTCTACTGCACTGGGGGTTGTTCTTATGTAGCCCTGTGAAGGTGACTTGGATCATCCAATAACATATGCCAGTAGAAAGTTATCATTTGCTGAACGAAATTATACCACGACCGAAAGGGAAGCCCTAAATATGGTTTATGCTCTGCAAAAGTTCTAGAACTATTTGTTGGGAGGACATTTCAATAATTTCACAGATCATTCTGCTTTACAATACCTATTCAATAAGCCTATGTTGGGGGGGAGAATCTGTAGGTGGTTTCTTTTGTTCCAAGAGTTTGATTTTGAAATAGTGGTAAAGTCGGGACAGTTGAATGCTGGCCTGGATCATCTATCATGTGTAGAGAATGGTGAATAACCAACCAATATTGATGATGGCTTGCCAGATGTGCAATTGTTTCGAGTTGAGGTCGCAGATGATCACTATGTGCTAATTATTCAGTTTTTGTCTACTGGTGTCGCCCTAGCATACATGTCGATTAGCCAAAAGAAGCAGTTGGTCGTAAAAGCCTCTAATTTTCAACTAATTATTGGATAGTTATATAAACTTGGACCAGATAAAATATTGCGACGGTGCGTCTTACCGCATGAGCAAGGTCCCATTCTAAAAGACACACATGCAGGAATCACGGGAGGTCACTATGGAGGCTATGCTACTGCATGAAAAGTGTTGCATGCTGGGCTATGGTGGCCCACATTGCATTATGATGCCGCAGACTATGCAAGGAGCTGTGATGTCTGCCAACGGGTTGGTAAACCATCGCGAAGGGATGAGATGTCGTTGGTGCCGTGGGTGACTCTGCAACCATTTGATAAATGGGTGGTAGACTTTGTGGGTCCTATCAATCCACCAGGTAAGTGTACTAGTACTCGATATATTATTACTACAACTGACTACCTGACTCAGTGGGCGGAAGCTGCACCAGTCGTTGATTGTACCATTGCAACAGTAGCACGGTTTATTTTTTAGAACATTGTGACACGATTTGGGTGTCCTAGAATCTTGATGAGTGATCAAGCCAGTTATTTTTTCAACCAGACGGTAAAAGCACTAACTGAAGAGCTCCAGATACAACATAAGAGGAGTACACCATACCATCCATAGGAAAATGGTACTGTTGAGGCCTTCAACAAAATTTTGGAGACAGCGCTGAACAAGGTATGTAACAATAACCGCAATGACTAGGACTTAAAAATTCCTACAGTTCTATGGGCCTATCGCACTACTTGCAAATGGAAAACAAATCCAACACCATTTAAGTTGGTTTATGGGAAAGAGGCAGTCATGCCTATGGAGTATATCATTCCCAGCTTGCGCATTTCCACAGTGACGAGCATGGATGATGCAGAGGCATTAGAAGAACGTGTTGCGTAATTGATTCAACTTGAAGAAGATCATTTCATCGCAAGCTTCCAGCAACAGGTAGCGAAGGATCGACAGAAGGCATGACATGATTGTCATATTAAGCATAAACAGTTTGTGATAGGAGATTTGGTGTTGTTATATGATAGTAAATTCATCAAGCATCCAGGTAAGTTACAAATGCACTGGTTAGGTCCCTATCTTGTTCAATCCATTACATCTGGCAGTGGAGTTCAATTACAACAATTAGATGGCGCAAAGTTGTTGAAGCTCATTAACAGGAGTTGCTTGAATCCCTACAGAATAGGGCCGATGATGCACACCACATGAAATATTGAGGAATTAAAAAAAATCAAGATTTTAGTTCAGCAGCGCAAGGCAAGCCCCGAGGGAGAGGTTGCACAGGGTTAAAATTGTTAGTGGTAGTCGGTTGACCAGTTGCGATAGTTGCAGGGCTGTGGGGTGGTCAAATCAAGTAATAAATGTAGGTAGTTAAACCAGTTGGCTGGTAATGCTTGTTGAAGTGACCCACGTTAATGGGTGATCCGACCATTATAAGCATAAGATCATTGGTAGATTTGGCATCATTGATACCCGATTTAGTAATAATGGTGAAGTTAGATTTGGTAATGATGGATTTGGATTGTAAGTGGCTATAAAACACCGTGTGGGATGCGTCAAATGGCATTATTCAATTTCGAGATCAGAGGTAGAAGGTGAATTTTGTGGAAAGTGTTGAGTGAAGTGAAGTTTGAGCTATTGAGTGTATTTTCCAGTTTTTAGGGGTAAGGGATGTTGAGCAGCCTTGACGCTATTGAAATTTTGAGTCACTACAAATCCCTCATTTGGCCCATGGTTGTGGAAGAAGAAATCATGAGTATGCCAGTGGGTTCGTCATCCATTCTTAAGCGGAAGAGGCAGACTCAGAGACTCAGTCCTACACCACCAGAGAAGAGGCAAACTCGCATGTCTACGAAGATGTGTGGAGAAGGCACTGCACAAATTGGGCCGTTGAGATCAGGAGCTGTTGAGTTCACGGTACCCCAGGGTGTCTCGGTGCATGATATTTTGGGATGCATTGCTCCTGCGTGTCTAGGAGCCAAATCACGGCAGATGTTGAAGAATTAGAAGTACCCGCCCAAGTTGTCAGCACTGCCAGAAGGGATGATGTTCTCAGTCGATATCATACCTGTGTTGATCAGGCTCAAGTTTGATGATCATGACCTGCTTTTACTTAAATATGTCCGGGGTGAGCCATATGAATCCATCCATACGGCACCCGGTGGCCCCATTCAGCGAATTCTGAAACCATGGGCCAGTGGGTTAGACAAGTCTGGGTTATTGGGGCTCATCAATATGCCCCATTTTGGCCATTTGAATGAAGCACATGCATGTGTCAGGCAATTGTTGGTGTGTTTCCATGGAGGGATGCTTTGGCTGAATACGTCGATCCCTATCACCGTCGACTTGATTGCAAGCATTACTAGTTTTCCTAAGGCTGGGGAGGACCCAGCGCAATATATTCGCGGAAGAGATACGGATAAGAAACTTGCGAATCAGCTGAAGGAGCACTTCGGTTTACAAAGGGATGGTCGTGCTTATCACATTGACAGTATTAACTCACAGATGGTGTGCATTGGCACAAGAATTCTGGCCAGCAAGGTTGTTCGTGGAAATCCACCAGTCCAATGCAATTCGGGTGTTGTCGCATGTGCCTAGAAATGTGCTGAGGGGGTACAAATGAATTGGTCTTTATTTTTGTTGAATTAGTTGGTCGAAGATGTGCTTGTTGCTCAGACTGGGAAGCCCTTTTCTTATAGTTGGATTTTGATTCTCATCGCTCTCGTTGCTTGGATGGAACCTGAAGACTACTAACCAATGGTGGTTGAGGCAGTCAAGGTTTGTCATGGTACCCGCTATTAGAACCTATGGTGGGTCGAAGAGCCTAGTCGCCAAACGAACTGTGCTATTCATTTCTGTATCTATTGGGAAGTGCTACAGGCTGCTGTTGTTGTTGTTCCTAGAGTTTCTCCCTACTTCACGGCCAAGTATCAGCAGATCATTTGGTTTGCTATTGGACCCCACTCCATTCATATTCAGGCCAGGTGGGACCCTAATCAGCAGTGGCTACCATTGCCTTATAAAGTCACCACGGAATATTTGGATGCCATTGTGCAAGATTGGCCAGGGGACTGGCGCATCCTGGTGAGTCAAGAGGAGTTAGATAAGGAGCTACCCCCGAAGGTCCCTGAAGACCCTGCCTCGCAGGAATTGAGCACCCATGACTCCGACAATGAGTCATCGACAGATCCTGAAGATGCAGCATAGTGTATGTGGGAGGATACTCGCACCAAATGGTGTCAGGAGTACGAGGCGAGCAGTGGTACCAAATCGAGGATGGAATACCAGCTGTAGTGACTTATCAAAACCGCCATTGATTCATCTATGGGTGCGACTACGGTGATCCGCGACTCAAACCATGAAGAATTTGGCATGGTAAGAGATAGACTAAATTCCATTTTTTATATTGTTTCCAAACAACCATTGACAAGACCTCTATTGCAGGATATCTCGTCAATCAGCACTCAGCCCCGGGCTAGGAATGTGCAAGTTCCCCTGATTACGATCGACGCCGGCAATGAAGAAGTTCACCAGTAGCTGCACCCAATCCAGAGCGTGACTTTGGATCTGAACAAACTGTCAGCTATAGCATTGGTTGAGTTGCAGCATGGCACCGCACTAGAATTGGTGACACAGCAAAAAGATTTGGCTGAGGGCTATGTTGAGTCCTGCAATACCGCTAAGAGGCTGCAAAAGGAAGCAAAGGAGCTGCACCAGGTCCACGTGCAGTTGGCAGAGGAGAAGTTACAAGAAATAAACCAGTTGAAGGAAGGACGAGTTGCAGCGGAAGGTTTCCTAAGAGATTACCAACCTCAAGAAGGCGCAAGACAACCTGATTGTTGAACAGGTGCAGCTGTGTGCAAGGTGCAGCGAAGTTGAGCAGGCTATTTCTGATGCCTTCCAGAACATTTTTGACAACACCACAAGGCTCACCCCAGTCAAAAAGGCCAAGCGATTGGGGAAAACTATAGTTCATCTTCACGATAATAACTTGTTGCTCCAGGCCTAGGTACAACCCACAACGCCGCCAGAGCAGGTTGCAGAGCACAAGACCTCCATTGAAGAAATTGCTACTCAGTTCGGCACCATGGAGCAAGAGGATAAAACTGTTATGGAGGCAACCACACAATTTTGGAAAAGTATTGTTCAGGATGAGCAACTTGATAAACTAACTGTGCAGGTGCAAGAGGCAGAGAGCCGACTGACAACCCTGAAGACGTCACTGAAGGCCATATCACTGATGGTGCAGATCACTCGAGCCACAGAGCTGAAGGACCTACAGTAGTGAGCTGCCCGAGCACAAGAACGCCAACAAAAGCATCATGAGCAGCTTGATGAATTCCAAGAAATCGGTGGCCAGTTGGTTGTTAACGTCATCACCATGCTCCAGGTCGTTCAAGAGAATCGACAAATAGTCGACAGCAAGGCTAGTGGGGAGCACCCCGTCCAGCAAACTTTGACTAATTGTCAGAGTATCACTAGTAAAGGCCAACTGCAGGTTCATGAAATTATGCAGCAATTTGAAGATTTTAAGGATAAGACTTTGGCACACACCCTATCAACTTGACGTGGCTCGAGGGTGAGCCGTAAAACTATGTTGGGGGCTTGTTGGCAAGGGGTTTGGGCTGAGTGAGTTGCACAGTGTCGTGATAGCTACGCAAGCTCACGCGGTACCGTGCAAGGGAAGATTGAAACGATAAGAGGAAGAATAACCTCTTTTTTGAAAATTGTATGTATATTTTGACCAAGTTTTGTTGCAATAGGTCAGTAGCGGTTAGAAGTCAGTTAGTAGTGGACCCTTGATGTAAAGGAATCAACCTATTTATAGATCTATTTTGGGGCAATTGAAGAGATTTGTATTTAATGCAGTTGTGAGCGATTGTATGTGATTGTATGCGCGATTGTATGGGATAAGATCTCATGTGATCTGTTTTATGGAGAATTTTATGTCTTAACTATTATTTTATCTGAGTTTCTTCCTAGTGTATGCAGTCTTCGGTTTTGGAGAAGAATTGTGTAATGCAGTACATTTGCGCAAGATTAATATATGATGTGATGATTATGGCTCAATTCTTGTCTGTTGTTATAGATCTATTATGATGTTGTGACTCTATTTTGTCACAATGACATAATATAGTCTCTTCCTTCTATATCAATGCGATCTGTTGTTTTTAAGTTGATGCAATCTATGTTTCTGTAACTTTTTGATGCGCTATGATGTTCCATGAATAATGTTGCGATATTTTGATATTGTATGATGATCGCATAAGTTATGGTCTCCCTTCGTCAGATCCCCATATCCTCCTCTCCCACTGTCGAAAACTCGATTCTGACAGCTCTCCCTTAAACGCTTTGAGTGAGACCTCATCTGCTTTCCAGACATTGCTGAGCAGGGTAAAACCTGTTTGGGCTGGTGCTTAGGGATATTGCGCTACAGGGCATCGACAGAGTGGGAACCCCTGTCGACGAATCTTTGTTGGTGGGTTTTTCCAACAGATGGTGGAGGAATAGAGAAATCATGGAAACTAATTCCATGGGTAATGTTGGGGGGACTGGATATACTCTGGAAACTCTAACACAACAGAGATTAGTTCAACCATTTCAAATAACTGAACAATGTCGATCAATTTCATAACTCTCGATATAGGAGTCGGCGGTGTCCTCACTAATGTCTATGGACCCCAACTCCTTCCTAATAAAGTGGTAATGCAGGGGGGACTGGCTATACTCTTGAACCCTAACACAATAGAGATTAGTTCATCCTTTTCAAATAATTGAATGATGTCAATCAATTTCAGAACTCTCAAGATAGGAGTCGGTGGTGTCCTCACTAATGTCTAAGGACCCCAACTCCTACATTTTAAGGACCTGATGGATAACCAATGTTGGACCCTTGGTGGCAATTTTAACATAATTACTTCCTTGGAGGAAAAACAGGGAGAATTTGGTGACTTGAAACAGACAGTGACTCTTTTACCAGCCTTATAGAATCCTTGCAACTTTTAGACATAAATTCCACAAATGGGATCTATACTTGTAGTAACCAATGCTTGGGATCTCAACATGTAGCATGTAGACTAGCCAGGTTCTTAGTTAACGACACTCTTTTCATGTCTGGACTGGCTATTGAATCATCCATCCTACCCCTTGTGGGGTTATATAATTGGCCTATTAATCTTTCGGTGGATATAGGAGGTCTAATTATGCACAATCCTTTCTCATTCAATAAATTATGGCTATCCAACAAGCAGTTTCAGGAAAACCACCTGTGGTGGTGGGAGGAGTTGGATGTTAACAAGGGCTCAATCATATACCTATTTTAGCAGAAGGTCAAGAAATTCAAGCGCAAACTCAAGCATTGGAATAAAACTAGCTTCAGGAATGTCTTCCAAGCTCAAAAATCTTAGACAACAAGATGAACCAAATTCAACAAAACATCATCTCTCTTGGGAACACTCCTGATCTTGATGAAAAAGAACACTCCATCAACCAGCAAATTATGGAGCGTAATTCCCAAGAGGAAATCCTTTAGACACAAAAATATAGGGTTTGGTGGCTCATGGAGGGAGAGCAAAAAACCAATTTTTTCACCAATCTACGATTCAGTGTAGGCATACAAATTAGATGGATAAGTTGAAAACTATGCAGGGGGGATTGGTTACTTCTCGAAAACACATTGAAAAGGATTTGATTGCTTTTTATATAGATCTCATGATGGATCCCAACACTAACAGGAGGGGGGCTATCAATAGGGTAACCCAACACATCGCTTGTCTTGTCACCAAGGATCAAAATGACATCTTGATGAGGGAAATCACTTGGGAAGAGGTATATCAACTTATGAAAGAAATGGCGTTGGGAACGTCACCAAGTCCAGATGGCTTCACGGTAGACTTTTTCAATCATTGTTGGTCTTTTGTTTGTGACTAGGTATGGTAACTTTTGGAAGACTCGAGGACTTCTAAGGATGTCATAACGCCCCTTAATGTTACCTTTCTCTCGCTCATTCTGAAGGTAGACAAAGCAAAGGACGCAGAAAAAATTAGGCCCATTGCATTATACAATGCTATATACAATATCATTACTAAAGTAATAGCGCTATGAATGAAAACCATTATTCCAAACCTTATTTCTTTGGAGAATATTTCCTATGCCAAAGGGAGGAAAATAATGGATAGTGTCATCATGGCCCATGAAATCATCCATTCTCTGAGAGATACATGAACTCCAGGCATGCTTATAAAACTAGATCTTTACAAATATTTTGATAAACTTATTTGGCACTATATGCAAGATTTCTTGAAAGCCTTTTTTTTTGATAGCTAATAGATCAATTGGGTCCAGGATCTTGCCTCCTCTACCTTCTTCTCTATTTTTTTTAATGGCTCACCCACAGAAACGTTTTCCCCCACAAGAGGAATCGGGAAAGGAGACCCTCTCTCACCATTCCTTTTCATCCTCATGGTAGAAGGACTATGCAAAAAAATCAAGTCTTCTATCCTTAACAACTCCCTGGTTGGTCTACCTTTACATGGTTTAAATCCTCCCCCCTTTCACAGTCAATTTTTGGATGACACCCTCCTGATGGGTGATCCCTTTATTTAGGAATTCATCAACATCCAAGTTATCCTCAAATACTTATGTGAAGCCTTATGAACCTCAATTAATAAATCCAAACCTCATATTTTCTTCTTCAACACAATGTTGACAATCCAAAAACACATTTCCAGACTTCTTGCTTCACCAGAAGCACCTTTCCATCCAAGTATCTTGGTGTACCCCTAATTGACAATGCTCTCCGAAATAGTTCTTGTGAAGACCTCACTTCCTCCCTAAAAGGATGTCTCTCCTCCTAGACCTTTTGTATCCTTAACCTCCCCAATCGCATTACCTTTCTTAAGTCAGCTCTCCAATCCATCTCTCTTTACCTCTTCTCATCCTTGGTTTCCCCGAAAGTGATTCTTAAAAAAATACAATGCATACAAATAAATTTCCTTTGGTCGGGTGTAGGAGAAGAAATAAACTGGGGACCTGATTAAATGGTCAGATCTCTCCAAACCAAAGAGCTCGGGTGGCTTAGGACTCCGAGATCCTGAAATCATGAACCAAGTTCTGAGCACCAAAACCTGGTGGAGATGGATTAAACATCCAAATGACGATTGGGAAAAACTATGGTGGGACAAATACACCCATATACTAAGGAAAAGGAACTGATAAGATACAATGACCAATAAAGGGATCTTTGATCTGGAATGTATCTTGGAATCATAGGAATCTCATTGGAAATCACTACCTCTAGAATATCTAGGATGGAGCCCCTTCTCGCATGTGGATGGACTCGAAATTAGCTCCCTTGCCTCCAAATGAAGGAAGAGCTACAGTATATTGCCGCAAGCATGGCCAATTTCCAAGATCACTTAGCTCAACATTACTAGAGGAGGTCGAATGATTATGGACACTTGTGGGATTGAAAACTCACTAATGAAGAGTTGAACCTCCTATACCAAATCAAGATCCAACCTTGGATTTAGAAAATTAACCGACACAAAATAAAAATCAAGCATGGGATTGATATCCTTTGATAAAAGAATCATACCACCTAAACTCAGTGGCCCATCTTCTTGACAAAAACACAATCTGGGAAAAAATATGGAAGAATGGTTACTGACCCAAAATCATCTCTTCTCTTTGGCTCATAGGAAGATGACGTGTCCTCACTCAGGACAATATTCAACGACGAGGATTCACATGGCCATCATGGTGTCACCTATGTTAGCAGGACAATTAGACCATCAATCACTTTCTAGATGATTGCATATTTAGTTTGCAAGTTTGGGATCAAATGGCTACTTAAATGAGACAAACAAATCATCAGAGGAAGGATGTGATTGGTACGTTGAATACTTGGAGAAGTAAGGATTTCAAGAACACAATACTCAATAATATTTCACAACTCCTTCTAAAATCCCTTATGTGGGAAATATAAAAAGAAAGAAACAAGAGAATATTTAAAGGCTCAAATCTCTCTCAACAACAGGTCTGGAACCTCATTCAAAAAAACATTACAGATTTAGTTGTCATTCTTGCTGGAACAAAGATGACTATGAAGGTGACACAAATGAAACTAGGATCCTGAAGAACTGAATTTCCCACCCTCCCCTCTCGGGTAATCCCAAACCTTGTTCTCTCACTCTTAGTTGTCTTTCATCCTAGCAAGAACCATTTGATAGTTTGATTAAACTCAATTTTGATGGCACCTCCAAGGGGAACCCAGGAAATGCAGGTTACAATGGGGTGTTCGAAAAATCCAACAGTAAGATCCTAAGAACTTACGTTGGAGGGCTTGGAATTCAGTCCAATAACATTGCAGAGCTTTGGGCCCTGTTTACAAGCATGAACATTACCCATCAACAGTGTTTTTCCCACTTGATCGTGGAAGGAAACTCAAAAATATTGATCAATATACTATGCCAACTTTAGAATGGAAAAGCCCCAACCAAACTTTCCATTGGATAGATATTGGAACACCTACTTGCCATAGTGGAAAAACCTCTACATGAATCGAGTATCACCATTATTATGTCTCACGTAATACACTCTGCCAACAAGGTGGCATATTTCCTTATAAATGAAGGCATAGACTCCTCTAAGGACGGAAACTATTGCATATGGCCCTCATTAACGACACTTCCTCATCTCATTCTTGTTGAGCTTTAGTTAAAAAGGATTGGGACATCCTAGATGTGGTGTTAAATTAAAACTCTAGTGTCATAAATTTCAATGATACAAGAGCTAATCAAAGGCCTACGACGGTTGGCAGGGAAGCGGCTTCGAGGACATCATCTTTTCATGGCATAACACCTTCGTTCACAATGCAGACTGATATGACTTTCTATCTCAAGAAGAGTAATTCCCCTTTTGATCCTCATGATAATGGTTTAATGAATCCTTTGCATGATTCCAATATAATTTATTTCTTGTCCCTGATGCTTGATTATCCTCTGTGTGGTGCGATCTCTGCATTATATTTATGCTAGAAAAATTTGCACTCTACGGTGGTCTCAGGGTGTGAGTCTCATAGAAATAAATCTAATGACATGGATCTTCGTGGTCATCGTGGTAGGCGAGGTGATGGACATCGCACTCCTACTCAACATGCAGATGACACCGATCTTCCTGGACATCTTGCATCAATGACTGATACTCTCCTCCTCATCTACAATGACATTAATGAAGAGGAGGAAGACAGACACGCCCGAATTTAGGAGCTCCATGATAGGGTTCAGATGCTCTTAGACTTGTAAAATTAGCAAGACCATATGATCATCAGGATGGATTGAACCTCATAGTGAAAGAAGAATGAATAAGGAAGAATTTTAGTGTTAGAATTGTCAAACAATTATGGTGAAATTATTCAAACAAGAGGAAAACATTTTACAGTGTTACCACAATTGAATAATCGTTAAACTCTATGAAATATATCCATGATACAATAGAGAGGATTTTTATCCTCTAGGAGTGATTCGAATCCCATGACTTGGACCGACTCTAGACATCACTAACTGTGTAAAAATGACCACTGTAGGATCACCAGTGTAACTTCATACAACTAAAACACCTCAAAATTAGTTAACTGACCAATGTAGGTGAGAAAAGGCACCTAACTCCTGTGCAAAATTGGCTCTAGGTTAACTTAAGGTGAACTAAATGTGGCCCATCGGAGCATAACTCAACACATACTAGGGTGAACTGATAGTGGGACTCCCATGACTCAATGTGGGATCCTAAAATCTAGGTATTAGTCTCCGTAGCTCCTAAACTCTTGCATGAGGGTGCATCAAGTGCTAGGTCGGCCCCAAATAACTTCACCATGGTACTAATAAAGTGGAAACATATTCCTAAGCTAGGAAACTGACATTTACACTATGGTGTACAAGGGAGGATTACAATAATCCTAACACCCCCCTTAATCAAAACTTGGATGACTTGGGCCCCAACAACTAATACCAAAAGTCACCCATACAATCTAATGCAAAAAATTAACTACTCAATATACCAAGGAAATGGGGAAAACCTCATGGGAAAAACCCCCCCTCAAAATGAACAGTGAACCAGGAACAAAACTGAATCAAACCTTCACACCAAGAAGAGCCATGATATAAATAAATCTTTTATCAGTGAGAGATTTAGTTAATATGTCTGCAACCTGCTCCTCTATAGGGAATTAATGCAGAATGATAACCTTACTATGCACTAGTTCCCAAATGCAATGCATATGTACTTCTATGTGTTTGGTCTACTACTTTTGTACCAGATGATAGAAATTATAATTACACTTTGATTATCATAGAAAATTATTTTTGAAGGATAAGTGTGAATGCCAAACTCTTTCAAAATTCCATGTAGCCAAACTTGCCGAATAACTACGTTTATATCCCCTCGATGCTCTGCTTCATCCAAAGAGAGAGCAAGAGTTTCTTACTTCTTGATTGACCAGTAGATTGGTCTAGATCCCAACATGAACACAAACCCTGAAGTAGATTTTATATCAGTACCGTCTCCAACCTAGTATGAATCAGTAAAACCAACTAGATCTAGCTAAGCACCAACAAAATAGTGAATCCCAAACTCTCTAATACCATGCACATAATGCAAGATGCATTTTGTTACCTTCCAATGTAGCTCATGTGGCTCCTAATTAACCTAGCAACATCACTCACATCATATGACAAGTCTGGTCTCGAATAAGTAAGGTACAATAAGCTACCAATCAGCTGTCTATAGAGAGAACTATCAACTAGGGGTGTAGAACCACCTTCTTCCAAGCTTATGCCAGATAGGAAGGGGAAAGATGTTGCTTTGAAATCAGTCGTATGGAATATCTAGATAAAATCACCTACACATATGGACTGATTAATCATGATCCTCGAATATTTGGTATTCAATTCAAGCCCAATAAATTGCCTTAGCATCCCTAGATCTGTCATGGAGAATTCCTTACTCAAGGCTGACTTGATGTCCCTCAACCCAACAGTTCAACCACCGGTAATGAGCAATTCATCCAAAAACAATACAATCAATAGTAATAAACCTCCCTTACGTTACATGTATACATTACAGTCATACTTGCACCTTTCGAACTTTTGTGATAGTAAGAAGGCATACATCTTGGCATACCATGCCCTTGGGGCTGCTTGAGCCCATATAGAGATTTCCTTAGTTTGCAAACCAAGGAGGAATATTCAATGTACCCCTCAGGGTGTCTCATGTAGATCTATTCTTCTAGGTCACCATGAAGAAAGGCACTCTTCACATCCATGTGATTTACCTCCCATTTCTTTGAAGTTGCAAAGGTCAAAACAAGCCTTATGGGATCCATTCTTGCAACAGGGGTGATTGTTTCATTGTAGTCCAATCCATGAACTTGTGAATACCCATTTGCAACTGACCCTTGTACTTGGTAGTATATCCATCTACTACTTGTTTGGTTTTGTAGATCCATTTGTACTGGACAAGCTTATTCACTGGAGGTAAGGAGACAAGTTCCCATGTCCCATTTTTATGTATCAAAACATATTCATCATCCATGACTTCCTACCACCTTGGATCATGGAAAGCATATTTCTAGGACTGAGGATCATACCCTAACATCATGTAGCACCTCTCTTAGAGAAGTGGATCAGTATGACAAAGCGCAAGGTTCTAATCCTAAAATTGATATTTAGCTCTCCTTCTATCAGATGGATCCCCATCATTGATCCTAGCAGCTTCAATGAGTTTTTGAGCCCTTTAGGCCTTGGATTGGGAGTAGGAGTTGGATATGGATATGGATCTGCTTTATATTCATTCTCAACATCAAGATCTTGTTCCTTTTGATCCTCATCTTTGGACTCATAATCTAAAACATAGGTAGAAACATCATCACATGCAAAGGGAATAGATTGATCATTTATACCTTCCTCTTCAAGTTGGTTGCAAATCATGCAATGGATATTCATTGAATTGGACACTCCACTCTATGAAGCATATTTTGGTTTCAATCTCCATCAACTTGTAATCTTTTGCATCATCTGCATATCCCAATAGAATGCATTCACTACTTTGAGTTTAGAAATATTTCCTCTTGTCAGATGGAATCATAGCCCATGCTTTGGAGCAAAAAACCCTCATATGTGAAACATTAGGATTATTTCCCATCTATGCTCTGAATGGAGTGACCCCAACCACTCACTTATGAGGTACTGTGTTTTGTATGTACAATGCACATTTCATTGCTTCAGCCCACATATATGGTGAAAGATCTCTTTCTTCAAGAAGGCAAGTATCCATCTCTTTCATTGATCGATTCTTCCTCTGAGCTACACCAATTTGTTGTGGTGTGTATGGGACTAAATGTTGCATATGAATACCTTATGAAGCACGTGGCTATTGAAACTCTCTTTTGATGTACTCTCCTCCATTGTCTTATCTTAGTGCTTTTATATTATTCCTAAGAGTTTTCTCAACTAAGGCTTTGAAAACTTTGAAATTTTCAAACACCTCATACTTTTGATTAAGAAATTATATCCACCAATACCTGGAGTAATCATCAATGAAGGTCATAAAGTATCTGGATCCATTCAAGGATGTTGTAGGCATTGGTTCGAATAAATTACTATGTACCAAATCAAGTGTAGAGGCAACTAAACTTTCCTTCCCAACTTCATACCTTCACTTTGGGTGCCTACCTACCAAGCAGCCATTGCAGACACCTTGAGATGACTTGATGAGAGGAAATCCCTTAAACCATTTCTTCATTGTGCAGCTGTTGGAGGTATTTGAAATTTAGATGGATGAATATCTCATGCCATATTCTTCTTGTTTCATTAGTATGAGTCAATAGGGTACTCTGGTCTGAGTATGGAAAAAAATGCGAGAACTCATATTCCTTGAAGTCATGTTTTGCATATCCTTTCACTATCAGTGTAACGTCCCCGACCCTCCGACTGGCGAAGAGGACGCTATGATACATCAAGTCATTCGGGGATCTCGCCCCATGAACATGAACATACATACATAAATTGTTGAAGCATGATACTTAAAACATAAAGCATATTACGAATCATAATCATTCATATACGCAATGGAAGCTAACATATCCATCAACACTCATGCATATACAAATCAGCATTAACATGTATAACCTCATGCATCAATGGTAATTATAATTGCATATACAAGTTAGGCAATAATACTTAACTTATGAAGAACCTGTTCCGTAACCAGCTACGTCGTTGCAACATTCCACCCAACCATAGGCCATCATGCTCCTCAATCTCTCAGCAACACTGCCACCCCCGAGCCGAGCATGATTCCCCAAGGAATAAGGAACTAACACACTTACATATATCCAAGGATAACAGCACCACAAGGGTACACAGTTCATCCAAGCCAACACGATTGGTTTTATCAGGCGAACAGTAGATCAGCCAAGCCAACAAAGTTGGGTTTATCAGGACATCCAGGAGCTGGGAAAGGCTAATGCTAAGCTGGTGCACCGACGACAGAACTAGCCTGGATTCTAGAACACCCACACACACCCAACACAAGGAAATCAGTCCTTTCTCTACAACGTAGTCCCTTAGACCCTGATCTCCCTTCTAGTGCTATTCAGGGGTTGTGGAGAAGAAAACTGGCTCAACGGCTCTGTCTGTGTGGTTCTCAACCCACCAAATTTATCAAGCATCTCAAGCCCTCATTCACCACGCCAATGCATTTTGAATACAAAACCACTGCATGCAAGCATCCAAATAGCTATTCAAGCTTCTACAGGGAAAAACACAGTCAGTCCATTGTGGCAAACAACAACCCACAACAATCATGAATCCACAGCAATTTTTCAATGCAAACGTTGGAGTAGTTGCACAGGAAGAATATGGGGAAAAGGGTGTAGCCCCACAGTCCCAGTTCAGCGTCGAATCACAACAGTCTACAACACTTTCCACATGGTATAGGAAAAGACACGGTTAGCAATGCATGGAGGAAGCTGCCAAAATAGCGATCGGTGAGGAAAATCACAATAAACTCCAACTCCCGATCCCCTGTCAAAGATGAAAACAATACAAAGGTCGATAATGCATGGGGAGGGAAAAAAGGAATCCATTCTCTACATGGGTGGAGGATGAACACACACCAGCAGACCAGTAATCACGTGAGAGTCGTAAGGCGAACCCCCATCAATCGGAATGTGCAACTTTTAACTCAACCCCCATGAGGAAACTGAACAGACCCCATGATCTGGTTAGTGGGAAGACCAACTGATATGTCATGGAGGGAGTGTAAGTGGGTGTGGGAATGGTTTTCCTGCCAGCCCATCACTGCCCCAACTAACAAGGGAATAAATCAGGATGGTGTGACACATGGCTTTTCCCCTCCATGGCTCTGGATTTAGATTTCCCCCTCCTTACCCTTAGGAATCATGCCCCTTCTCAATTTAGTTGCAGCGAACATAGTTGGTTGGTTTATTTAATTAAAATGCATGTTTACATGATTCCACATTCAATATATTCCGTATGTCCCGATATACCATCGGTGACCATTCCAAATCAGAAACACAACATAACCAAATCTATGGTGGGGCCTTGGCCTTTAGCTCCGCACCAAGATCATTTACAATATATGTACCATATATACTAAATGCAAGTGGGGTAAAAACTGAGGTGTTACATTCCCCTCCCCCTTCAATAGCACTATCCTCAGTGCTTTACAAAATTTGAACAAAATGCTACACCGGTACCGCCTTAGTGTTTTGCAGAATTGAACAAAAATGGATGTGCCAATCGCATGGCATCCTCCAGCTCCCACCTAGACTCTTTAGGTCCATAATGCTCCCATTGCACCTTTACCTGCCCTATGGCTTGATTCCAAAGCATGGTGACCTTCATGTCAAGGATGCGCATTGGCTCGATTTGGAACTCTCCCTCGGGTTCCATCTAAATCACATCCCAATTTATCACATGGTTAGGATCATGTACATATTTCTTAAGCAAAGAAACATGAAAAACATTATGAGCTCTAGTACTAGAAGGCAATGCAGGTCTATATGAAATAGGCCCTATTCTTTCAATCACTTCAAATGGCCCACAATATCTAGGTGACAGCCTTGCACAGCTTCCAAGCTTCAAGGAACTTTTATTTTCCCTCGCTCTGAGGTAAACATGATCCCCAACACTGAACTCCATGTTCATCCTATGCCTATTTGCATAGATTTTCTATCTATCATGTGCTGCTTTCAGATTCTTCCTAATCCTTACAACCTCTTGCTCCATTTCCTTGAGCAATTCTGGTCCAAGTACAACTATGTTCACCGGGTTGTCCCAAGTCACTCGCGTCCTGTACCTCCTTCCATACAAGGCTTCATACGGACTCATCCCTAAGGATTCCTGTCATCCATTGTTGTAACCAAACTATACCAAGTGTAAGTAATCTTCCCACTTGGTTGGTTTGTCCATCACATACATGCGAAGCATATCTTCAAGCACCTGATTAACTCTTTCTGTCTGCCCATCTGTCAAAGGATGGTATGCAGTGCTGAAGTTTAGCTTTGTACCCAAATCTGCAAACAATCCTTTCCAAAAATTGGAATTGAACTTGACATCTCTGTCAGAAATTATTGCCTTTGGCAATCCATGCAATTTGAAAACCTCCTTCATGAAAATATTTGCAATGTCATCAGTCTTGTGCGTAGACTTCACAGGTATAAAATGTGTTGCTTTTGTCAACTTGTCTACCACAACCATGATGGAATCATGTTGTCTCCAAGTTATCGGCAATCCTGTAATAAAATCCATGGAAATGACTTCCCATTTCCATTCTGGGATTGGTAAAGGTTGCAACAAACCTGCTGGATGTTGATGCTCAACCTTTACCTGTTGACATTTCATGCACCTTGAAATGTATTCAGCCATGTCCTTTTTCATACCTGGAAAAAAGTCATTAGAGAANTTTTTGGGGTAGCAGGGTCCGTCAAAAGTATGCAGTGTGGGTACTCGTTGGATGCGGAATCAAATTCCACATCCAACGAGCTCTCCCGATCGAAATTTGAGTAAAACCACAAGGAGATATGTCGAAAATACGAACACAAAAAAGTAGTTTTTTTCTTTCTTCCTCCAAAATTAATCAATATTATTTTATTATTTTAACTATTATTTTATTATTTTCCTTAGGAGGCCCATTTTAGACCCCAAAATTCCTCTAATGTATGATTTGNTTCAAGAACCAATAAAATTTCAATAAAATAAGTCAACCATAATGGTTGAATTGACATATTTGTCATTAAAAAAAACTACTTTTTTGTTCGTATTTTTGACATATCTCCTTGTGGTTTTACTCAAATTTCGATCGGGAGAGCTCGTTGGATGCAGGA